>KK116693.1:153383-188785 GCA_000611955.2 Stegodyphus mimosarum | reverse complement strand
AATTTACATAGCACATTTATTATACAAATAAAAGAATATTAAAAAAATAAACCAAATGAAAACTTTCTATAAACATTTAAGGGCGTCGGATACCTATTCTTTTTACTTAAATTAGGAGTAAGTATAACTAAAATTATATTTTATTCCATTATGCGCTATTTCTATTGTAACGCTTTTCGGGACCTTGGATCGTAATCTTGCAACTAGTATCTACTACAAAGAGTACAAACCAATAAATAAAAATAAAAAAAAATCACCCTTAACAAAAATAGAGAAAATAAAAGAGTTAAATTTTTAACTCTGTACACGAAGGCGAAACAACCAATAATGACAAAGCCATAAGGTGAGGATAAAAACAAAAATAAGTCCGTGGAGTGAGAGTTTGCAAAAGATATGAACGGGATTAGAAACCACGATCTAGAAGTCCAAGAACATTTTTTTTTCGTGTTTTATACCGTTGAGCTGCGGTTCCTTCTCCATTTTACTGGAAAGCCCACAAGGTATGTTTGGCGTTAATTACGAAGACTGCAAGGCGATAACTCACTATTCCAAATATGACCGCCAAGCAGATGTTTCGTCCAATGAGAGCAGACCGTAGGAAAAAGGTCTGTAGGCTTTGTGAATATGCGTGCAACATGCAGGCACTCTAAATAAGCAGCGAGCCGAAAGTCCACTCAAAAGGTTGGTGGTAGGAAAAGAGAGGTGGGAGACCCTCATACCCGTCCCTTCGGGGTGCTTTCCATCAAAATTGGGGGCGGAACACGGAACTGAGCTAAATCGCACTGTCACCTCTAAAGTGCTCAAGAATGTTGCCAACGACAGGCGTATCCGCTGCTTGCCACGAGGAAAATCGTGGGTTTGGATTGACTATAGGTCAGACAAGTGAGGATTAATCAACAACAATGCCAGCTGCATTCAACGAACTAAACAACAACAGTTTGACCGTTCCTGTTACACACGTTTCTCCCTCCGAAAACGCAGCATTTCGTACAACAATAATAACAGATGCAGTAAACATTTCGTAAATACCATAGGCAGAACAAGGCTGAAAAAGCCCTAGAGGCCATACAGAACCAGGCTGAACGTGGCTCGAATGCAACGCTAGAAATTTTCATTTGGAACAATTACACAGAAACGAAAAATAATTGGGAAAAGAATGAGGTAGTCTTCAAATTGCCTGAGTCTTCTTAATTAAAAATGGTTTAGGTAGTTGTTAATCAATTTACGATTCATCATTTTCTAATTCTAGCAATGACTGCTTACGTCGTCATTAAGCAATGGCTGCATTTCTTAACCTAGTTCTTTCACGACGTTTCCCTTTGAATATAAAGCTACAACAGGAATACAATATAGTAATGAATTTTCTTTGCCTCTTGGAGCAACTGAAAAGTGCTTTTGAGCATGACACGTAATTTCTCACAGTACCATGAAAACGTCCCGTTTTAAAAATTCTTTTTGTATCTATATTTGAAAAATTTAATTATTCACTGAAATACGATTTCCCACTGCTATACATTATTTATCTCTCAGGCGTTCTCGTATTTTTAAGGAAATATAATTAACAAACATCTGCTATAAATGTCTACTGAAATATAGTGCTCAAATGTTATAATACTCGTCGATATCTCGCAGTTTCGGATATTTACACGGCTTTAACATCATTTGCAAATAACGCAATACCAGAATACAAAGGCTGTTTGCACATTTTTTGGACGATTTTACTTTGCTGTTAAAAAAAAAAAATCTACTTGGAATTTTTTCAGCCAGCTAAAGTTCGTTAGTTCCGCAAAATTCCGATTTTGGGAACTGAGCTAATTTTTTGCTCCTTCAATTAAATTTACGAATCTTGCAAGAACATACTGAAGTATGTACATGCAATGATTTTAAATGCGTTGATGAAGCAATCTGGTATTTTTTAGCAGCTTTCGATATCCATCATGGCTGAGAAGGCAGCAGTGCCTGAAAATAGGGCTGAGTGAAAAGGCATGTTGGCTGAAGGTAAAAGTTATGACGACGTATTTAACACAACTGAGCTTAAGTACCACAATCTTTCTTTTTTTACGCATATCAAATCATCTTTTTGAAGACAAGATATTTTTTAATCACAGTTGAATACAATAATTTCCATGTAGACGGGTTTTAAAGTGCGACGTCATCTTAAGGAAGTAAGCAGCAGTAACGTGATGAGAAGCGTCTAGCCAGGATTTAAGCGAATGAGAACACAGAAGTTCAAAGGAAGAAGGGGGGGGGGAGTTTCAGTTCGAGTTGGAAAAGTTTTGGTTCTGGACTGGGCAGGAGGTATCTGCATTAAACGTTACGTAACATGGAAAGATCTTAATTTGGAGAACAGATGAATTTAGGGGGCAGCAACAAATCTAGAATCATTAATTTTGAGGTCGCCGATTCTTTTTAAAGCAGCCATCGTATTTTGTTACATGTTACATAGTATATGTATGCGTGATCCTGTTTTGCACATTAAAATATTCTTGCTCAGTATGCAGAATGAGATCGCGATCTTCAGGATTTTCTACTAGCTTTGAAAAGCCGGTGTTGCAAATTGGATGCTCGAAGTTTACTATTTTTGTTGCCAATTTCATAACGTGTCCAAAGCGCAATTTTCTACGGCACAAAGCTCTCTGGTGGATGATACACTGATATGACATAAAGTTTGGAAATAATTTATCTTTTTTGCAGAAGACAATAAATCCATTAATATTACTAATCATTGCTGGTACCCCGGCAGTTGCTATCGCTTCGGCAGAGGCATACCTATCGATATTGCATATGCTGTAAACATGATGTATATATCCTCACCTTTCGCGAGCAATTTTTTCACTAGGTCTTCTTTTACAATATTAAATGCCATTCTCACCATAATTGCTAACTGCGAAGTGTGCGATAGCCATCTGTAGACTTGTTAAACTGCAGTGAGTCATATTTCCAAGTTACGCTTTAGCTGAGTTTGCATGTCTTTTGAAATAGCATTCTTCTTGTCACCATGTTATCTGACAATTGCAGGTTTAGTATATTTGGCATAATCTCACGTTTATCAGAAAATCCCTCAATTGGTACTCTTTACAAAAGCTTCTCTTGACAAATCATCACCATGAAAAGCTTTTTGTTCTCTGTGAGTATGTGAGAAATTTTGAAAGAAGTAGTAGTAGCATTTTTACATTTTACCATAAGCTTAGAGAAAACTGACTGTTAAACAGGTTTGATTTGAATTGATTTATTTTTTTCTTTCTTACATCAGATTTAAGTGACTAAGTCGTATTAAATGTGGCATGAACTGACTGAAAGTAACGTTCAGCATTATGCTTTTTCGGTACTACAATGCTACTGTCGCACAACAAACAAATCCATTTAATTTAATAAATTTAACCCTACGATATGATTGTTCCTAGTTCGTATAAAAACTATAGGCTCTTTCTTGAGTCACTCATTTTTGGGATTAAAATAAAAAAGAACATAAAAACAGTGAAGACACCAACAATAAAGTAGGAGACACGTATACAAAGAATATGAGCATATAAACTAACAATAAATATAACATGGTATTTAGGTGAACACCCATTCAACAGAGATTTCTATCCATAGATGGGAACTGGCATACAACACATCAGTACAAGGAGACATTAAAAGTATTTTTAATGAGTATATATTTGGCATTTTAAAATTTTTAACAAATAACTCTTAAAAAATTTCAAAGTAGCCGAGATTATACCTTCAAACTGGGACAGTACTGGCCAACTCAGGATGACTGCTAAATCTAAATTAAAATAATAAGCATACATTTTAAAAAACAAATACGCTTATATTTCTCTAATTAACTGCTGTCTATGAACAAATCTTGCATTTTATTGAAAACTTAAATGATATTTTTATGGCGGTCGTAAAGCAGCAGGCACACGTAAAACCGTCGGCAAGTGCAATGTTGTCCGCGCGCATAAGGTTGGGGATCCTGGATTAACTTATTGCTGCATTCATTATAAAGCACTTTTATGATATCGAAGATAAATGAAAGATTTGATTATCGGCATCGGCAACAACATATATTTATGTCGGATGAGATTTTATCGAAACTGAAACCAGTAACACAATCTTATCTGACTAAAAAAGAAGAGGGAGTGAGGTATCTTCAAACCAAGAAGCAGTGGGTGCTGCGGATACGTTGATGCAGAGACTTGGAAGTTCATGAATTCCAACGAAACCGCACAATTATTTGCTATAAAAAAATTAAATTTTAAGAGGGAAATATAAATGCTAAATGGCAGTGAAATCTCTTGTGGGAATCATCTCCGAATATAACTAACCCGTGTTTCTAAATAGGCACTTATAAACCGAATATCCTCTCTTTCAGACGAATTCCACGGTACACCAAGGTTTCGTAGTACATAATTACCTTATGCATTATAAGGTAATTATGTACCCAACCTTATGCATTATAAGTGATAATACAAGAGAATGCAAATGAATAAATATACATACATGTTTTGATTTTAATTTACATTCAAATCTTCGTCACAGAAAAAAAAAAAAAAAGAAGAATTTGCACCCAGAAGAAATCGAGCCACAATCACGAAAATCGGCAGGAATGTAGTCTGGTAGAGATACGCAAATAATTTAAATTTCGAAGCCAAAGAGACGAAGGTAAATTCGCACATGAGATGCGCAGTAGGGAGAGTTCAAAAGGATTACTGCTCGTGTCGTCGCGCTTCGCGATATATACAATAATAAACGCAATTATAAGAGCGTCCACTTCCCACATCAAAAAGTCGCTTGCATCGATTCGACGCCATTTATCAACTTGCAGGCGTCCAGTGGTATCAGGGAAAACCATTCGGAGACGACTGGCCGACGTTGGTATATGCTGGCGACGTCCATTAAGATGCCTACCACAGAGGCCACATCTTAGGCAGTGGCGAATGAATTTTTGCCGAAGTCGGGCAAGCTGGAGTGTGACTGAAACGCCGTCGCATGGACCTCCGACCTAAGGTTCTACACTAATCAGAGTTACGTCCATGCGACGGAAAAGAACTTACCATCCATCGCCGGCGGCCTTCATTGAATCAATGATAGAAATATTACAATGCTAAATTGACAATGTCATCTTTACAATAATTGTTACATAACAATCTGTATGGAAAAAAATATACAATCAATTAATCATTACATTGTCATGGATAGGATCTATGCTGTGGAGAGTGGAACTTATATATTAACCAGTTTCTAAACCTATGTCTATTTCAATACATCATAACTTCGTATTCTTATCAGTTGCACACCTAATGATGTGGGTCCGTACTATTGTTACAATTATCCATAGAGTAAGCCAGTCACATCAGTTCAAGCATTTAATAGTTCCATAGCCCAAAGTTTAAGATGTTGTGTAGACTATTCTATGTTCATATAAACTGGATTCAAAGTTAACTTTTGATAAATTCGAAGTACACTTTTGTTAAGTTCATTGTTCACGTAAACACTTGTCCTCTTCGACACATCATAACTTCGTGTCCTTAGCAGTTTGCACACCTCATTATGTGTGTCCATAGCAATTTGCACACTGTGTCACAGTTATCCACAAAGCAATCAAGAAATTGAAGTTCATAGTAATATGTACACTGCTTTGCTATTATCCACAGAAGCAAATGTTGTGTAAAAAATAACTTGGCTCCCAAATAAAAACAAAACAAAAACAAAAAAAAAAAAAAAAAAAAAAAAAAAACTAATTCTTAAAGTTTTTCAATACAATTGTAAATTGTGCAAAACGACAGATTTGTTAAACAATTCCAGTCTATACAAATTGACAGGTATTCCAATAATATAAAGCACATATTCCAAAAAAAAACGCTATAATTTATTCAATTACATGTATCTAATTGTGCTTATAAAATGGTTACAATATTACATAATTTCTTCAAGCAGTTAAAAACGTCTACTGAAAAACAGGTACTAATTCCCAATTATAATAGACATAAAATACATAATTATTCAGTACATGTTTTTTACCAATCAATCATACCATGTAAATACCCATGTATCAAATGCTGCAACTAATTTTTCATTACACTTAGAATATTTACCAATCAATCATACTACAAATGTACATGTTTAAGAAAAAACTGCAATTAATTTTTCATTACAGTTAAAATATTAAATTTTTGCTATATAATTCTAAATAGCATAAAACGACAGATTTTGTTAAACAATTCCAGTCTATACAAATTGACAGGTATTCCTACAATATAAGAGCACACATTCTCTCCCCCCAAAAAATTCTAATATTTATTCCATTACATATAATATAGCTAATCATGCTTATAAAATGACTATAATAGTGCCCAATTTCTTTAAGTAATTAAAATGTCTACAGAAAAACAGGAACCAATTCCCAATTGTAACAGACATGAAATACAAAAATTATTCAGTACATATTATATACCAATCAATTATACCATATACATGCACATGTTTCAAATGCTGCAACTAATTTTTCATTATAGTTAGTATATTTACCAATCAACCGTACTATATAAATGCACATATTTCAAATACTGCAACCAATGTTTTATTACAGTTAGCATATTCCAATTTGCCAGGGGGAAAAAAAATCAGCTTTAAGTAGAATTGACTGTAATAGTTGACAATGCTTAAAATAGTTAAGAACATCTACTGAAAAACAGGAACTTATACCCAATTGTCATGGACATGATATACAGAAGTTATGCTGTTATAATCTCAGATTCTATAAAAAAGTTACAAAACATCCTCAGATGTTTATTCCTATGTCAAATACATAACACTAAACTTTGTATCAAATACAGAAAAGACATTTACCAATTCTATCAAAACTCGATAGACCTAAATATTTCATACATTTGATTTAACTCTAATAACAAGGAAGCATAATAACCAACAAAATAATTAGATACAGTTCCAAATTCCTGTTCTTTCTTAAAATGCACATATTCCAAGAACTGTAATGAACTTTTTATCACAGTCAGAATATTACAGTTCACCAGCAAACAATAATATAATTGACTTATTATAATAGTGCAAAAATAATATAATAATAATAAGACAAAATAATAATTATAATATAACAAAAATATTCATAATTAAAGGCTATAATATTAATTTATAAAAAGACAGTTCTCAAATACTTCAACAATTTATAAATACCCACAGAACTTATATCCATGTGGAAGTGCAGAATACATCCAGTACTTAATAGTTCTAAATATTCTATGTATTAAACACACAATTAATAATTACAACATGTCAAAATGAAACAAAAATCATAAAAAGAGTAGTTCATGTTACTCATAGTGCAAATAGTATGCGAAGGTTGTTGGAATGGGTTATGCGAAGGTTGTTGGAAATGTTGTTGCTTATTGGTTGTTGGAACATCTCATTGCAAATATTAAAAATTTGATTTAATCTGTGCTGAAGAATTTGTCGTTTTTAATAGTGTTTTAGTTCATTCACTCCAGTATAAGTCTGATGGTCTTTGCAGATGAAATTCAGGAGGTGAGTGGGCAAGAAAAATCAAAATGGTCTGGAGACCCAATAGTTCCGCAGTGACATTTGTCATCTGCCCTGAGATGAAATCGGAATAAAATCGACGGAAAGGGACCGTGTCCTGTGAGAAAAGTTGACTGTGCTGTAGATGAAACCAAAAATTTTTCCGAGACCTTTGGCAAAAATTTAAAAGTTCTTCTGCCCGTTGTGGAGTGTTCCCATTTTTTCCTCCATTGCTGGAGTAAGTTCTCTTTTGTACATATAAAAAAATAATATAAGAAATATGTCTTAATATAAGAAAATGGTAAAGGTAATGAATACTGAGGAAGATTATTCCCTCTCTCTGCTTGTTTTGCCAATTGGTCTGCCAACTCATTGCCATAAATCCCCCTATGAGTGGGAACCCAGCTCAGGAAGGGTCTAGAAGGGGCAGGAAGGTTAAGAAGAAGGAGTTTTATCTCTGCTACTATTGTATTTCTTGAATTTTCCCCCTTTATGGCCTCCAGTCTAGAAAATGAATCACTGTAAATTTCCGCTTGTGATAGAAGTTGAACTGAAAGGTGCATTGCTTTTTTTAATGAAAGTAGTTCAGTTTGAAAAATAGCGTTGGCTGGTCTCAAGTCTTCGATGCCATGAACGCATTGGTTTGCCATTGTGAATTACACATAGTCCATATCCTGTTCCTTGTTCCAAATGAGATCCATCTGTGTAAATCTGGAGTTGACGTTTTGACTAATTTAGAAGGTTGTCCTTACTGCACATGAAATATCATTTTGTGCTGGATGACACTGAAGTTCTGTGCTCCTAATTTCATAACTAAAAGGATCATATGAAATATTCCACAGTTTACTCTCTAGACGAAGACGCAAAACTCGAGCCAGCACCGCTTCCCTTTCTGCTGTCAAGTCCAAAGGAGGAATACCGGAGAAGACCTGCAAAGCTTTTTTTTTTTTTTTTTAAATTAAAAAAATTATTTAAAGAAAGAGAAATCCTCGTGCAAGTATCACACGATGCAAAGCATCATTGGAAGTTGTTCTATAACTTCGACTGATCATTAGAAGAAAAGATCTTTGAAAAGAAATTAAGAGTCATTTTTCATGTGTCATAAAAGAGTAAGCCCATATTGCTGCACAATATAAGAATATTCCTTCTATAACCGTTAAGCACCATATTTTTAAAATCCGCGATGAGATTCCCCAATTCTTATTTGTTGTTCATTTCATGTGAATTGTCAGTGACATTACTTTTGTTCTGATTGCCTTCAAGTGAGTTATCCAAGAAAGTTTGAAGTCCATAATAAGATCTAAGTATCTCAAGCTGTCTACAAATTTAATAGATTTGCCTTTTAATTTTAAAGGTGGTTTGCGTTTGAGGGGTTTAGATGCTCCTATCAACATTGCTTGAGTTTTACAGGTAGAAACAATTACTTTGTGCCTTCGTGCCCAGTTTGTTATAATTTCCAAATAAGCTTGAGCTGCAGAAGAAATACCGGATTTACCTTTAACAATTAACGTAAAATCATCTGCAAAAGCTATGAGTTTACAATCTGACTTTCCATCAAACTGTTGCAAAAGAGAGTCAGCTAATATCGTCCACAAAATAGGACCAAGACAAGATCCCTGAGGACACGCTTTTTGTAATTCTTGCTCATATTGTTCTGAATCTAATGTCACTTGGATATGAAGATCTTTAGTAATTTCCTTCAATCAATTTAAGTTCTTCATTCCAACAGGAAGTGGCTGTATGCAAACAAAACCTTCTTATTTTGAAAGCATTTTTACAAGCTTGTATGCAAAGCGCAGTCATTTTATTGTAAGTGCTATCCAAATCTGAAGTTGAGTTACAATCTTGAAAAGAACTGATTAATGATGAAATGTGAGGAGATAAAAAGCTACGAAATTTTCTTTTCTTCCAAAGAACATTTTAAATCTTAATTTGCCTTGGGATATTAGAGTTGGAGAAAAACTGAAAGTAATAGCTCGGTGACCACTCAATGTAATGTTATCACTTATTGCCCAGTCTTCAATAAAAGGGGAAATGGAAGGAGAAGTAAGAGTCAAATCTGGCCATTCCTTGGCATGTATAGTATTGAAAGTTGGGAGGAGCATCTGATTTATTAAGAAGAATCAAATTTCGAGAATCTATAAAGCCCAAAAGTGGAAGAGATCTAGAATTTTCATAGGGAGATCCCCAAAGGGAGCTGGCCGCATTTAAAGTCTCCACCTAGTATAAAATTTCCAATTGGGTTTTCTTTCAGATAACCTAATTCTTGAAACAATACATCTATGTCTTCGCTAGGCGAAAAAGAAGCTGACATAATTAGCAGTTTTCCTTCAAGGGTATCAATCAGAATCGAAACGCGATGTTCAGTTTCTTTCCACAAAAGTGATGACAAGGTCCATTGTATACGATTACAGCCAGATGGTTTAGAGAAATAAATATTTTGTTAGAAGATGAAGACTCAATTAGTAAATTTTTGACGTAATATATGGCTCCTGATAAAGACCCACTGTACACCCCAGTTCAAGCTGTATTTGATAAATGTTGCTCGTTGCCGCTGCTGGAGTATGACCGACCGAAGGCGTGCAATCTTCAGCCATGAATGCAGATTCGATCTCAATGCTGATGACCAACGCACACACGTATTTAGGCGTTGCGGCCATGCTAGTATTCCGATCCGGCATTTGTTGTTCGAGCGGTATACGGCGATTACACAAGGTGTGATAGTGTGGAGAGCGATTTCTTGGGACACTCGATCACCTCTAGTCGTCCTTCAAGGCACTATGAGGGCTCCCAGTTATATGGACGACATTTTAACGCTGATTGTACTGTCTATGCTATCAAGTCGCCCAGGTGCCATTTATCAGCAAGACAACGCTCTTCTACATACTGCGCGACTCTCCCAACAATATCTTCAAAGATATGACGTACTCATGTGGCCTGCCAGGTCACCAGACCCGTCGCCAATAGAGCACGTTTGGGACATGCTTGGAAGGCAACTGCAGCCATCCCGGAATATTGATGAATTAACTGCCCAGTTGCAAAGATTATGGCATGATCTTATGCAAGGGTCACAAGTGACAAACTTGACTGGATGCCACGTCTTGTATAGCTGCCAGAGGTGGCTATACTACTTACCGATTTGTAACCTTTTTCAAGCCATAACTTCTTAATGAAACGATCTTTTGTTCTGTAATCATTTGTTTATCTCCTCATACATGTTACGTTTCGTGATACTTGTTTGTTTCCTTCTGGGTGCATATATTTTTTTTTGTGACACAACATATTTCGTTATATATATATATATATAACGAAAATAAACAGTATATATATATATATACTGTTTATTTTCGTTTAAAATTTATTAACTGAAACTTATAAATACGTTTTTTGGAGCTCATCGTTGCCAGATGTGCGATTTTTTGCAAATTTGACAAACTTCTGCAACTAAAATTTATGTGTGTGCGACTTTGCGACTCTCTCCTTTCCTTGTGCTATTTTTTTGCGACTTTAATGTATTTAATAGATCGTAAAACGCTTTAAAATAATTAGCTCCTTAACTGTAATAAATAAATAAAGTTACTTAGGCTTAAATAGAATTTGGCGTCTGGTAATCTTGAGAGCAGGTGCAAACAGTTTTTAGCGCCAGTGGCTGCTGTTTTCGAGGCTCCATTGATTAATTTATATAATGTTCAAAATTTGCCGATAAGCAATGCAGCTGTAGAAAGGGCATTTTCAAGAACGACATTGACGAAAACCAATGTGTACTCGAGTTGTTCGTCTTTTGTGCAAAAAAAATTTTTCTTTGAACTTATGGAGCAAATAGTGTAATTCCATAAAGGAACAGTAATGAAAGGAAAAATATTGCAAAAAAAGTATAAAACAGTATTATGCACCTTAATACCTTGATTGATGATTTTATTACTTTATAAATATTGTTTTTAAGCCAGTTTTGCCCCAATCCTATGGTGATAACGAAGTGATTTGTAGCTTGAGTGATTTGTAGTCATATATTGGGTACTCAAACAGCGAAAGAAACGAAATTCATTCTCATAATTATAATATTTTTCAGAACTAAACAATCGAGGTGACTTAAAACTCAAAGTAAAATCCCTTTTCTAAATAATATCACGAAGAAATTTTACAATGAATGAAAGGAATTTTATTAGTAATCATAACCTGATAAAGTCAACCAAGCAAAAAAGAAAATTCATTGTAAAGTATTAATAGTTGAAATAAAGCAAAAAATAATGAATTAAGAAAATGAACTACTAACTTAAATAAATTAGTACAAGCGCTAACAATCCAAACGCGAGGAAGCATATAAAAATCGATATTAATTTTAAAATAAAAGCCTGAATTTACTTATAATTAATTAAAAGAAAAAATTGAATGATTAAACCACGATGATTAGCAATATTAAGATTTTGGTCAAAACTAAGATACATATTACAGTCTATAACTTAGGGAACCAATGCAGACTGAATTAGTGATGACGTCACGAAAATCACGTGATGTCTGACGTCAGGCACCACTTTTTACTCGATTCTTCTGCGACTTTAGTAGAAAAATTTCTGGCAACACTGGCTCATCATTAAGTATACGTTTAATTTTTTCGCTCGGGAAACCCTTCACTTTTATTCTATACCACCTATTTTTAGGAGTATACGTGTAGGTAATAATAAATATCTTTGATGACAAATGCATCATAACGGAGGGACAGTGCATAAAAATGTTAACAGTCGTCGTGGTCGAATCCTTGGCAAAGAGAAGAAAGCGCAGATTCCAATTATAAAGTTAATTTAAGACTAATTCAGTTTAAGTTTGACTTCATTTTGATTGGTTTCTAAGATTTTAGTACACTAATTTTACCATTATTATCGGCATGTAAAGTACCTACTTCATTAGCCTTATATTATAAGAATCACGTGACAAAGATTAATTTTGAAATGACGTAGTTTAGAGAGGTTTATTATAATCAAATTACTGTTTTTAAGAAAGAGATGAGAATAACCAAATTAAAATTTAGAATTTAGGAAGTATTGCATATTAAAGCTAGTATTTTATCTTACCTACCATTTTTTTAAAAAATATCTTACATATATATGGTACGGGACATTCGAATTCTCATATCTTGAAAAGATATGAGTTCACAAATTTGAAACTTATAGCATGTTTCACCATTAACAGGGGCATACGGTATTGCAGTTTTATTGGTATGTATATTACGAATATCACTTTCACGGCGATCCTGAATGTCACATTTTAAATTTTTGGCACAGAATTTAGCATTCCATGATAATGCATTTTGTAGTTTAGTTAAAATCATTTTAGGAAAAAATATTGAAATAAATTTTGTCAAATTACGTTGAAGAATTGAGCCTCAAGATATGAAAGTTTTAATTAAGAACCTCATTTACTAAATTTCATTTGAATGTTCGTAATAAATATAGGTACATTTTTAAAAGCTACGTACGTTATTAAATGTGCCTATCATTAAATGCAGATTTCAAATTTTGCTTTAATTAAAAACTTTTTTTAAAAATTATTACTCTTATCTAAAAAACTCAATATTTTAGGATTCAGATTCGAGAAAATTCAGGATTCATTCTACTTTTAGTATGCGAACGAACGTTCGCTTTATGTCAGTTTGGTTTTACAAAAACATCTACGAACCCGAGGGGATATTCGGTCTCTAAAAAAATGGAAAAAAGATAAAATACCTTTCAACTTATTTTTGTCTTATTTAACTGAAAAGGAAAGCAAACAATTCATTTAACAGGAATTCGTATATCCACAATCCAGATAATTGCTGTTCTACTAAACGAAATTTGACAAGGATGTACGACAGTAGAAAGGTGTTGAAGCGACATTCATCGGTCATCCACAGATGTTTCTATGGTCGGTCGCTGCGTGTGCCACTATTTAATTTACTTGCTTTCCGTTTTTCACCTTAACGCCGACCACATGCAAATCTGACTATTCTAGAACGGCCTTCCTGTAAGACAGATGTTCCTTGGACAAGCTTCGGCTGCCGCCCGGATGTTCGAATAAAAATTGAAAATAATAAAAAAAAAGTGACAAGCACCGCGGGCGAGAGTAAAGCTTGTTCTAATAGCATCTGTTTCGACGGATGGAAGGCTGGAAATCGGAAACAATGGCCAGACAGAAAGGATACTCTTCATCCAGTTTCCGTTCTCCAAGTCAGTTTCACCAGAATAATCTCTATCGGTCAGAGGCGAAAAACATCTGCAATGAGAAATAAGCATTACAACAGTTGGTCCGACATTAATTTTTCTAATTTAATACATAAGTTTTACAAAGACAGGAAGGTTTATTAAAGTCTTTATTACATAAACATTAAAACCGATTACAGGGAACTCTCTCATAGCGACCACCTCCTTAAGACGGCCATTAAGTCCCGGGAATAACATTCTATCCGGCACTCAGTTTCCTAACTTTCAACCGGATTGACTAAATAGTGAATCTTTTTGTGGTGACCACTTCAGAAAAAGACCAATTTCTGAGAACATAAGACATCGGCAATGAAAACTGGTTTTTCTCGATTCGTCCTTAGAAATTTCCTCTTCTCGTCATAATTGCACTAATTCATTCAATGCTATCCACATCCCCCTCATTAACAACCTGAACTAACGGAATCTTTCCCGTTTCATCCTCTTTTCAAAAATCATTGTTGAAGCAGGGAACTTAACGTGTTAAATACGTATTGACTTGTTAATTTTACAATCCGATCAATACGCCAACAGCTGTAAAGCAATTTTAATCTATTTTCAATCACATGTCATTATGCGTTGTTGTTTTTGTGCTGTGAATTATCTCATTTGCTTGACAGTGGCATCAGAGCAAGCCCAGGGAATTCATCGTGGCAAGGGCAGCAAGACTGCGCTTGTCGTTGACAAAGCCTTCAACACCATACCTGGCGACAGTACGACTTCGCTCAGTTCCGCCCTCAATTTTGAAGAACAGCATCTCAGGGAAACGGGTCCGAGGGTCTCCCACCCTCTTCCCCTAACACCAGCCTCTCGAGAGGACTTTCGGCTCGCCGCTTATTTAGAGTGCCTCCATGTCGTACAGACACTATACAAACGTCCATGCCTTCTTCGAGATTACAACCCGGGTCCTTCGGAATCGCGGCGTATTCTTAATTTGACTGCATATTTGTCTAAAACGTGATCATGAATTTACCGAAATTTGAATTTATTGAAATCAAACATGGTGATCCTGCTATATTGCCAGACATATACTATAATAGACGAAGATAGATCATATACATAAAAAAGAAACTTGTAAAATAATTTTTTTTAGAATAAACTGTCCAACCAAAATGGTTAATAAATATTAGAAATCAGAAGGTAGGCTAAGTAAAAGCAATAAGGCTCACCTCGCCCGTACCATTTTGATTGATGGAAGCAGATGTTCGCATTTCCAGTAAGCCATTTTTTCGAAAACAGGGAATTGACCAAAGAGAGAACCGATGGGGAACAGCAATCAGCACGATTTTGAACAAAGGATGAATTGTTACTACGCTTTGAATATCACTTCTCATGAACACCTATATACGGACCCAAAACATCTTAAACCATGGTTAGCCTTCTTAGAGAAAGAGAGCTCGTTGTACATTGATGCATCGATAAGTTTTAATTATTGGTATCATCGAATGATTGTAGATCTTTCTAAAACACGCAGCGCTAGTTACAGGATTTATAGGTTGATGTCAAGGTCTGAAATTTGTACATTTTTCAATTAATTATCAGTTACTTCAATCACGACGTAACCTAAACAGAAATATTAAAAGTGCTTCATAATAATTCAAATTCTACAATTCAACATTCAATGCTTAAAATGAAATAAGGCTTAACGACGCATTTTGCACGAATTTTTTTTTTTTTTTTTCCCCTACGAAACGACAGCTAAAAACCAACGGAAGGCTCTACCTCCAGCGAACAGCTGGAAAATCTGAAGTTCCAGTCTCAGAGGAGGCGCAGATGATTTTTCACAATCATATCTAAATTATGAGATAGTGTTCCACTTAAGCTAATTTAAAGAAAATATAAATCTCAAATCGAAAAGTTTATAGATAAACTTTAGTGGAACTAAAATTACTTTATTATGAAAGCTAACTTTAATGAAATAAATAAAATTATAAAATAAAAAATTTTTCACTTGGACACATCCATAAATTAAATGCATTTTGAAATATGGCGGTCACATATATTATTGTTGTGTTCTACGGGTTTGTGGATTTGGAGTAATTGATGATAACACTTGACAAAGTATCAAAACACAATTTACTCGCCAATATTAGACAGGAGAGTTCCAAAGACACGTTTAAAGTCGTTCTTAAATGAAATAAAGTTTTGAATTATTAAGAAATGCATTTATCCTTAAACCCTATTTATCCTTTAAACCTTAAAATTTATCCTTTTTTTTTTAACTTCAGTTTGTTAAGCAATTACGATTAAATTTGAAAGATAAAAGTCTTATGCATTGCTGCTGAGAAATGAGTATTTGCAAGACCGCGTGGAAGATGGATTTAATATCAAAACGTTATGTCAAAATTTCTTCTTCCTTCCTTTCTATGTCGCTCAGCTGATGGCGCTACAACTGTACTCCTTTTATAACAATAATGATTATTATTTATAACTATTTAAACAAAAAAATCTGGCTAAATGGTACATTATATATCACGCTCCTTGCAGAAGAGGAACTTTTGTAATTCACATTCGAAACCCATATTGCCTTTCTGAAAAATTAACATTGAATTTTGCTTATTTTTTGAAATACATCAATATGTTAACAGTACCTTCATTTCCCGTTTGCCTAGTTTCGATGTGAAGAACTGTTAGTTATATGAGACGATAACGTTTTCGGTTCAACAGCTGCATGATTCTGTTAAATTTCACCGAACAAAAATATACTAGGTAACAGGAAATAGAGTAGTTTCAAAACTTGCTTATATCGCAGATTTCCAGTTTGTAAAGAGTTGACTGAAAATAATACACGAAGTTTAAGGTTCTGAACACTTAACAGTCCTGATCGTTACGTGGGACGAAGCTAAAAACTGTAAGGCACACTAGCCAACTTGTTAATTACACGCCCAGTAAGAATTTTTTTGCCAAGAAATTTCGCAACGCGGAAACCAGGAGATTTCTCATAAGATCTAATCATAATTAATTCTCAATCTCTTCCGGAGAGTTACCCAACTCCGTTACCACGACCTTTTGTTTTCCTCTAGACCTACGGCTAAAAGAAACATCTGAAAGGACAGACATATGAGTTGTTCTGACCTAGAAACAGCTGGATGGCGGCAGCAAGGAAAACTGACGAATTAAATACATCTGTTTCATTTAAACGGCTTATACCGTTGACTGACTTTTAGTAAGCCTAGCCTTGCGTGTGGGCACGGAGGTGGCAAATTGAGAGTTCCATTAGGATTTCAAAGTCTCATTATTTTTGTTTGCTCTCCTCTAATGTTGACACTCTCAGCAGTAAATAATTGACCAAGAAACTTTTAAGCACGTTAAGCATTTTTAAAAGGTCCTTGCAAAACCTTCCCACATCTCCCCGGGCCTTTTTTTTTTTAATGGTTAATGTTTGATTTCATTCCAACCTCAATGTCTGAAAGAAATAAGATTGTGCAACGACACAGATTTTCAGATAAAAAAAGTTTCCTTAAAAAAAATTGTAGTTGAGTTGTAAAAAACCTAATGTCTTTTTAACAATGACCTTTGACTTTGGACGATTATTTAACACTATTGAACATGTAGGTTAAAAAAAAAATGCGCTATCAGTTGTGCGAAGATTTTAATCGTAGACGCCCTATGCCTTGTTGATGCTAACGCAATAAAGTTCTATTAGCGAAGTATTAACACACACGTGTGAGACTTGCCACAGTAAAGGCAGACATATTAATATTTAATATGAAGGATATGAAATATTATTGTTTCTTAGTCTTATGTGTGTCCAGAGCTGGAAGACTAGTTTACTAAGGCCAAATTATAGAAACTGGCGTTTTTATCACTTTTATCGCTAACACAGAATTCATGCAACCTTTTCAGCTTTTGTGTGACTTTTTATTTCACATTCTAAAATCATTTACATGGAAACGTTTTCTTTTTATAATGATCAGAGACAGTTTTTTTAGAGGGGGGGGGGAGGGCGTAAGCTCTAAATTAAAGAACTTGGAAATGTACATTTTTTCAGTTGCTAAAATACTTTTAACTTATGTGGTAAAAGTAAGCAGCAGATTTAAAATTTAAGACTGTCTCTAACCGCCGAAGGGTCTGAAGGTTTCCTGATGACATCCCAAAAAGAGACACCGTCGTGACTGCCCACACGGCAAAAACCCACAAAGTTATAAAATACATAAAGGCACATGATTGTTATCCCAGTAAATAGAATATTACAGTTCTATTAACCAATTTTTGATGTCTCAAAAGTATATTTGGTGCATGAATCAGATATAACTCTTACACGCAGTCTTACTCATCTAATAAAAATAGCAACCTGATAACTGAAAAAAGTGTTTAGCAGGATTTAGTGAAAATAATGTGAATTGTTCTGCTTTTTGATTAAGTGCTTGGCTATAATGCTTTGGTAAACTTTTATTTTCTCCCCAGATGAGTGTAAAGAAATTTGAATTAGAAAAGATCATTTGAATTACGGCAATACACGCTAAGGCTATATGGCTAAGATTAATGACACATACGTTTCAAACTTTATTTAATTTTCGTTCTATATTTCATCAAAACTAAGCTCTAAAATATTTTCATGTCTCCCGGAATTTACGAATTTGTCATGTCGTTCCTTTTCGGTAGCCTTTAAGATACATAGAAAGTATTTTCTCTTTGAAATCGGTACATGCCAATGAATTTCGGATTTGTTCAGAGTCAATTTATGACAAAATGTCGGAATCGTTGTCATTATTCAACATTTATATGAACTTCAGTATTCCGAAATTTTCTCGTGGTTGCAATTTTCCCTGCCAGTAATTACAAGACGAAATTCGGGTTATAGAAGACGTCAAATAAAAAAGTTGAAATTAAGAAAAGCGTTTTTAAGATTGTAGAGTCATTAAGATTTCTTAAAGCAGGAAGCAGGAAATAAAAAAGTGAAAAATGAGCAATGCCCTCGCCGGGACTGGAATCTGGACCTCTCGAATACGCAGCAAGCAGCATATAAGCATTCCGTACCGCACCACGCGCATAGGGAAAAATCTATACTTATGACTGGATATACTTTCTAATAACATCATTTTCTCTCGGCGTTGACATTTAGGCGGGATTCTTACGGTTTTGTTTTCGTTGAATGACGCGCGTGAGTGCCACGGAAGTCTGAAAATTATCGTTTGTTTTCTTTGAACAGTAATGCCAGACGAAAAAATTTTCAAGCAGGGTTCTACAGATAGTTTTCTGTTTCATGGAATAATAAAATTGCAAAATCTTTTAAAGATGCTGTTAATATCGAAAGCAACTTTAAGCTCTTCGATTACATAAAGAGCTAGTTCATGAATTTATTGCAAAAACGAAAATACATTATTACAAACATTGTCGTTGAATTTAATATACGTATAAGAAAAGAAACTGCACACTATTTTCATCCACAAAGTACAAAAGAGCTACACATTAAAAAGCTGACAATATTCATAAAGTAATATTATTCAGTTTAAACATACGCATCCCTATTTTTCTGTTCCAAATCTATAGTAGTCTAACTTCAAAAATAAATCTTATTTTTTCAGGCTGGCAACAAATACTGTGAATTTACTGTACATTATATTAGCTCCTAACGTGTTTGTTACTTGCAAACATTGATTTGTCTTATGCTTTCGAAGACTGCATCTGTAGAGAATAGATATTTAATGAACACGAAATAATAAATTAGTGATCACAACACCTTTAATAAGAATGGTTTTAAATTAAGGATACATTTATTAAAAAGGCAACTAATAACATCTAAGGAGTTACCATACTAGAAAAATAATAAGTTTCCTCTCTAGGGAAAAAAATGCTACATTTTTTATATAAAATTCACCATACTGCAGTGCATAAGAAGTATAATATCATGGCAATAAAAATACAACGCACGTCGTTAATAGTATTAATCTTAGAATAGCTTTTCATATTCACAAAGATTTAGCATGTTTAGTGAACGATTTTAAGTCTAATCCAGTCCTTCCTGGCGCTTTTAAAATTCTATTAACATAATTCTTGATTATTATTTTTCCGATAGATGGCGTAGCCTCCTCGCGCGTGGTTCTACCCGAGGGTATAAAAAGGGCCGTTGCTGAGGTTTCTTTTATTTTGTTTTCCTGATGAGGAGGGACCTGTAGCTGCCCTCGAAATCGATTGAGTGTTTTTGGTAAATGTACGCCAAATACAAGGTTGTTTCAGCGAATTTCAGTATTAATCTTTTCGGTATTGCTATCAAAATGTAAATAAATGGCATGGAGGTGTACTCTTGATCCCAAGCAAAGTCAGGGCGTTCTTAAGCGTAGATGGATTTTTCCCTATGGGCGTGGCGCGGTACAGAATGCTTATATGCCGCCGGGCATGTAGAAAGGAGGGAGAAATAGATCCTGACAGTGGGATTATTCACATGTATGTGCAACTGTTACTTCAAATTCGAAGCTTTTCTGGAATGACAAAGCATTTAATACATAATTTTATAAGTAGAGAAACAACGAATGACACCTGTTCTGGAACGCCATTTTAGACGGCAACTATCCAAAAGAGATTATAATACAATCCTCTTTAAAGGGTTGTTTTTGTTCGAGATTTGCAAGATTTTGTCGTTCTCCTTTCTGCCAATAAACTTAAAATAAAATAACTTTACATCTAATATTCCAAAGCGTCACGTTTACTTTCAAAATCCATCGAACATCAACAAACTTCAATAAATATCAGATGTTGCCACTCTTACAATGACAAACTATGAAAGAAAGATAATAATTGAGGCTTGTTTCTAACAACACTCCCACCTTTTGATTGATGACATATACTTAACAAAATATAAAAAATACTATTCACACAAATATCAAAACTAAATAGTAAACAAAAAGAAAATTAAGTTCTTAAATTTCTACACTTAAATAACTGAAATAGTGTTCAGATTAGAATTCTAGATGGAATTTTAATTTGTTGTCTAGTCACGTCAGTCTTAACGTCCTTTGATAAATTAATTCTTTGGTACTTTTGAAACTAAATTGACTTCACCCTGCGTCTCAGTTTCATTTGTCTCGTCTGACTCCAAAGATGACGGTATTTCGAGAGGGAATATTCTCTGGATTGGGCGAACTACACCTCCAGACATAGTTTTGACACAAACTGCTCGAATGTTACCGTCTTTTCCTGGATATAGCTCAATCACTTTAGCTAGAGACCACAGCACCTTGCGTTTGTCATCACACTCCATAAGAACTATGTCCCCGATTTTTATCTGTTAAGAAATCGACATTGTAGATGGACGTTGCACTAGCAGGCCGAGATATTCATTTCTATATCTCTTTCTCAAGAGCTCTCGTAAATTCATTAGATGTCTCAGTCTCTTGTTGAAATCAACTTTATCAAGATGATCCAAGTCAGGAACTCCAAAGACTGGAATTTTACCTAAAAATAAGGACGGTGTCAAAGGAATGAGATCATCAGAGTCCTCTGACACATAAGTGAGTGGTCTGGCACTCACAGTTGCTTCGCAGTCGCACAGCACACTCATCATTTCTTCATAATTCAGACAGGACTGGCGTAGGACTCGACGCAAAAGTTTCTTAATCATTTGAACAAGTCGTTCCCAAAAGCCACCCCACCATGGTGCTGCAGGTGGACTGAACTTCCAGTCGATTTTGTTTGTGGCGGCTTCTATCTCAATAGTATTCCATTTAATTGATCTCAAGAGATTACTGGATCCGACAAAATTGCCTCCCTTGTCACTACAAATTATCGATGTCCTCCCTCTACGGGCAATAAATTTTCTAAGGCCAAGTAAAAATCCTTGCGTTGAAAAGAACAAAATCAGTTCCAAATGAACTGCACTGAAAACAGCGCAGGTGAAAAGTAAAATCCAAGCTTTTCCTTCATCCTTCAAAATTAATGGGCCAACTAAATCAACTCCGACAATCTCGAAAACACGAGCATCTCTAACTCTAATTCAGAAGTCAAAACAACAAAAATCAGCGTAATATTCTCAATATTTTCACAGGACTAGTTTCGATGGTTTTTACCGAACCATCACCCTCAGCTGCGAAACAGTAAATGAAGAAGATCGGAAATAATGATTAGATAAGATAAGAAAGCCTGGACAAGAATAAGCACGTGGCGCCATCTGTTGGTGAAACCAGAGGTAAAACATAATTTCTTTAAAGGCCGAAGGCAAAATTGGATTGGAATTAGGATCGTTAACTAGAACAGAAAGATTTTTTTGAATGTGAAATGCCTCTAGAAAATCCAGTTCTCCAATGGAAGATGTTTTTTGAATAATTTTGGCAGCAGAAAAATTGAAAATGTGATTTTCGGACCAACAATGTTGAGCAACAGAAGACTTCTGAGTTTCCTTTTTTCTAACATATGCCTCATGTTCTTTGACGCGAAATTTTAAGGCTCTTTTAGTTTGGCCAATGTAAATTAAACCACATTGGCAAGGAATCCTATAAATCCCCCAGGAATTCATATCCGGAACGGGGTCCTTGAGTATGGAACTCGGAATTTTATTGATGGGAGAATAAACGACTCGAAAGTTAAATTTCTGCAAAATATGTGCAACTTTATAGCTAACTGATGGAAAGAAGGGAATGACAACAGAATTTTTATAATCTCCTAAAACAAGAGTGTGCCTTTTAGTGTGTTGAGAAGAGAATTTTTTAACTGCTTGATTAATAATGTTGGGTGAAAAGCCCCGGTCAATAGCTATTGCTTTTAAATAATTTAGTTCTTTATCAAGGGATAGTTTGGAGGAGCAAACTTGAAGAGCACGGAAAACATAGGAATAAAATGAAGCTAACTTTTGTTTAGTCGGATGACATGATTTAAAGTGTGGTGGAAGGCAAACCGATGAAGGTTTACGGTAAACCGTAGTACTGAAGTCGTATGTGTTGCGTGTGACTAGAATGTCGAGAAACGGAAGAGAATTGCAAGTCTCAACTTCAAAAGTGAACTGAATAGCAGGATCAATAGAATTCATTGTTGAAAGAACTTTATTTAAATCATCTTTATTACCTTCAAACAGGGTAAAAGTATCGTCTACGTAGCGGAACCATACAGGGAAGTTTAAAATTTCAAACAATCTCAAACAAAAATTTATTATGAATCAAGATTGTTTGAAATTTTAAACTTCCCTGTATGGTTCCGCTACGTAGACGATACTTTTACCCTGTTTGAAGGTAATAAAGATGATTTAAATAAAGTTCTTTCAACAATGAATTCTATTGATCCTGCTATTCAGTTCACTTTTGAAGTTGAGACTTGCAATTCTCTTCCGTTTCTCGACATTCTAGTCACACGCAACACATACGACTTCAGTACTACGGTTTACCGTAAACCTTCATCGGTTTGCCTTCCACCACACTTTAAATCATGTCATCCGACTAAACAAAAGTTAGCTTCATTTTATTCCTATGTTTTCCGTGCTCTTCAAGTTTGCTCCTCCAAACTATCCCTTGATAAAGAACTAAATTATTTAAAAGCAATAGCTATTGACCGGGGCTTTTCACCCAACATTATTAATCAAGCAGTTAAAAAATTCTCTTCTCAACACACTAAAAGGCACACTCTTGTTTTAGGAGATTATAAAAATTCTGTTGTCATTCCCTTCTTTCCATCAGTTAGCTATAAAGTTGCACATATTTTGCAGAAATTTAACTTTCGAGTCGTTTATTCTCCCATCAATAAAATTCCGAGTTCCATACTCAAGGACCCCGTTCCGGATATGAATTCCTGGGGGATTTATAGGATTCCTTGCCAATGTGGTTTAATTTACATTGGCCAAACTAAAAGAGCCTTAAAATTTCGCGTCAAAGAACATGAGGCATATGTTAGAAAAAAGGAAACTCAGAAGTCTTCTGTTGCTCAACATTGTTGGTCCGAAAATCACATTTTCAATTTTTCTGCTGCCAAAATTATTCAAAAAACATCTTCCATTGGAGAACTGGATTTTCTAGAGGCATTTCACATTCAAAAAAATCTTTCTGTTCTAGTTAACGATCCTAATTCCAATCCAATTTTGCCTTCGGCCTTTAAAGAAATTATGTTTTAGCTCTGGTTTCACCAACAGATGGCGCCACGTGCTTATTCTTGTCCAGGCTTTCTTATCTTATCTAATCATTATTTCCGATCTTCTTCATTTACGGTTTCGCAGCTGAGGGTGATGGTTCGGTAAAAACCATCGAAACTAGTCCTGTGAAAATATTGAGAATATTACGCTGATTTTTGTTGTTTTGACTTCTGAATTAGTTTCGTTCGGCGTGTTATTGTGTCTTAATCTCTAACTCTGTTTTCTGGTAGAGTAGCAGGCACAGTCTGTAGTCGTTTACTTCCATGTCTCCTGCACCTGACACATGCATATAAAGCTTTTCGAATCGTAGCTCTGCTTTTCAGGATCCAAAATGTCTCTCTAAGTGTTGAGATCAATCAGTACTTAAATTCCTGCATGAGACACAGACAGATGTTTATCAATTTCTCCACAATCTTATGATTCTTCGGAAGTAACATCGGATAAATGAAAATTTCATGGTCTTTTCTTTCAGTCAACCTAGACTTGACACATAAAATGCCTTCATCTTTGAACACACTAACTGATTTCAGCTTCTTAATAGCATCAGATGAAAAAGAATCATGTTGAATAATTTTCACAATAGATTTCTCAGCTCTTGTCAATTCATAAACTTTTAACTCTCCTGCTTCTCCTTTTTCTTTCCTCTTTCGGGTATTTCCTATGAATCTGTGTATCCACCGAATCATTCTCAGTATTTTCTTATACTTCGAAAAATGCTGAAAGAATACAGAAGATATATCTCTAACATTGCTTAACGAAACTAAAACTGCTTTACGTTTTTCAGCATTAACCTTTTTATTACCGAATGGGATACAACGAGGCCATTCTTCTTCCGGCAGTGCCAAATAAGGTGGGCACTCCCACCATCTTCATTCAATAAGTTTCTTCACAGAACACCCTCTTGATAGCATATCGGCTGGGTTTTCTGCACCTGGTACATGGTGCCAATTTTTCCGGTCCGATAAGATTCTAATTTCTGACACTCTATTATTCACAAAAGTGCTGCAAACTTCTATGTTCTTTATCCAGAATAGTGCTGTAGAAGAATCGGTCCAGTAATATTCCTTTGAAATTTTGACTTTAAGATTCTTCTTGACAAATGAGGCTAATCGCACTTTTATTTTTTTCCAAGGAAGCTACTCGTGCTTTGGCTTGCACTAGAGTCACTTTGACTACTACTTTATTTTGACTTCTCAAATATACTGCGCTTCCATACAATACCTGTGAGGCATCGGCAAACATATGCAAACTAAAAGATTGCCCTTCTGTCAGTGGAAGTAGTCTGGGAATCTTCATGGATGATAACAAGGGTAATTCCTTGACTCGTTCTCCTTTCTTCTAATAAACTTAAAATAAAATAACTTTACATCTAATATTCCAAAGCGTCATGTTTATTTTCTGAACATCAACAAACTTCAATAAGGATCAGATGTTGCCACTCTTACAATGACAAACTATGAAAGAAAGATAACAACTGAGGCTTGTTTCTAACAGTTTTAACTAAGGTTGCATATCAGCAAACTCCTTGAAACTAAGTGAAAATTCTGTTTTCGAAAATCTTAGTAGAACTGTAAACTCTACTGAAGAGCAAATTATATTTAGATGCACTGCAAATAGTAATCATGAAACTGAAAATTAATTATTAAAAAAAAATTAAACATTCAGAACGATATAACTTGTTTCGACGTGCCTCGAAAGAAAATACGTATATTATATTTTACTAAAATACAATTTAAAAACTCAATAAAAAGAGTAATCACGTGAAGAAAGATAACCTAATTTTTACTTATTTATTAAACTTTGGTTATTGATTTCTTACGATTTTTGCATTCACACACATCTGCAATGCAATGGGCATTGGCATTTTTGGTTTTTACAACAGATCTTCTCATCTGTTCCCTGGGCAATTCTATCTCTTTCGTATTCAAAATTAACACTTTTATTCTGCAGTACGTGAAATTTTTTCGCTAAAAGTTCTTAAAAGATTCTTCACTTCACAATTAATTAACGCTTCCTCTGTAATTACTTATTTTAATGAGCTTTAAATTACATTTTTTGTAAAATGTTAGGCATATAGTTTCTTTTATGTAAAACTGAGGTGAATTACAGAGCTTGATGAATGAATGCTTTTTAAAAATTGCTTTTAAAATTAAATTGCTGGATTAATATTTCTTCTGAAATTCACTCATATAAAATTAAGAAGCGTCAGTCTGTCTGATAAGTCATTAGACTACTCCCTGAGAAAGTCTAGAGATTATCATTTTTTGTTATTTTATTTTACTCTTGTTTTCGCATTTATTTACTTATAATTCAGGACTGATTTCTCAATTTATACCTCATCTTCATGTAGATTTATATTACATTTTTTTTCTAACTTTCTTAATTTTGCCGCATTTTGCATGACGTTAATAACACTTGACTAAATATTCTATAATTTTATTATTATTTTATATTTTTTTATTTATATCTGTATAATCCTCAAAGTACCATCAACTGCATGTTACAAAAAGTACGTCATAGTCTAATCAAAAATTTATTTTATACACAAATATATAATTTACACAATATGTCATGTCTCTTGCAAGAATGAACGCCTTTTTAAAATTACTTTTCCTATATTTTTTTTTATAATAAATAAATAATAATAAAAGATTATTATTACATAAAAGCGAAAAAAGAGTTAAAACGACGTAATGAAAAGAAACAAAAATTTTATATACATAATAGATACATACATAACATACACACATAATTCTCTCCCCTCCCTCTTCTTCAGTGTCGAGAAAACCTTGAGTTCGGACACAACTCGAAGGTCACAACATGATCGCTGTTGCATTGGGCAGTGGCAGAAGGGGGTGTGGACACTGGCCCTGATTTTTGGGCGGGAAAATTAGAGTTTTTGCTTCAACTTTTTTTCCTTTGCTTCTTTTTTTTTTTTCATTCTTTAGACCGGCTTCTTGATTTATTTCCTTTTGTGTTATCAGCAGCAAAGACCAAAAAAAAGAAAATAAAACAAATGGATTTTGTATCTTGCTCATTTTTAGCTCTCCCCCTCTTCTACTGTGGTCAAGAGGAGGGGAACACGGGAAACACTAAATAATCGGTTACCACGAGAAGTCGGCGCCTACCCAAAAAGACTATTGTCTGCCGCAGAGTGTGAACCAGATAGTAAGAATACACAGTTTTCAAGAAATTTACTCGATTTTTTTCCTCTTTCTCTAGTAGCCCAGTCTTCGAAACCCGCCCTGTGAAATCTGCAAACTTGAGTATATTATACTATAAGAAGAAATTCTTCTATTGTTCTTGTTTGCTTTTATTATGGAAATTAAATTTTATTTAAGAGAAATCAAGCGCTTTATTGCAAAAAATTCGAAGTCACAAACAAGACAAAAATTACCGAATGGGCTCGAACAGCGTTCTCTACCAATATTTAATTGTGTTCTCAGACACACATTGTTGAGTTTACCTTCTGAGTTAATATGTGGCTGTTTGATCATTCATAGCTAATGTGCATCAAATGTTTTTCTCTTTCTTTTGTGAGCTGAGACTTTTGCCACTCTTATGTCATTAATTTGTCTGTTTGCAATCTACTGAAGCTCTGTTCTCATTGTCTTGGTCTAATTTTGTCAAATGCGAATACCAGCATTTTGGTAAGCAGCTACACCTTTTCTAAATTTACAATTCTTCAATGAAGCTTAAACACCGGTCGTATTGCTGTTGTCATCTTTGATGATATATACTAAAATTCATCGTAAATAAGACTTATGAGGAAATACAGATCTAATACTAGACTCTCCGTAACTTCTTTTCATATAATTACTGGGAAGCGGTATTTATCAAATTTCAAAGATTTCAAATTATTATATTATTAAAGCCGCGCAGTATGCTGCGAACTTAATTAAATAATCAACAGATAATAATTAAATTAAAGTTAAAACTATAACAATTCATAAAAATTAATAAAAAGTTATAAAATATATAAAATTGTTGAAAATTCCTCGGCCCATTTCATGCAGAAAATGAAGAATTTTCAACAGAGCCACATACTTCAATAATACAAGCCAATTATACTTGGATGATCGTGAATTCTTGACTCATTTTAAAATAAAGTACTTTAAAAAGTGCAACAAAGTGTTTAAATTTTTTCTTATGTTTTCGATTTAATTAATTATTAAGATAAAAACTGTTCCGATCTGACCCTAAAACAATTGAAAAATAAACGTTAAAAGAAGAATTTTTAAGAAAGAAACGAGGGAAAAGAATATAAAATACTTAAAAATTAGCAAAAAGAAATCAAAATTTTTGAAATAATTTTTCTTATGTAAAAAATATTTTTCTTATGTTTTCCTTTGTTAGTATAATTTTTCTTATGTTTCTTATGTAACTCATCATGCAAAAAATTACTTAAAAAATTTTTAACTTCCTCACACACTACTTAGTTCTATTAATTAAATAATTTTAAAAATTAAAAAAAAATTGATTTCATTCTGCAAAGTTAGGATTTAATTCAATAAAACAAAATTTATTCCTAATCAGTTTTACACTAGTTTACAACTCTTTTACATCTCAACTCTTCTCTATCCAAGTATGTGGCTATCTACTATTTCCTTTTTTATCACACTATCACTTAATCACTCAACTCAACTTTTTCCTTATATACTTTTTCACAGCAGTTTCAAAGATCACCTTCATTTAAGCTTTAATTTCTTTTTAAAAGTTTTCTTTCAAATGAATCTATTTGAATTAATTAATTTCTTTTAATAAATTTTTCCAATTTAGCCGTATTGCTTTTAATTTACAGTTTATTTATTCTCTTTTTTCTATGTCAGGTTATAAGCCTTCCATTTTCGTTAGTTTCGATAGTTTACTTTCTTATGCCTAGAATTCCATTGTGTGTGTGTGTGTGTGTGTGGCGGGGGGGGGGAGAGTTGGTGCTGTTTACATAATTAACAACAAATTTCCAAAAAAAGCAGTACAAATTTACTTAGCTAAATATTATTTTGTTGAAACTCGTCTTGTAGCTACAAACTTAAATCAGCGGTTGTATGTAACAGCCAATAACAAATATAATTAGAACGTCACAAAACTATATTTCAGGCGGACATCGATACGTGGAAATAAGAATCGCGAACCTCAATACAGTATTTGTCAACTAAAATCATATTAATAACAGTTAAGGAGATTTATTTACATCTGTTTGCAATAATTCCGCCCCCCTCCTTCTCGCTGACTGTTTGGCATAATGTTGCCTTGGGAATGGTTCAAAAGAAATCGGAAAGTGAAAAAAGACTGAATTTATTAGTAACCGATTACTAATTTAAAATACTAATTGTTACAAGTTTATATGTGATCGTTTGATAACTTCAAAACTTTTTGGTCCATTATGTTCGGTATACTGTTAGAAATTACAGCGTTCTTCTTGGCAAGGGTCCAGTTGATTTTTCACGTTTTCGACTTCCCGTCACCCTGGAAGGGGGAAAGGGAATAATATTTTTTCACAATACTACTGTGTATTTGTTATTGATGGGACTTGCCAAATATTCCCACTGTACCAAAGACACAAAATTCTTTTAATATTTTTTTTTCACGTGGGACGCTTTTTAACCCACCCTGCTCTGAGAAAAGTAAGATCTTTAATTTAGCTTCCAACTTTAATCAATCTGCAATTGTTTTACAACTGAGAAATTTAAAGGTTGTAATCTTCCCAAAGCAAAAAATGGGAATTTTGTCATTTGTCTTCAGAAACAGTCCTTTGCCCGCTCCTTAAAAAAATACCTGTCATCCTCTTCATCATCTATTTGTTTCTTTTCATCACTGAACAAGGCACCTATGAAAGGCCGGTACTTTTGTGAACATTTAGCACGTAATAAGTTCTCTTCAATCACGCTATAAAAATGTCGTGCAACAGCAAGTCCCCCCCTTCAAATCAGACGAGGAGAAAGAGACTCGGGTCGTTTCTTATCACTGAAGAGAGGAAATCCAATTGCTTGAGCATTCAGGTATCGAATCGGATTTTTTTTAATTGGCTGCCTGCACGGAAGCTGGTTTCATGAGACAAGTCTTTAGAAGGAGTTACTTTTTTCTCTTCAATACCTGAAAGGGTGAAGAGAAGAAAAAAATATTATATAAGTGTTCCTCTTGCCGCCTGCTGTGATCATTGTAAGGAAAATATATCTCCTTCACCATCAGGTTTATATTGGCGTTCTTTTGCGTTTTGCATTATAAAGGAGATACAGGAAGAAAAGCTCTCCCGTCTTTGATTAGCTTTTATTAACATGCACAATTTGTAACTTAATTAAATTAATATTGTAGCATTATTTCTATAGTTTGCAATTTGGTTAATAAAAGAAACTTAAGAAATCTGTCTTTTAATAACAGGTACCCACCATGTTTTATTAAAAGCTAAGGTTTTAAGTCTCTTTGGCTTCCTATCCTCATTTTTCTGATACATATAGCTCAGCGCGGAAAGTATGCAATTAAGTTTACTTTGAAAAGCACGTTGTATAGAAAGAAAGAAAGCATCCCCCCAGCTCTAAATTAAAGTTTTACTGTGTCTATAGAAAGCAAAATGAAATATCAGGAAGCATCTGTAAGAAAACTGGCCAGCAACAGTTATAGCGATATTTAATTTAGTTGGGTTAGAGTTGATAGGAGTTTGCGAACTGTTATGCATTCAGAGTAAAGAACTGAAAGATTTGTTTTTATACAGATACCGAGGTTCATCAAATCTTACTACATATTTTTGCCTTGAAAAATTCCGGATATTGAGGAATAACACAAGCAGTGAAATCCCTAATAAAAGGACCAATTATTTTCATACTAGGAATGTTATGTATAACATCAAAAATATATTTTATTTCTTATGCGACCATTCACGAAAAGTCTACAGGAGCTTTGGAGAACTCATTCAGAAAGTCTATAGGAGCTCTGGTGTAGGAAGTCACTAGCGACCAGGTATCACTTTTAGTACTTTGGAAGAACACAAAATTTGCCCGCTCATAAATACATTGGACATCCTGGAGAATACGCCTTTGACATAGGACTGGCGGCCTTTTCTTTTCTTAAAAGTCTCAAATTCTGTGCAAGGCACGAGGGAAAGATAGGCTGCGTTCAGAAGTTAGAACTGATTTTAAGGCATGTTTACTACTAAAATAAAATTTATCTGTTGAAATTGTGGTTCACTTTAATAAGGTATTTCTCCCGCCTTCTTGGTGTAGTGGTCTGCATGCTCGACGCGTAAACGAGAGGTCCGTGGTTCGATTCCCGGCGAAGGCGTTACTCATATTTCATATCTCCTGCTTTCAAAAAATCCTAATGTCTCTACACTGGCGCCCGAACTAAAAAGGTGGTGATGATAATACTCCACCATCGGGATTTGGTGATTGGGAAAAGGGGGAGTATATAAGGTATTTCTCCCGCCTTCTTGGCATGCCTTCGTGGTGTAGTGGTCTGCATGCTTGACGCGTAACAGAGAGGTCCGTTTCGATTCCCGGCGAAGGCATTGCTCATATTTCAAATCTCCTGCTTTCAAAAAATCCTAATGTTCTACAACTTACATAAAAGAAGCCCTCTAAAAGCCTAGACTCTTTTATTTTGGGCTCCGGTGCGCTCCAACTGAAATTATTATTTATCTCGAAAGCTGAAAAGTACCGGAGCTGGGCTCCTGCGCAATTTGAGCTCTGAAACTGACCATTATGTCCCTGTATGTCTTTAAAGAAATCTGAGGAACATGATGTTCCTTCTTCGGAGACCATTGTTAAACAACTGTGTAACATGGAAAGTGCGCCAAATTATTTTTTCTTCTAGTAGTACACAAATGCTTTAACTTATTCCAAAAGTCACTGATGTTGCATTTAAACTTTAATCGTACAAATACAGAATAAAAGTGAAACATAATTAGAGTTTCCCGAACCTTTAGATATGGCTTGGAAGACCGTCTTTTGGACAGCATTGTTCTAAGATCACTGCCAAACGAGCAAAAGGAAATTTGTGATTCAGATAGATGCATTATGAGTCAGCAGAATCACTAAATGTGTTAGCTGTTTGTTTCTCTCCCTTCTGCCATTAAGGCCTCCAAGAATTCCGATACCATCAAATTTAATTCAACTTGACATTTCGTCCTCCAAATTATGGCAACATCTGAGACACAAGAAATAAAATGCAGGCAATTACTGTAGATCTGGCGACATCGTGAACAAACGACTAGATCTGAAAGGGCAGTTGAAGTGGGTAAGAGGTTGTGAGTAATCCCATCACGTCTTAATGGCCTATCTGACACCGCAATCTTGTAGTTGCTCGGCGACAATTGTCAGCTTCTGTATAATGCAATTACCCAAACATGTATATATTATATTTTATTATCCCTTTTAAAAGTGTTGCTTCTTGTGAAATAATGGGCCTTATTTTTTAGCACTCCTTGTATCTCGCCGGCTATGATTTAGCTTTATATCTTTTAGTTGTCTTTCGATAAGAAATTTCAGTCAAGAAATGAGAATGTTAAACGATAAATCTGCTTGTTTCTTAAATCTAACCATTAATTATACACTTGCTTAATATTAGGTATACCTGCGAGCACATTATTTTGATCTTCATGTGTGCTTTGTGACTTGCAATTCCACACTCGACAGTATGCAACAGTAAAAGCATCTTACGCAACATTTCAGAGACCAATCCACACTGTGACTACACGTACTGGGGGAAGGGGATTTCTTTCTGATTAAATTAGTTTTTTAAGTTGAAGTTTTGTTATTAGTGAAACTTGGCACAATTGTGTTAGTAACTGGAATGCAAAAATACTTATTTAAAACTGTTACTTCTCCTCATAATTTAAATAAGTTAATGGTAGCCAAAATCCTGCAGTTACTTTCAGAATTTATTTAGAAAGTTAAATTTTTCAAAGATTTCATGGTAAACAATAAATAACGTTTATAGGGACACTAGCAACTAATCAGGGGCGTATTCTGAATTTCCATAAAGGAATGCTGCTAAATACCAAATATTCCGAAAATTAGAATTATATGTTTTTGAAGGTTGAATGTAGTACTTTAAATTCCTCAGATTTAATGTCTGAAATAAATTTTTTTAACTAATTTGCTTCCTTTATGCAGATCGCACAATAATATATTTCCAAGCGTAATCGGCAAGAGAATTACAATAATTATTAATAAAATTTTATACTAATCGTTGTTAAAATTTGAACAGTGATACAGATATTAGCAAAATCAGCTACTCAATCTTATCAATTTCACTGATCATGTTACGAAAAATCTTGGTATTTATACATGATGTAAATTTATGTATAGTTTTATATATTACGTACAGTTTAACGTATTTATTACGTGTTTACTCAGTTTACGTATTTTATTTAATTTATTATGGACAGTTTGAGTATGCCTCGTGTTTTGAGCTTTATATGCAAATTCACTTTATGTTTTATTATCTTTAAATAATTTTTGTTTTTACAGGACGATAAAAATCTAACTATCGGTAGAATTAAGCCTTTTAAAAGTCCGTCTGTTTCGTTTTGAATCCTGCTTAAAAAATATATATATATATATATATTACGCTCAAAGGGGCGTTTTTTTTAAACGTTTTGTGTGTGACTTTAAAAAAAAATTAAATACCTTGTTGTTTACACTTAAGCCATATAAAACTATTTAAAAACAGCATATCTTTAGAATTTCTGATAGACAGTCTCGCACGCTGTAGATAAAAATGTTACGTTGCCATTGCACGCTTTGAAATCGTTGAGTTTGTTAATAAAAAAATCGTTAAAGTTTTACAAAATCTGAAATAGAGAGTAAAACAAATTTGAAATTCAGGCGTCCAGGTGTCCATGTCTGGGTGGAGGATTACGCTATTCAAAATTTGACGGCTCTAGAAACCGTTTTTTATTCACAATGCGAAAAACATACATACATTCCTACACACTCTTCATTATTTGATATTGTTACGAAAAATTCGGCGGTTGCGCCTGTATGTAAGCTTTCCGGCATAGCACTAGGGTTGCCGTAAAATAGTGTATGGTAGGGTTGCCAGATTGGCGACTTTATCGCCCATTTGGCGACCAAATTGGCGATATCCCATGGTCCAATCGGGAAGCTTCTAGAATAATTTCCTGTCGAGATATTTCTCGAAACGTGTCGAACTTAAAGAAAAGCTATATAAACCCTTGCGTTTCTGAGAGCCAGTTAGTTGGGTTGCGAGTTGCGAGTTAGTTGTTGCAAGTTGCGAGCAGTGTGATTAGTTGTGAGAATAGCTGCTACGCGAGAGTTCTGTGAACGGAAAGCAATCGAGATAGTGCTTTGCCGTGAAGCTATCTTTACAGTATAGCTTGAAAGTGGATTGGTGATTGTTCCACGGTGTTTTATTATAAGTTTAGTGTTGCCGTGAAGCTACCTGTACAGTTACAGCCTGAAGCTGTGTTGCTGATTGTTTCAGCGTATTTATTGTAGATTTTCGACGCTTTTAAAGGTGATTTTGGAACTGTGCTGTAAATAGTGATTCCTGTAAATAAATTGTGCTTTTTATTGTTCTGCATCGTGTTTTCATCGGATACTCTCAAATCCACGAACCCGTAAAAACGCAACAATATCTTTGAATATAATACAGGGCTCTAATATTTGGTGGCAACAATTTGAAAAGTAAATCAACGTTTATAGTGAATAATGCAAAATGCCAAAGCGAAATTAACAGCCCTTCTGGGTAAATTGCCCCTTTAGACTAAAAAGATATGCTTCATTTAATAATTCAGGTTTAATACAAAACTACAATGGTTCAAACTCAAATTGCACGCGGGCTACATACACGATCTAAAAGTAGCAGACGGGGGGAAAAAATTTCTTGTTAACAAAACAAAATGTGTCAGTTAAATTTAAAATTTCTTACTATATATTTTTCAAAATGTACATTTACAAATAAGAAGGGAGAGGAATTCAAATCTATACTTTTAAAGTCTTTACGCGTTTGTCGGTCTGTTTGTTTGCATCATCACCTCCGTAACGGCGCTGAGTTAAGTTTTGAGAGAGGTACCCCCAGATTCTAAAAATTCGTGATAAGCCATTTCGACCATTCTCATCTTCGTACGATTTTGATCAGAGGAAATATACGTTAAAAACTCTGAAAACGCCATGCTGGTAGTAGAACATTTATTTACGAATCGGTTGTGGCGAGTTGCAGGAGATATTAATTACTGATCGCTGAGGGTTATTACGAGATATTAAAAATTCTGAAAACGCGAAGTTGGCAACGAAAAGCCCGTTAGTTTATACTTTTCTGCCTGAAATCTAAAAGCTGGTATCAGCAAGAAATTTCTCTTGGTCACAATTTGTAATTCAAACTCATTGCCACTAAAATATTAAAATTTTTAGATTAACATTTATTCAGATAATAGTACACATTATATTGAAGTTGCTACTAAATAACTTATTTTAACTTGAACTAAAAGGGAAAAAAAAAAAAAAAATCTGAAAGGTTTCAGATTTTAGATTACGTCCAAAGGGGCGTTTATTTAACATTTTGTGTGTTACCTTTATTTGTTAAATACCATGTTCTTCGCACTTAAACCATAAAATTCAGTTCAACAGCATATCGCAAAA
>KK116693.1:132982-152617 GCA_000611955.2 Stegodyphus mimosarum | reverse complement strand
AAAAAAAAAAAAAAAAAAAACTCGAGAATAAACAATGAAATCTATTCTCTTTCTTTTATTTATTAGATTTTTTATGACGCATACATAAAAACAGTATTTGCATGTAAATAATTATATACTTCTTTGTTTCTTACTATACCTATTAGCTACAATCCCTCATGGCGCTTCCAGTTTCATAAATTTGTTATTTACTAGGAAAATTACTAGAAAGTATCTTCATCGCAAATTGAATTTACTCATGGGCAATCTGGTTCTTTTCGTAGTTACATTAATTTTGAACTACGGAGAGAGAGAGAGAAAGGGGGAATAAATTACACCTATGGGGGGGGAGACCCTCTTCAAATATAAATGTGCTCTGAGACAAAGCGATTGCAAAAATTCGTAGCTGAGAATATTATCTTTCGACGAGTACTAATAAAACTAAATTAGATCTTCAAATCTTGTGTAAGATTTATGACACAGTCAATTAACTAACTCAATTTCTAGACTTTTCACAGAGTTACATCCGTTTTTAGGATTGAAAGTAATGTAAGATTGGGCTTCAAATCATTAAATCTTTCTCTTCAAATTCTTCTCAAAATAACGCTAATTAAGTGAAAACGCATTCGCGGGCCGTATAAAATTGCCTCAGGGGACGCCAGTTTGAGACCGCTGCATGATCATACGGAACATTGAAAGAAGCCAGGAAAAAAAATGAAAAAAAAAAAAAAAAAAACTTCAAACGAAATGTACAATACAACGTAAAACTTCGAAGCAGAATATACCTTTGCCTAACAATAATGCTTAAAACGCATAATAATTGCACCCAATTCAGGTGGAACACGAAAACTTATTTCCTCCAACTGAATGCCATAGAAGTACCGCATGCATTTAGGGAAAATTGGATTACGCTTTAATGTTGCGGAAGGGAAAAGATTTTCCCCTTTGTCCTTGTAAAATACACTATTTCATTAATGATGCTGGTATTGACAAAGTATGCAAAGGCAAAATTAGAGAAGACAAGACATCGCGCAGTTCATTTTGTTTAAATTTCCGATTTTAAATAAAATCGATGATTCAATGCTCATATGATACAATTCTAAATAAAATCAATGATTCAAAGATGTGTATTTAAAGTAATTAATAACGATTTTATTATTCGCCTGAGTTAAAAAATATTATATAATAATAAAATAGATGGCATTAATATGCGATTAATTAATTTAAAAATTCTTCTCTTTCTCACTTCTGGCCTTACTGTTTTGACTAGCTCATTTCAAAATAAGTTTTTCTGGTTTATATTTTTAATTTCTCGGGAAATTTCTTTTGTTTTACTGAAATCCACATACCTAAAACAGACAGGTATTTATTATTATTATTATTTTTAGATATTTTTAAAACTTTAAAGGCGTATTTTTTGAGGGGACAAATTGTCATTTAAAATTTTCAAATTGCAATTTTGACTAAAATTCGTTGTTGCTATTCTTTCGTTACATAGTTATACGGTTAGATTTATTAATAATTATTAACCGATTGTTAATAATTACGTCATTACAATGTTCTTTCTACAACTGTAGTCTCTCTCTCTCGTTTTCTTTTCACAGCAACTATGAGCGTGTAGGTCAGGACAACTTCTAGTTATATGCGAGTCACTGTATTAAAAGGGTTTCGGATAAGCTGCTACAGACAGTTATTAGTTAGACCAGTGAATCTCAACCACTGTGCCGCCAAATTTTGGAAATGTATATGGTAAAAATTATAATGGATTTAATACCAGTATATGGCGCACATGAGAAATGGCGAAATTCTTTTTTTAAGACAGTAACAAGTGCCCAGTTGTGGTATCCAAGCCTATTTTGGTGCTCTGGAGAAAAGCGCAATCCGGAGCACTTTCGCGCATGTTCAGTTCATAATTTAAATTGAGAAGTTCTGATTGGTGCACATGGGAGATTAGCTTACTTATCAGACATCTTTGTTATTTTTTAATAACATAAATTCAAGTATGCAAGGGTTGAAAGAAAATATACTAAACAGATAAACTGGTGGGATTCCAAAAACAAATAACTTGATGGAAGAATAAGTCTCAGAAAGGCAATTTGGAAAAGTTTGAGTCAGTCCCAAAAGAATTTAATAAATCTATTTATAAAATTGTTATTGACCATTTGACATCATTAGGGGAGAGAATTATTCATTATTTCCCAAATTTAGATATAAAAAAATTTGATGGGTTTCGTAATCCATTTGTGATAACGAATACTTCTGTATTTGAATTAACTTTCAGTGAAGAGGAAGAACTAATTTCGTTTTCTAATAATCGAGATTTAATTTTAAAATATTCGGAAGAATCAATTAATTCATTTTGGATTAACATTAGATGCGATTATCCCATGATGGCGAAAAAAGCTTTAAAAATATTATTATTATTTCCTACCTTTTATCTGCGTGAATTTAGATTTTCAGTATTAATCAACATAACAGCTAATAAAAGATCGAAACTGTTTAAATGTAGAAGACGATATGAGAGTAAGTAGCATTGTCATTTTTATGACCCAATATAAATGAAATTATCAGAAAATATCAAGCTCAAATTTCTCATTAAAAGTATTCTTATTATTAACTTGTAATTAATCCTTTAATAAACGTATTGCTGTTTTTGTAGCACATATTATTTTATTTTACATTCAAAAGTATTATCATAAACTATTTTACACAGTTTTAAACTTATGTTTGTCTTTGCGTGCCGCCAAATTTTGAAATTGCTAAAAGTGTGCCGCGACAGAAAAAGGTTGAGAATCACTGAGTTAGACCAAGGCGAAGTTGACATAAATTAATAACTTAGAAAGTTCTAAATGCAAGCTCTGCTATTTGACTAAATGAATCTGCATAATTATTAGCTTTTATCTAAATGCGTTATCATGAATATGAGGAAAGGGGAATCAAAGAATTGCACAACAGACGCTCCTGTTATGACATGATTAAAAATGCATGTTCTATCTATAAGGAAGTCAGCACTTAACATCGTAACGATCGATATATAAGCAGTGAATGTGAGAAGAGCGACATAAATAAATATATTAAATATGTATTATAGCAACTCATAATTAGCGGTTACGAAATGGGTGGCAACACTTGTCATGCGCAGCATAAAACAGAAGAGTAATTGGTTAGATAGCAAGACTTGCAAATGAATTTGGGAGTGCAGTATCATCTTAATTCTCGTCTTCAAGTACACAGTCCTTGGAAGTGGAATCGCTTGTTTAATCAGAATTGCTAGTTTAATAATCAGAAGTGCTAGTGAAGTTCTGGAATTAGAGGTTATTCATTACAAATCACAAAAGAACGTTTAATGATATTAGATCTTCAACTTATTGTTTCTCGAGAATTATTCCTTTTGTCATAACTTTTATTCCAAAGTCAGCATTTTTAATTTATATAAAATTTAAGAAACTATCTTTAAATGTGCTAATTAGAATATCTAAAATGTAGTTCATTAAAATAGTATGTGAAAATTGTCAAAATTCAAGTTCATGGTAGAACTTTTGACCTAAGCTGCATTTACACATTCTCCGACCATGATACAAGACTGAGAATTTAATTTCACGTTGAAAAAAATTTACTTAAAATTATTTCACACCTAAACCAATATGCGTTCTGTTTACAGCTAAGTATATTAGGAGGTTTATTTGAGACACTTGAAACTTTCCTTGGTATAATGGATTGGGTAATTCAGTAGCGGTGTAATCACTTTTCGAAAGTCAGGAATGTACTAAATTTTTAAGTTATTTTCTTCTCCTTCAAGGCGTGCCTTCGTGGTGAAATCGGAAAGCACGTCCGGCTAGCAACCGAAAGGTCCGAAATTAGAGCCCTGGCGAGGACACTGTACATTTCTTCCGTTTCGTCTTCTGTTCCAAAAAATTCTAACAGACATTATATACACGATTGCTCACAGTGAAGTATTTTTTGACGTCTTTTAATGGAACTCTATTTAACTATAAATAACGCAGCCCAGACTCGAATATAAGACCAATGATGGCTTAAGTTGGTAGGAACCGCAGCTAGATGTTTATTATTTTATTTCCTTTTAAAAATTGCAAAACAGTTTTTAAGCAGAAATAAACATTTATTTATCGATTTAAACAGAAAAAACACACAAGGACTGTCTTCCTAAGGGGAAGAATATCCTTATGAAGGATTACTAAAAGGAAACCAACGGCGTACTTGCATCATATGTGGCGAAAATCACGAAAAATATTCGTCGGGATTCGAATATCAGCATTCAGTGGTTTCCGCCATTTAGTCACAGGTGAGCAAATGTTTAAAATAAATTAAGAAGGATATAGATTTTTCATTAATCTGCTTATTTATAAATATAAATAAATGACTTTTATTGCATTTGCTTTGCATTCAGGACGGTATGTTCCTTCACCATACAAATTCTAAACTTCTATATGATGTATTAACCAAGCTTTTCTCAAATAGAGAATCAGTCATTTTCATCTTATTTGAAAAACAGAATTAGATATTTTTCTTTACTCTTAATCTATGCATACTTCTTTCGAAACAATGTGATAGGATAATATCGAGGAGAAACAGCAATTCCATATTTTTGGCATAAAAAGTAATAATTTAGTTCCTGTTCACATACAGCCGACATGGCAACCAATGTACACAGATCAAACCTAGTCCTAGTTGGTATTTAGTGGAAAAACTTATTTACTTTATTTCGATACGAGCTCGATCATCATATGTTTTATTTTACCTAATCCAAGTTACAACACTTCACAGTTTCAGTGCCGTTCAGCAAGCACATCTTAAGTACAGCACGATGCCACGGCAATGTGAAGTAATTAAAGATATAAACCTGTCTAATTAATTCATTAGATACGAACTGGATCATGATACACTTTTTTTTTTTCTCCTAATGCAAGTTACATTTTTCGTAGTGTCGTTCAGGAACAGCGTTCGCATTTTAATTGATCTCTTACGTTTCACAATAGCTCCTTTCTGTTTTAACAAGTAGCATGATTAAAACTATCAAAGTCACAACGCAATTATTTGCCTTTTGTTTGCTATTTCCACAATTAATGCATGACGCAGAGTTTCAAATTTCGCGGGTTGGCCGTGCAGGCTAGACACTAACAGCAAAAACTCAAAATTATTTAAGAATTAAAATATCGGCATTGCGTCGAAAACGATAAGACAAACGAATAACTGTCATGAGCTTAGCAGCGCAAAAGAAGAAACAGTAGAATTCATTCATTCTCTTCTAGACAAAATCTGGTTCTTCAAAGAATTGCCACTATTATTATTAAAACTAGTTTATATACACACATGGAATAATAATAATAGTAAATCCCGTACACACAATAAAATGAATACAAAGAATGTTCTTTATTACATTGTTTCAGATGTATTACCATCAATACTTGAAAATTTTCTTTGTATTTATTTTTCTGGCAAAATTAAATTATCGTCTGTACCAGCTATAGACGATAAGCCTAATTCATTATGCCGTCGTTAATACATCGAAAATTCCACAGATTGAAATTTAGGAATTTCTGTGACGAAATCTTGCCAAATTTCGCGCTATTGACAGAGTATTGTTGTAAATTTTCTGAACTGGAGTAAGTTCGCCATGAAACCTTCTTTGATGTTTCTTTTATTATTTTGTGATACATTTCCATATCTCGATCTTAGCTATGTTAGAAATGCAGGTATGGTTTCCTTCTTATAAAACATCATCTTAAAATTTGTCATAAAGTTCGGTTTAAATAAGTTTGACGGTAAATCCAGCGTTTATTGTCTTTTTAAAAATTTCTTTTTAATATATATGATCTACCTTTGGAAATTACAGCTGGATGACCATGTCTGGTTCCAATAAATTCAGGTTTCGATAATTCTTGATCACGTTTTAAGCCCAGATGAACGAATATATCAAGAGACAAAATCAGAATAATAGAATTGCATTTTACGCCTACGCATCGTTTTAATAGTTAGATCAGACTGTTCAATGTAACGAGCTGAGATAATTAGCATTTATTACGTAATATTCCCTGTCTCAAAAATGACCCTTTCAACAAGGTTTGGTGTCTTTTCAGTTGGTGGCATATTAATTGAAAAGAGGAATAGTGTACTTTGAGCCGCCAGGTCTCCCTCCACAGAGAAAGGGAAATGACGCAGGTTGCAATAAACAAATGCTGTCCTTATTCAGCCAAGACTTCGCAACTTTGCCCGCCTTATCCGAACGTAAACTTTTTTTTATATCCGACGTCTTCAGTTGATTTAAATTTAGCGACCGTTTGCCGAATTAAGCATGTTAATTTGTAGAGAGGTTATTTAGAAGCAGGAGAGATGAAAAATTAGCAATGCCCTCGCCGGGACTCGAACCACGGACCTCTCGAATACGCACCAAAAATACCTTATATACTCCCCCTTTTAAACGGCGACTGGGGAATAGAGGACCCGATCGCCAAATCCTGGTGGTGGAGAATCATGATCCACTACCTTTTTTTTAGTTGGGGCGCCACCGTAGAGACATAAGATTTATTTCGAAGTAGCTGACATGAAAAATGAGCAATGACCTTGCCAGGACTAGAACCACGGACCTTTCGAATACGCGCCGAGTGTGCTGACCACTACACCACGAAGGCATGCTAAGAAGACGAGAGAAATACCTTATAAATTAACCGCACTAACTTCAACAGACTAATTGCGTTGTCGCCGTTTGATCATAATTTGAACGAAATTACTCAGCATACAACACAATTTATGTAGATTTGATTCAGTTTAAAAATTAAATACTGACATGAAATTGAAATGCTAAAAATGCTAGTCTTCGTAATTTTGATTTAAAAAAAACCCACACAAATTAACTTAAAGAAAACTAAAATGGCAGGATTTTTAAATGACTCCCTTCCTTAATATGTATTAAAAACAGATAGTTTTCTTCAACTAGCTTGATATTTCTGTCTTCGACATATTATTTAAAAAACTTAAAGCTTTCAAATTTTCTTTGAAGACGGCGCTTTCATTTAGGGTTATTTAATTACATTAAATTTCATAACAGAAAAATTATTTCACAGCTATGTGTTCTAATTATTATTTAAAAATGAGAGATCCAACAAGCGTGATAACACTGGCAAATGGCTACATTCTAACATTTTATTTTCAATCTCATATTTGTTATTTCCACGTTAGATATGGAAACTTCAGTCAGCGTTCATGAGTGCTTAAAGTTTAAATCTTTAAAGACATTCAAAACAATTAAAAAAAATTTTTTTTTTTCAGATGCATTTTCAGCATTGAAATAAAAATGACTTGAAATTATTCTGGCACATATATCAATCAGAATTATTCCTGTCCATTACTTGAACGAGACAACAATAAAACAATACATGTCTGTTGAACGAACAAAAACATTTACAAATTATAAAAGACTTAACTCGTCCTTTAAAGGGTCCAATAAAATATTATTAGATTAATTAAACATAGCAAGTTACGCGAGATCTTTTCCCCTAAGGAGAGGGATGTTTCCGTATAGGATTTTCTAGCGAAAACTAATTTTAAGTCACAGAGGATCCTTTTCATCATTGCGAACAAAAACTCGAACCAAAATATCGATGTTTCACGGATTTAGCCACTAAGCTTTAATACGTCGAACAAAAAACTTATAATCACTAGTAACAGTAGAACAACTACAAAAAATAATAGAATCACTGAAACTCTCTGAGAACATGTTATAGAAACGGATTCCAAAGCTGAGCGTAGCTTTGCATGTAGTCTAATGATAACAATACAGTTCGTTGCTAGAGAGAAATGCCTGAAGAGAAAAGGCCAGAGAAATATCTGCACGATAAATATGCATTTAAAAAAAATCATTTGTAATAAAAATATTTATATTTATAAATTGCTAACACGAAGAAAATAAGTTTTTTTGGAACCTATTATGATTTTTTTGTATGCATTTATTTTTTCAGTTAGCCCAATCAGCCAGCGTATACAAGGCGCTGCTGTACCTAAGTTTTAAGTGAATCTATCCGAAAGACTTTTGTTTCAAGTTTAAATTACAGTTTATTTTTAATCAATCTCAAATCCATATGCATTTTATTTCATCTTTATTAGGTAATTTCGTGCTCAAAACTAAAATTATTTTTCTTTCATTTTAATTTTAAATTGCAATTTATTTTGAACGTGATCAAATTCATATGTATTTAACTCTTGTTCGATTGCTCTATCGAAGAAAGAACTGCTGTCCATCAATACGCCAAGTTCAATTAGTCATCCCCAACTATGCAACCAAACTAAAGAAATCTGACATTCGGAAACAGTTGTGCGCATGAAGCAGAAAATTGCGAAGTCCAAGCTAAAGTTGCTAATTGTCTGGTTACGTGCACCTATTTTTTTATTTCGGGGGAGAATTTTGGCTGCATTTATGGAAAATGGATATTACCTTCAACAATGACATCTTGGAAAGGGGATGAATCAGGGAAAATTCCACTTTCCATCAGTAGGGTACTGATGAAGGAAATGGGGAAAAGCAGCGGATGAAGCGGATCACAGGATGAAACGAGACATTCCCCTGTGAGAAATTTCATATAAGACTTACAACTTATTCAAAGACAACGCCCATGAAGTTTGCTTTAGTTAAAAATTGTTCTTCATAAAGACGCTGGCAAATTTCTACCATCAGGGTAACCTTGTGAAGATTCATGAGTAACAGAAAACAGGCCGATGACGGGGCATAACTTATGACGGAGTATGACTTATGACGACATCTAATGAAAACTTCGTTATTTCAACTTAAACGTGATGCAAGCGAAATGAAAATACTAAAGTTGGCTTCTGGGGTGATTAAAATACTAAATAAATATCCTACGAGTACGGCTTATAACCGCAAACGGCCGGATATATCCTTCAATAACTCAATACAAAGTTATAGCTGCGATGCGAAATACAGCTGCTTTGTTGAATCAGCCTTGAGAAATTTAAACAGCCACGGTCCGTAGCGCCAGAATGCCTATCAAGAGTGTACATCACAGTAACATTTCTCGAATGTCTTACATGCCACAAGATTTTTAGTTTATGTATTCTTCTGGACCACATCCTCTAACCTTTTTCAAAAGCAGCGTAATTACGTCCACTCTCCCTTCATAAAAATTCGACGCAAGTAATTGAGGCAGGCATCTGCCACGTTCACTAATTGACTACCTTACTTTCACGAGGGGTGCCCCCTCCTAGCTCCTCCCTCCTTTCACTCCAGCCTTAAACAGGAGGGGTGGCCGTCAAACGACATGCGCACTCACGTGACGTTAATATGGCCGGAAACCGCAAATGTGAAAGAAAAAGATGAAAGCGGGTGATGCCCGAAATCTGCGGAGAGGGTCAAGGTTGGTTCGTCCGCCCTGCGGGTGACCTAACTGACAGGGCAGAACAAATGCAAGATGAAACTTTTAAAATTTTTACTTTATTGTTTCCTTCAAGTGTCTTTGAAGTTACGAATAACAGTGGGTGTTCCAGAAAGTTTTGCCAATTTTGAATGATTTTAAAACCATTAATTTAAAAAAAAAAAAGGCGGATTGAGAGAAAAAATGAAATTTGGAAGTAATCTGTCTTAATTAATGGTTTGAATCTTGATAATCATATTTGCTTAGGGAAAGCTTTTCAAAACTTTTCACACAATGTCACAAACATGAATACTTATTTTAAATAAACACAACAAATTTCAAAAATTTTGTAACTAATTTTCATTAAAATAACCGGCATTTTAACATCATTTGTAATACTATTGTTGAAGTCATTCTTTTTATTAGTTTATACATTTATATAGTTTTATTACTTTTTATCGTTTAGGCATTTCTAATTTTCTTATTTTACAAAAAACTGGAAGACCCACCCCCACAGCTTTCTCCAGATACAAACAAATCATCCGTTAGGATTAACTGATTGATGCATTAATTCACCAATAGTTAAAGAAGGAGCGCTTAGGCATTTACTTACAAAGGCATCCGTTCTTTGTAAAGGCATCTGGCTTTTTTGAACTGCATTAAAATATTCCATTACGGAAGGGGGGGGGCACTTTAAGCCATTATATATATATAAGAAAAAATAATACAAATATGACTATATATTAAAAAATGATTTTTTTTCATAAGATGGGAGCTTTCAGAGTTTATCTTAATATATTCTACCTTTGCATACAATTATTAACTAATTGGTCAACAATGGTCAATATTCGTTAATATTTTAAACATTTCATATTTTTTTATATTACACTCAAAACACAATTTTATATCTGTTTTCTGTACTAATATCCAAAATTACATTTCATCATACATTTTCATCGTCCCATTCTCAAAATTCAAAGACTTTTAAACAAAAGTTCCAAAGCATAATTATTAATATAGTAATTTTTAATAATAACCTTGCCTAAATAAAATAATTACTATTCTTTAAATTCTTTACTTAATTTATTAAATATAATTATAAAAATTTAAATCTTCTGATACCATAAAATTTTGAATCGTTTTCATAAAATAGAGCAAACGTTTTAAAATCCACTATAATAAGAAAACAGCATTTACACATTGTTGCGGACGTATGAGTTTGTAATGGATTGAATGCACAAAGAACCGACGACAGCTTGATAAAAGTTATTTTCCCAAAAGAAACACTTTACAGATCACGAACGTTCACAAAAGTACTCATACAGGTCTTATGGCAGAGTACAATCAGTAGTTACCACTTTTAACTGCTTAGATTATTATACACAAGGCAATGCAAAGTGTCTTTAAAGAACGATGCTCGCACGGAGATCTCTCAATACTCCGAACTAAACAAAACACTGAGGACTGATGCTCTCTCCGGTCTTACATAGTTTTGTCAAGGGCAACTAGAAATTTTCAGTACTTTCCATTTCTCGAAATTACTAAAAGGAATATACGGTTACAGTTACATATAAGGGCCAGCTACATGCATTTAGGCATTGCACAGGACCGGACCAAAAATGTCCCCAAGTTTGGAGACTTTTGGCAATTACTAGTTCAAACTTGGTGACAAAAATTAGTCGTCCAAAACCATCGCCAGCTTGGCGATAATCTCGTCAGTTTAGTGGCGCGGTCTTGTCAATTTAGCGAGATAGCCAGATACCTCAATGTTAAATGGACTTGCACCTGTTAACTTTATTTTCTCAGCAGTGTTTCGCTTCTTCGAGGCATTTTATGTTACACTACACAAGAAATGTTGCAATTCTACATGTATCTTCACTAAAATTATTTACAAATATTCAAGATTCGTAATAATATTTAAATTTTCAAGTAACATTACTTGCTAGCAATTTTCTACATGATGATACAAAAAATTTTTCAATTAGAACCTTAGTTTATTCATAAAACACTTGATGTAAAATTTAAAAATCTATAGCACTATTTCATTTATATTTCACTGAAGTGATTGCAATTTAACACATTTTGACTGAAAGAAAATAATTATAAATCTGTAGGAGACTGTAATTTTGATGAACGTTGACAGAAAGCAAAAATAAATTTTTCGCGAGCAGACAGACACATAAAGGGCACAGTATAAACTGACGACCTTGGAATCGCTGAGAATGCGTAGTTGAAATGATTTGGACTATTCCTTCAAAACTCTCACCATTACTGCAGAGGTTATGGAATAAATTTTCCGTTGAGGTCCGAGGCAGTAGTAACCATCCTGTCGATTTAATTATATTGTGATGTTTCGGTTAGACGATGATTTGATGATTCGAATTAAACAGCTGCATAGGTAAACACGGTTGACACTTTGAAGACAATTTTATTTCGTAATTAAACACGCTCACATATCTGTGCGGGTGCATATCGCGATCGTGATGATCTCTGGAAAGCATACATACAGGTAATGGAGACAAAACAGAGCGTATAAAACAATCATGACAGATTTTAAATATTCATTTTATTTTTGCTAAACATTCTGCGGGAACAAAATTCTTAGCATAATAATCGTGCTTGTTCCAGAAGATTTGCATAGAAGAAAAGAGCAGTACAGCTGTAGATAAGCTAGATAAGCTAAGCTCTCAGTCATCTGTGTGAAAGAATTTCGTTTTAAGTTTAAATTACAGTTTATTTTTTATCAGTTTCAAACCCATATGAATTTTATTTCACCAATGTAGGTAATTTCGTGCTTAAAATAGTACAACGAAACTGAGGACTTTTTTCTTTCATGTGCTGTCTATTAATATGGCAAGTTTTAGTTTACCAAATTATTGCCAAATGTGCAACAAAACTAAGGAAACCGGAGATTCGGAGACAGTTGTGCAGATGGATAAATCGGAGAAGAGGTGAACTGCTAAGCCCAAGCCAAAGTTGTCAGATGTCCGGTTATTTGTATCTGTATCTGTGAGTATGAGATAGAAGTTTTCAGATAAAAAAACACTATTTCGCTTTTCGGTTCAACTTTTACCAAATGAAAATGAACGTCACCAAGAAAACTGGGCAAAAACACTACTGAATCATCTACACACGACCTAATGTATTCTATCAAAGAATGACAGAAATAAAAATCATTTTTATCCTAATACTATAGGTATGAAAACAAAAAGTGATTCCAGTGTTGTTTGACTATGCACAACAGTCTCTACCTTTAAATGTACTGGATGGCTTACCATGCATAGCCATCCAGTACTTTTTAATGGCTGGTGTGGGCTGAGTTAAGCACGTGTCTGAGAGTTAATGTGCAACCTGTTGTAAGGTTTATCCTAATTTTATTAACAGTTATTTTAAGTTTATGCATCTTTCCTATCTTTCTAGTTTCAGCTTGTTATTTCCTACCAGAATGTAATTTCAGAAACGCAGTTAATGCAAATGAGTAAAGAGTAGTATTTAAGTCGATGTTTCACCGACTTCGTTAGAGATAGTCTGAGTTTCTGACTAGCGCGCGTTTGCCTTTTGGCTAAGTCTCTCTTAGCTTTGCTACGCTCGGCCATACTTTAGGCCCTTGTTTGGCTTCGCCGACTTAATTAAGATTTAGGGACCAACTACTTAGAAACTTGATAGCTTCGGCTATATCTTCAGTTAGCTTTAGTTAAGCTTAGTTAAGTTTAATTTTATATTCATCTAAGTTCAAGTCCAAGTGGAGGCTTTGCTGTACGTTCCGGGTCAGGAACTGATTGTATTTATTCTGGGAAATAAAGGGTAGTTAACCTTTCTTGAGTCTTACGTATTTGTTCACACACTTAAGCGATTATTCGCTTATTAGTGTTTGTGGGGTTCCTAGGATTGAACACTGAATTAAGCAAGAAAAACCTCACACTGTGAACAACACATCAAAGATTTTCCAAAGACTATGCTCATCCCCTCTGTTTGATCATATTAGTCTAAAACGCGTATGGAGATGCATAACAGCCTGAAATATAGTTTATTTTTAGTTTTACCACGCTTGTTTGTCGTATTTAGTACATGAGCATTGCGTAAATTTCAATTCGATCGATGATCATTGCCTTCAGTCACTTGAGCGTCATCATCAGGTAAAAAAAAACTGTTACTATACTATTCAAGCCATTTAGCAATTAATAATTTACTAGCAGGCTGATGCCAAAGCAAAATTTATGAGTTCTACATATACTCGAAAAGAAAATGTATGAAACCATTTCAATGTGAATGAAATCAGTTCAGTCTTTTCAAGTAACAACTAAGTCATAAATAATTTTTTTTGGGGGGGGGGGGTGCAACAACCAATTCGTAAATAACTTTTTTTATGGTCAAACCAGGAAACAAAAACTTTTCACACTTTAGGTTAATACATATATGTATGACATCATGAATTAAATTTAATGTAAAGCAGTTTTTTCTCAATATCAATAAAAGAATTAACGTCGCAATAACATATCGTGTCAATATCCAAACCTGAAACAAAATGTTGTCAACAGCAGCTATTTATTTAAAATGCTGACATTAACGAAAACTTTTTGACATACAATGACGTCATATGCAATCGCGTGCTTTCTTCAACGTCAGAAATCTCCAGCGCGCGACTGTTGCTACTCTGAAAAGTGAGTGTGAAAATTAGCGTTTACAGAGTTTTAATTAATATCTCGGCAGATTAAAGTCGTATGAAGATGATAAGTTCGAAATGGCTTCCTACGAATTTTCGGAATCCAGGGGCATCTCTCTCGAAACTCGTCGCCGCTCCGGACGAGATAATACCCCCCATCCCCGCCCAAAAAACGCGCATAGATTCTTCAAAAGCACTGCGCATTCGGGTGCATATGTTCACGGCTAGTACTTATTTGACCATGTCATGCTTCATTTTCTATACATATCCAATAAATTGCGTAAGATATTAAATGTTTTACAAAACAGGCTTTCTGTTGAATAATTCTTTAGTATCTTTATTATCATTAGCCAGTGTAAATCTCCTGGGTACATTTAATGTCTTTTGAGTACCAAGCTACGATCTTCGATAAGATGGGTGCATTAGATACGTTTAAATTCGAGGTGGCATTTTTTAAGGACTATCTTTATTTTGCAATTAACAGCAAGCCATAACTCAAATTTAGTCCGTTGTTTTAATTACTGATTCAAGTTATTGAACTATTTATAATATGATTTTGACATAGAATAAATTAATATTTAATTTGATATTCTAAATCTTATATTCTTTGGCTAAGTTTTATTTTGTATTTTTTTTTTAAAGAACAAATCCAAATAATTACTGCACATACTTTTGCGGAAATAATCTTAGCAACATACCACATACTGATGCAAAACAAAATTAAATACAAATACTAACTGATCAAACACTGGTTGAATTTTCATAAAAATTTCTATAAATATCTAGAGTAGATTCAGATTAAATAAAATTTTAGACGAAAAGTTTTTAACTAGTTATTTTATGTTAATGAACTTTCCAAGCTTCTTCATTTCCATTTTCCTACTAGAACATAAATTTCTAGCTTGCTGATATTCAAATGAGGTAGAAAGAAGTTAATATTTAAAGGAAGGTTTCAGAAGGTAGAATCAGAGCGTGTTCTGCCTGTTCAAGGCCACGTTGCTAATTTCGAATCTCCTGAGAGTAGCATTCTGCGGCTTTGCGTTATTCTCGCCATTAGGCTTATCACGCCGACGTTTAGGTCACAGCTACCTTGCGGCGTTTTACTTTAATTGCGTAGCCGTTAGGCTAGCCCATTTTTCTTAGTTCGGTCAGTTCCTATCTTTGTTTACTGCTGGCTATATTTGTAAGCACGAGTGGTGCCTTACAAGATATTGTGATAATTCACTACCAGTCTTTCAACGCCTCGTACATTTTATGTTCCCAAAGAATGAAACGTTATAAGGTTTTGTTGAAAATCACTAGCGGTGGGGGAATGGAATTTTTACAATCTAAATTTCGTTAATTCAATGAATTTCATTTATTTCTAAGAAAATGTTTTCCTAGAAATGCTAAAAATTAAAAATTTAGAGAGTCAGTGATTTACCGGGAGACATGATGAAAACTTGAGAGAATTGTCATAGCTATAACCGTCTTCAAACTATGCTCTACGAAAACTTACGGTTCCAAGAAATTTCTCTTAGAGTTTCAAAAATCAAAATCAAAATTTAAATATATATATATTCAATACCACGTGACCCGCAAAACTAACCACCTAAAATAATTAATTTTTAAAAAAAATTCTACTCTTATTGTTATGTACAATAATACTAAATAAACATATAAGGTTTTTCTCCCGCCTTCTTCGCATGCCTTCGTGGTGTAGTGGTCTGGATGCTCGACGCTTAACCGAGAGGTCCGTGGTTCGATTCCCGGCGAAGGCGTTGCTCATTTTTCATGTCTCCTGCTTCGAAATAACCTAATGTCTCTACAAACATATTATTTATATTTATTGTACTTATTATTTATATATTCAATTCACTTATGCTTTACTGTTATAAACAATTTTTTTTTTTTTTCAGTTTCATAAAAATGTACACAACACTGCCATTTTTTCGATCCTTTTTACTTCCTCCTTTCACACAGAGAAGGGAGGGAAAAGCTTTGGCTACGCCATTGTGTTCAATACACACTTTCTCTGTTTTTACTTCCTTGCACGAAGTAAAGGAAGTGTTGTAATCACGAAAAATTCCGAGTACCATATTTCATAGAAAATATCCATTTTGACCGCTATCGAATGTAATTTAACGATGTTTTTGCGTGACATCTGTACCTAAGGACAAAATAAAGGACTCTTTTTCCCCAAACGAAGTATAAAACTGATTTACAATAGATTCGGAAGAGATTTTTTCGTGGCGTCTGTACGTACCTACGTATGTATGTATGTATCTCGCATATCTTAAAAACGAGAGGCCTCAGAACGTTGAAATTTTATATATACAACTGTGCGCATTTTTTACTTTAAAAATGGTTGAATTTTGTTGTTCTTATCTTCCGGTTGAGGTTTTTATGACTTGGGTTAATCTGCATCCAATAGTTGTAGAACTATCAGCAATTTAAAAGTTTAAGTGCGGTTAAGCCTAATTTTTCTTACCACAGCAGCAATATTATTTGTTTACATTTGAAACAGCGGAATAGTGAAAAGCCTTCCTGCACCTTCAGTGACTTTCTGCCGAGTGGGACTAAAAGGAAACTTTTGGTTTTGTGCACTGAAAAATCTGCTTTCTTGCCTGCTGGCCGAATTGCTTATTTTTGCACAGGAACTCTAATTTTAATTGTGAAAAATTTTTTTTTAACTGTTTTAACACTATTTGGTGTTTTAGGTTTTTCTATAAGTTTCAAATTTTATGTATTTTTTTGCCTTGCCACGAAGTGAGAACTGAATTAATTGAATCAGAAATACATCTTTATGAAATTCGAGGAAGTAAGTGTTTCGTATTAGCAGCAAATATTGTCGACAATCTGTCTGGAACAGAAGAGAATGTTTGCAAGTAGCGCATGCGCATTTGGTAAGTGGCGCTGAATAGTCTGTTAAAAACTGTCTTTTTTATTTGTTTCATTTCTTTTATACATCGTTTTAGATTTATTATAGTATTTAAATAGAACATGTGGCAACGATTAGGTAATTCTTCAGATGATGTAATTTTTGTGCATTGAGCTATAAAATGAATAAAGAACAAAACATTCTAGACACTTCTTCAGCTTGATTCAAGGAAAAGAAAACGATATATCCTTTTTCACCCGGATAAAAATTCACATGCAAAAAGCCAAAGAATTTTTCGTAAAATTAAAATCTGCAAAATCCATTATGGAGTTGCAGAGCTGTTGTAACTCGAAGTTGTTCCAACTCGAAGTTGGAATTGCTGATTTCGATTATTTTTCGAATCTAGATTTGGAATTCTAGTTTACAACAATTCCATTAAAGCAACTTTAAGAAGTCACGCGCTCCTTCTTAAGACTTGCCTCCACGACTCAACGCATCGTTCATCGAGATTTTCGCTGTTTATCGCGTACTTTACCTAAATTCATGAACTTTCATCTTCCTTATTCCGCCTCCGTGCGACGATCTACTAGCGTACATCATATTTTTTCAAATCAAGAAAATGTTAATATGGTATTGATATGTAATATATTGGTTAAAACTCTCTTTTGTAGTTGTGTACCAGAAGTAAATAAAACGATCAACGATCTGTAAAATGAATGAGATGTAACGCTCTTAAATGATCCTAGCGCCAAAGTGTCGTTATGGTAAACAAATACAGCGAATATTTAAAAGTACATTTATTCCATTCTGGTTTATGCGCTGTCGACGAAGTAGACTTAATTCAATTCAATAAGTTTAAAATGAAATGCAAAATGGGTATAATTTAATATTCCGTACAAGGAAGTCATGTGGTGTAGACATCATATTTTTAATATTTATTTTTCTAAGGACGATCTCATTAAAGTTTGAGTGGTACTTCGAGTCAACAATGTTGCACATCATTAATGAAAACAAGTCAGTAAATCATCCAAGTATAAGCTCGTAACTTTGTGTTTTACATGCTAAGCGAATAAAATTTATTAAATATTTTCTTTTCGTCGTCAAAACTGTCTTTCCCCAGACTGGCATAAAAAAATTCCGGTCTCTTAGTTGAAACGCAAAAGTGAAATAAAGACTACGCAGCTACTTTCAGAAAAAGTATCAGATCTTCTTTATAACGTGTTAGACGTTATGTAACACTATTTCACGCTTTATTTAATTATTTATTTACTTTTTGCACGCTCGCACAAAACAGTATTTGATATGACAAAGAAATTTCTAGACGTGGCGCTTCAAGAAAAATGAACGAAATTGCTCGGCGTATCACGTTTTCCTTTCCTCTACAATCAACTCGAGAGACGAAAAAGGATATGCAAATAAACGCAATTTAAAAAAGGAAGGGGTAAAAGAACTAACTCCGCAGCTTCATAACCAAAACTTTCCTTCAAATATTTATAAACTCCTGCCCACATTTGGAGAAAGCGGAGGGGGAACGGAGAAAGGAATGTCGGCAAGTCAAGAAAAGATGAGATAGTTGAGGTAATTGATAAATATTTCACCCCGTGGAAGAAAGTTTGGTCGCACCGGAGCGAGGCGGCGCACATGGGAGCGTGTGAAGTGACCCTGAATCTTGCCCAAGGTCGCTTGTCATTAAAGGAAAAGGCCCAACGCCCCGATTCAAGGGCGACTTCTTCGCTCATAACGGAACTCGCATGGCCGAGCACGAAGATCGCCAAACAACCGACCATCATCAACGTGGGCAGTAAGACCGTCAGCCACGGACTGGTTTAAAGGGAAAATTGAAGCTTTCGGTAATTTCGATATTATAACATTCCAGTTCCAACAGTCCTAACAGTGCAGTTATTTTCAGGGCTTTTCCAACATGAAGTCGACACTTCGGGGTAACTGCCGAAGATGAATGACTGTGGTCAAATGTACATGAGTTTCGACCACAAAAACTAGACTTTTTCTTGATCTGAAACGGAAAGCAATTGATCATTCAAATGGATTTTCACAGCATAAACCTCAGCAAAATTACCAAGAATTCTTTTAACGAATTACGCAACTACAAATATAACCCACTTTGTGTTGCTGATTTAATCATGCTTCTGCTGGTGATACGGATTCATAAAGTTTCGGCAAGTCTAGGCCTTCACGTTTTTTAATAAATCAATATTCACAAGCGTACACAAATAATTTTAAACAACAGTCTCACAAAGAATGAAAGGATTTTACCACTAAATAAATAGAAATAAGACTTATTGTTCCAAATGAAAAAGTTGTATTGCTCTTTATTATATAAAATTAAACTCTGTAAAAGAATTTCAGTTCTGAAATGCTTGGCACTTATTTCTGCATTTTCGTTTTCTGAATGTAAAATGGGAAGAAAGAATTGATATCATTCTTTTTCACTTCAATATCGTATATACGAAAATATCGAAATATGTAAATGTATATTACTACAATATACTTAAAATGTATATTACTACAGAATCCTACCTACAACATTCGATTTTTAAAATTAAGCAAAGAGAAAGGTTGGCGTACATTTTGAATGAAATTCTACGGAAGTCGAAAGTCTCTCATTCAGACAGGGGCCAGATATAGGGGGAAAAATTCCTCCCTTTCTTTATAACGTAAGGGGTAAAATTAATCCCCCACATTTCAAAGCGTCATGTGGGTTTTAGGAGAGTGTTATAGTGTTGCTGAAC
>KK116693.1:38486-119455 GCA_000611955.2 Stegodyphus mimosarum | reverse complement strand
AGGAAGCAGAACCTTCAGCTTCTTTCCAATGGTTAGTATGAACCCGAGGATAATATATGGTTATTTCACCCTCTTTTTCACGGGACATGGGCCATTTCCAAGTTCTTTGAAACATTTTCATCGGGCAGACACTGACAGCTATAAATGCGGGGTTATTGGAGATACCGACCACTATGTGTTTGAATGCCCATACACGGCAGGATTTCATCTTAAGTGGCCTAGTGCAACAAATCAAAATGCAAGGGCTTTAGTTTTTACAAATAACGAATGGCCAGGAACAGACTCAAACGGCTAATGCAACACTGTGCAAACTGCCAGCCACATTAACCTCTTATCTCTGTCTTAATTAATTTGCAACATGTGCAGTGAGGACACTTGCTACGGTAACAAGCACACTGTAAATAGTAATACATATATATAAAATTTATATTTATATATATATATATATATATGAAAAGCCATACTAATAGAAAAGCAATCTCTATATGATTTTGTAACCTTTATTCTGATATATGAATAAATGGGATCTGCAGGGATGACGGTATACTGAAAAGGCTTATCTTAAGCCAGGCTAGTAGTAATTCATGGAAGTGAAAACCAGTAAAAAAAACTGCATATGGCCGACTGGGTCTCGCTCCATTCTCCCCATATTTTTCTAAGGAATTTAGCATCTTTTCCATTGCGTGCTCTCTTGCAGTTAGTGGTAATACATCCAGCTGGCAATAGGTGAAATTAAAGATAAAATAAATTTTCTAGGATATGAAATTCAAGGAGGAAAATATTATGATTATAATTATGATATTCATGTAAAGATTTTACAGAACTGTGAACTTTTCCAGCACTTTTTGAAAAAAATTACCACATACCTTACAGTACTTTTACAGAAAAATGAACTTGCAGACTTTCTAAATTTCAATATAATTTTCACTTTGCATTTATTGCTAAAAATGATATCTACTAGAATTTATTTAAAAAAATTGTAGTTAGATAAAAAAATTTGTTTTTTTTTTTTTAAATTTCAAAACTGTATTTCCCTTGCTTCGCTAATACTTTATGTTTTCTTCTAAAAAGGCTTTTCTCTCGCCAAAACTTTTTCTCTTTGAAGAGGAGAAATATGCAAGATAACAAATTATGTAAATGAACTTAATTTAGTAACAGCCTTTTAATTTCTCATTTTTTATTTGGGTAATTCCTCCGCTCTATTCTAAAAATCGTAAAAATCTTTTTGGAGTGCGGGATTTCTATGTCAACCCACCTTGCATGGCTTGCCTAACGCTGATGAGGTGGGTATTTCGGAACCTGAACTCAAAATTTCGAGAATTGGAACCTTTTTAACCTAAGCCAAAACCTTCCCTTGGTGAGACTCCTTATTGGACAACTGCGCACTTCAGCTTCAGCTCTCTTACAGTCAAGACGCTACTTCGCTCCTTTTGTTTTGTCGTGCTGCTAAGTTGCTATTTAAAATGTGGTACTCTATACAAAATTGTGGGGTGCATATCGCGCCCATGATGATGTGTAATGAAGAATATGTTTGGATAATTTGTACATGTCCGATAATAAAAAATTATGTTCGATTCGGCCACGTCTGTCTACAAGTCTCTCCTATTTCCGGAAGCATAGAAGAAGAATCAGCTTGCAGTCGTCGTGACCGAGGATTTGATATTTTGACACCCAGTTAACACACATTAGGAGCTTAAGATAACGCTTTTAGCAGCTTACGATAATCGAGTGGAAAGACGGAAGAAGATGCTGACACAATTCAGAGTTCAGCTAATTATCATCTTTATTTTTAGGCACACTAGAATTTTTCTTCGTGGACAATACACTTTTTGATCATAAACAATTACAATAATTTCTCATATACACAGTTTAACGAGATCTTTAGACAGAGTAGCAGATCAGCGGGGATACTTTAGCAGTGGCAGAAGCTAGGAAAAGAAGTGAATTAACTGCCAGATGTATTTCTACCAGAGTACGTGCGATTCTAGAGAAAAGCTACGATTGGTAATATTAGTTTGGGTTGCTCTTTTCAATAGCTTATAAAACGTAGAAAAATCTTGAATTTGGGAGAACAGATGAATTTAGGCACTAGTGGGCCTTCTTTACATGTTAAAGTCAATATTCTTAAGCTAGCATGGAAAGTTCACCCGCAGACGAACATTCATTAAAAATAGAATTTACTAGGCAAAATTTTTTGAAAATAATCATATATGCGTTATATTTATATATTATATATATGCGTTTAAAATTCTACGGATTTCTTTTTTATTTGTTTAATTATGCAGTTTTGCTTTGAACTACTTACCAGAGGGAAAGCAAGTTGTAAACGGAAGTAAAATATAAGATGACACGGAACTTTATTTGCGATGATGTAAGTTGACTAGAAACAGTGCTGTTTCAGTATAAAAAAAAAGCAATTAAAAATTTCACCTTGAAGAATGAGACCATGCCCTACTTTACACAGACCCTTTCACTTCCAGTAGAGACAATTTCGATTTCGATTCTTCCTGAAATTGAGCAAAAATGAGAGACAGAAAGGGGGAGTTGAGCGCAAAGAATAAATCCAAGGCCTCCGGTGACACAGCATCCTGCTTCAGAGCTGACGAAATAACTCTTCAAGATAAAAGGGCATTTAAACACTTGATGAAGACTGAAGACGTTGGTACAACTGGGGAAAGGAAGAGAGGAGGAATGTGAAAGTTGATAGATAAAAAAAGTTATTAAAAAACCTGCAACTTGACTTTTCAAATTCCAAGTTAACAGCCAAAAGGTCATAAACCGGTATCTTTCAATAGTGAAACGTAATTTCATCAAAATTCCAAATCGACTTTTTCCTCAAAATGGTAAATATTAACCAGCAATATACATGAATTGCAAACTAAATCAGATTCATCTCTTAATCTAAGCCAGTAATATTTTTTCCTATACTATGCAATTAAATAACAAAGGTAAAAATTTCAAATTGCTGGGAGAAAACATTGTTAAATGAAAAGCAGGAAAGCAAGCAAACAGTTCGTTTATATATATATATATATATGTAAGATAAAAAATATGAACGCAAACTTCTAAATTTAATTGGTTCTAACCTCTTTTATTTTTTATTTAATATGAGGACTTAATCTCTCTATCTTGAAATTAAACTGTGTCATTCAAATTAATCATGCGATCCTACATAACGCTTAATGCAGATACCTCTTGCCCAATCACTAAATTGCAAACCAAAACGTTTTTTTAACTCGGAACTGAAACTTTAGACTCCCTCCCTTCTTCCTCCGAATCGATGCGTCCTTTTTCGCTTCAACTTCTGTGTTGCGTGGATGCTTTGCTATGCTCGCTTCTATCGCCATAATATCAAAAATGTAAATGTTCTGGAAATAGGCACTATTGGAGTGCCAAGTGAATTGTGGCCACAAATGTGAATTTAAATAAAAAAGGAAATTAATCTGGCTCGAATTGTTCCTCTTTAATATGGATCAAGTATATACGCTAAACAGCATTACTACGCTTCAACATCTCAATGATCTAACATGTTTCCAAAATCATGTTTTCATATTATTACATATATATACATATATACAGTGAAATACGTTTAACGCGAAAACGCTTAAGACGAAACATCGGTTAACACGAAATAATACAACGGTCTCGACAATGTTACATGTTAAAGTAACATTGTCGGCCACTATGTATTTTCAGGCATTTTTTTTCTTTTAACACGAAACGATTTCCCTTCGGATTTAAGACAGCTGTGAAATGAAAGATGGTTTCACATGTTTCGTAGAAAAGATGCTAACTTGGCTTTAAAATACTTTCGGATAGCCAATGCCTGTGACACGAGCTAATTTTGTTTATCAGAACTACTTTCACCCTCCACACCACTACAAACATCTCTCATCAGTTGGCTTTGGAATTCGGTGACGAGTATATCGGAGTGTGTGTAAAAATCAGTGAGTTTGGTTCGTGCCAAAAGAAATGGAGAACGAGGATATTGAAACTGAGCCGACACTTCATGAAATGTTTGAGATATCTGAGATAGTTTCTGTATCACTGGACTGCCCTACTTACTGTATTATCGAAAGAATCCGTTACAGTAGATGAGGATAATGTGTGTACAGCCCCAATTATGGCAGACAAAGACATTTTGGAGTTTGTTCAACGCTTAAAAAATATCACTGATGCAGATTCCGACAACGAAAATGAAATGAATAATGCAGGTCCTGTTCCCACCTAATCCGAAATGAGGAACATTATGAAAAGTATGCGCAGTTATTTAGATGCACATCCCAATTGTGAAATGAATAACAAAAGGACAACATCGAATAATTTGTTGACAATTTGATGCTAAAAAAGACAATGCAAAGAAAAATATCAGATTATTTTCCAAAAATTCTATAAATATTTTGTTTTTCAAAAAAAAAAAAAAGTATTAAATTAAGTTCTTGTGGATGGTTTTGCTTCAATGATTTTTACTAAATACATGCATGCATATATAACTATATAACTACCTATGTAAGTAAAATGTACTCAAACTTATTTTTGTTGAATATATATATTTGCAATATCCTTTAACACGAAAAATATTTCAGTCCCGCCATTTTCGTGTTAAACGATTTTCATTGTACGTACACATATATAGAATTTTCCTTCTGTAAATTATCATTCTCAGACAAAAGCTACTGAAAGTTTATCTCCTATATTTGCACTTAAATTTTCATTATTTTTCGAATTTATTTAACAAATTTGAAATTATTTTGATAATGGTTCTAAATTCAAAAAATTGGTCTAAAAATTTTGGCTCTGGAAATCAATTTTGATTACTTTTTACTTACTTTATATATATACATATATTGCCGAATTCAATCAAAGGGGGAATTCAGATTGTACCTATTTAAGGTTAAAAGGTTGTAGAGTTTATATTCATTTTAACTATCATTTATTTTAAGTTAATATTCCTTTCCTGTTTAGCCTTCATTTTCCCCTAGAAATGCCCGTGCCAGAGTATGTAAATTTTAGTAGCACGCGCAGTTTATTCAAATTTAGCGGAAGCTAGTTGAATTAAATAGTAGACGAAACCAGAGTGTGAGAGTCTTGATTTGAAGCTACGCTGGAGCAATTGCTCAGTAGAATTTAGATCAGCGCGTGTCGGCCTGTGTGCCTAGCTTTGCAGAAGTGCTAATTTTCAACTGTTTAATCAGAAATCTTGCTGAAACCTCAGCGGTAATTAAAAACACGGTTAGTTTAGGATCTCAGAGCCTCGTCGGTAGTGATATTTGTTTATCTAATCATTACTTTTAGTTTTACGTTTTGTTTGAGTTTACCGCCGGGTTGGCGTAGTTTGTCAGCTTCAAGTAGACGCATCTGTCATTTTAAGGATCAAACATAAAAAGGGTTCTAACCCCTTCTTACGTTTCTGTATAATTTTACACTTAGCCGCCATCACTACCCTAGTTTCTGACAAGTTGGGCCAGCGAGATCTTACAAGGTAATACATAGAAAAATACCTAAAGCAACGAAAACGCAAGTCTTAAAATACGTTTTAATACGGATAAACATTAAACATTAGATTAATAATAATTTCATTTTCAGATTTCGCCGTATTCTGAAAATTTTGCTCAAATACATAATATTAACAGCAAACAGCAACACTCACTAGAGGTTTTCAATGAAAACTACAGAAAAACATTAATTTTCATTCACAGAGTACCCTCTGTGTTAGGTACTAACTAAAAAAGTGGTCAGTATTTTCAAAATATACGTCAACACTGATTCTGAATATGAACTCTCTAAGCCGAACACCTCTAACAGAAGACCAAAATCACCTAGAACTTGTTATGGTAGTCTTAAAGAAAATTTTCTTGTTTTCTGCGTTAGCAAAGAAAAAATACTTCAGTTTTTATAAAAATCTTTTCGATAAACTTGTACAATAATTAAGACATTTACGAATTCTTTTCTCAAAGCACTCTACAGTACTACCCTCTATCTGTCAATAATAAAATTCCAAGACTGAGCACGGTTACGGGAAATTCAGGAAATATTCAAGGATTTTGCACAACGCTATGCTAAGCACATAAATATGGTTGTAAGGTTTACCTTATGTTAATTAACAGTTATTTTAAGTTTAGTATCTTTCCTATTTTATTCTAATTTCAGCTTATAATTTTTTGCCAGAATGTGAATTCAGAAACGCAGATAATGCAAATGAGAATGAGTACTATTTAAGTCGTGACTTAACCGACTTCAACAGAGAGAGTCTGATTTCCTGACTAGCGCGCGTTTGCCTTCTGGCTGCATCTCTCTTAGCTGTTATTACGCTCGGCCATATCTTAGGCCCTTGCTAGGCTTCGCCGACTTAATTAATACTTAGGGGCCAACTAGTTAGATTCTGATAGCTTCGGCTATATTATTTAAGAGCTTTAGTTAAGCTAGTTTTAGTTCAATTTATTAGTATTTAAGTTCAAGCCCGAGTGGCGGCTTTATTGTAAAGTTCCAACCCGGAACTGATTGAAAATATATTGAATAATAAAGGGCTTTAAACCCTTCTCAAGTGTTACGTATTCTGTTCACACACTTAAGCGATTATTCGCTTGTTAAGTCTTCGTGGGGTTAGGAGTGAGAAATTAAGATTTAAAGAGATAAACCCCACATGGTCAATTTTAACTGATAAATTACGCAAAATTGGACACTGTGAATAATAAATAAAATCTGAATAAACAGTACCACACAAAGTACTGTATATTTATAAAGACTCGCCCTTTCCATACAATGAAAAAGAGATTCCGATATCTTCATCTAAATCCGGAAAAGAAATAGAACAACGAAAAACACTGTACGTGCACTTTTATTACCAAGTGCAGCTTCAAGATCAATAAAAATGAACACGTAATGATAGAAAAACTTATGGCCCGCTTACTATGGAATACAGAATTCGACTCCTGTACTGTATCATGTATTATGCTTGCTTAATATGCATTTCGTAATTCAAGACTAACTATATCTTTAATTTTTAATTATTTTGGAGGGGAAGGGGTGCTGTAATGCCTGAATAACTGTAACATCGAATACTGAATCGTTGGTAGACAAAAGTACGGCTTTAAGGACTTCGGTGAAGTCAGGTAGTGTCAACAGATTCTTGAGAATTATGAAAATTTTTGGAGTTATGAGACTTAAAAAAATACGTCTGTCTATTCTACTCATTTTCAAGACATATACCGTGGCTTCGTCTTGGTGGAAATATCTCTATGCCAGTTCCATATCACCTAGAGCTGGTGGTTTTCAAACTGTGGGTCCAGGGCTAATTTTTAGAAAATCAACAAGGGTTTTGAAGTTTCGCTTTGTTGTATAATTATTTGTATTTACATATAATTACTAATTTTTTATTCTTTTACTTATAATTATTATTTCATTATTATATTACTTTTTCCTTTCTTTAGTATTCCCAAAGTAAGTAAGTGGGTTAACGTCATATAGTTGAGAACCAACGGTCTAGATATTTCGCGACCTGAGCGAATATCGCTAAACAGATTTACCAAGAACGGCGAGCCATGATGTATCACACAGAGGATGGAAATTATGTCAAGATCCGTTTTCAAGATTTCTTGAAAATATCAGTGCGTTCTTCCCGACTTACACAAAAACTCCAAGCTCCTCTATATAAATCCCTCCCCATCATTTACACAGTTTTGCAGTCAAATACCATCTCTAAAATCTCTATCCACGTTTTCTGGACGATTTTGGTCCTTTTTCGGAAGTGGTCATCTCAGGTGATGCTCAACATTGATATTTATTTATTGCTCATTTTCAGAGGTGATCGCTTTAGAGATTGACATTAGACGCTTTAGAGAGACACATGGTTATTCATTTATTCAGCTCGTTTACTCGTTCACCAGTGATCATCATTAGTTTGATCAACAAAGTTGGTAATTCGTTTATTAAAGTAATTGATAACAGCTTTTCAGAAAAATTACGAAAATAACATTTTGTGTTTTACTTTATACGTAATAACCCCGTTAGTAAACTTATCGTAATGTTTTCTTGGTCCTTTCTTGATTTTCCTCTCCCCTCCACTAACAGATTACAAAGAAACAGCAGCTGGAACGGTGCAATTACAAGTGAAATATCGGAAGGTTTAGGCTGAGTTGTCAAAAGTCAATTTATCACAGAAATGAAGTTGTGTTTCTCGTTATTAAAAAAAAAGTCAACGGGATACGGAGTGGGACCAAATATTAATTACCTCCATTCTGCTTTCTACGCGAACTCTAGTGCGTTACATGGGAATTATTTAGAATAACATCGCTGGCAGGAAAATGCCTTTGATTCTTTTCATCCGCGTCTCTGCTTTTTACTTGGTTGCGCTCTTGTACATAAATGGTGACACGTCGACGTTCTGAATGTTGTGAGGCCAGAAGTATAATCTACGAATTCTCGCTAACCCATAATGAACTTTTCTACATCGACTATTTTCCCGATTCCTTCAGAAAATCAGTAGTATTGCTTAAAACACAGCTAAACATCAGTATTGAGCACCGTCTTTCTGAAACACAGTATTTTATCATTAAATGCTCAGGTACGAGAGCTTGTATCGAATTCTTTACACCGTGTATTTGAAAGGGTTCGGTAAATTTTTAACTTTCATTTAACTTTCGTATAAATTTATCTTTCATTATAAAAACGCTTTGCCACTTAGCGTAATGAAATGCATCACTTAAAAAGCTATCTTTATCTGCATTTGTTAATAAAATGTTCCAACAAATGTTACTTTTTATTTGTACTGTAAGGAATAAAATACATTTTTAATACTCCATAATAGCTCAATCGCAGAATTTGTAAATATGTCGTACACTGCGTCAAAAATAAAATCTAAAAGTGCTGATGAAATTTTGTAGAGGGATGCAATACCTTATACTAATTTCATTCAAATGATAATGCATTTTTTAAAAGTTTCATACTGATCTATTCTTACCACTAAGGTCATCCCCCCCCACACACAAAGCAAAACAGACTAAAAATACCTTCTTGTTTAAAGATTAGTTTTATTTAACAATAAATATTTTAGTTTTATCAGTTAGCAACAATATATATATATAATATTTATTTATTTATAAAGAAAATACGCTTTTCTGAATTGTCAGATAATAAACTGAAGCTATCAGAGTGAAGGCTGCAAAGTGTTTTTAACTCGTAACTAACAGAATTATCTTCAAGGGGATTTCTATACTTCCAAGATCCTTAAGACACTTTCAGTTGCTTTTATTTCTCAATGAAAATAATACAGCATTTTAAATAAGCACTATATAAAACCTTTAGTTATCATAAGGAAGTTGAAAACAGAAGCAAAATTTTAGGTCTTTTGTCGTGTATCTGTATTTTGTTTTGTATCATTCCTGTATAACGACTTATCCCGCAAGCATGAAGGAAATGCAGACAAGCCACTTCCACAGGTTGGGAAGCAACCCAGCGGTTGCGAGAAACATTAGCATACGCTTATTATCACACTGCCGATCCCCCTATCTAGAAGTACCATCTGTTTCGGCAAAAATTAGATTCTTGTTCATGGATGAAATTTCAAAAGAAGCTGGCTCATTTGTACGGTATAAACGGAGGAAAACTGTGATATTATCATGCACGATTTTCCACAGTCCTTCCATCGGAGGGATGGAAAACGCGATAATACGAAATACATACAGAAGCAGATTTATGAAATGACATGCCCATCTCACATGAATTTTTGCAGCCCCATCATCTTAAGACAGAACAAATTGTTTACTTTTTTAAAAGATTAACTAATGATCCGGGGGGGCTTCGTGACTGCGATATGTGGGAAGGTATAAATCCCCCCAAAGCTTCGCAACTTCAGCTTTCCGGTCTAATATATATACAATTCAACAAAATGTAATCAAGTCGATTAAAATGTTTCACCAAACAAGAAAAATAAAGGAAACCCTTTCGTAGCGACCACCTCTGAATTTTTAGAGCAAAAATAAATCAATATTATTGGGTATGACTACTCCAACGCGACACCACTACGGAAGATCAGAATCGTGTGGAACCTCGGTAGTCGTCTTTCACGAGGCTCACTGCAGTTAATATTAAAATAATTCATCAATTACCGAAAGAAAAATTTATTGTAAAATTAACGATTAAATTAACCAGGATCCTACATCGAACCACTTCTTAGCAGACGCTACTTTTAACACTGGGATATTTTTTATTTCGTGATTTAATACAAAGAGCTTATAACTTAATCATAATTCCAGAGTTTTATCTTCTGTGGAGGAAGTTGCTTATAAGTAATGTGTAATATTCATTTTTATTTATAATTATATAGTAGCGAAAAATTCAAGGAAGAACTTTGCACCCCAAATATTACTTTTATTTATTTTTAAGCATATATACAATAAACCTTATCTAAGACAAACATTTTCCGGACAATTTTGGGCTTTAGTAGAGGTGATCGCACTTGAAAAGACACGTTTAAAATCTGTGTTTGCTTATGTTGCTAAAAACACAAACCATTTTCAGATAGATAGCAGTCACAAAAAGCGCATTCTCTGCGAACTCATTCTGAAGTATTCTCATTGTTTGTTCTGACTCTATCCTCTTAACATCATTAATTATCGATGCTAAGTAAGGGTTGAAAAGGTTAGAATTACTGAATATTGGTGGTTTATTTTGGAATTTCAGTTACAGATGAATAGGATTCTGCATATCATCGTTATTGAGCGAATGCAGCTGTGGTTGTGCTGCATCGTATCTGCGCAGTTGGCCTTCAGATTCTATATGCGGACAAATCTATTAATAATCACAGGTAAAAGCGACTGTGTCATAAACCTTTGGTCATAAACCTTGAACAACAGTCTGCATTATTTCATTACAATATTAATCGACAGCAAAAGGAAGGAATGGAATCCGTGAGCACCGCACATTTCTTCCCATTTTGCTAACTTTTCGAAACGACTATCGTCCAATGGAATTTTAAGTACCGCTATTCAGCGGGGGATACAAGTTATAATGATTTCCACAGCCTTCTTGGCATGCTTTCGTGGTGTAGTGGTCAGCACGCTCGGCGCGTATTTGAGAGGACCATAGTTCAAGTCCCAGCGAGGGCATTGCTTACTTTTCATCTATCCTGCTTCTAAATAACCGAATGACTCCACAGGTGGCACCCGAACTAAAAAGGTGGCGGATGATGATTCTCCACCCCCAGGATTTGGCGATTGGGTGCCGTAATCCCTAGACGCTCTTTAAAAGGGGTAGGTATTTCTCTCGCCTTCTTGGCATGCCTTCGTGGTGCAGTGGTCAGCACGCTCGACGCCTATTCGAGAGGTCCGTGGTTCAAGTCTCGGCGAGGGCATTGCTAATTTTTCACATCTCTTGCTTTCAAATATCCTAATGTCTCTACAAAGTCACAAACGTCAATAGCTGACATGGGATTTGAACATTGAACACCGCAGAATAAGATATAGATGTTGTAATTGGAACGAGTATAATGTAAAATCTACCATGATGACCATCTCTGAAAAGTTTACAATATTTCTAGGAATTAATAAATAAATACTTGTATTGAATATTGTCCGTGTAAGGCAACCACTTTAGTAAAAGGCAGAAAGTACCTGAAACGACAGGGTTCGTCGCCTTGGGGGAAAATTCCACTTCTCTTGCGTCGGAGACACTGGAATGGAAATGTTTCAAAATAAAAGCTGATTTAAAGGACACGTGATTCATGTAGTTTCAAAGCGATCCAGTAGTCTTAAGAAAAAAAAAAGAAATTGGGCGATAAAAATCAGAAACAACATTTCAACATTAAACTACAGGTTATCCTCCCCTTTTTTTCGATATTTCATCATTTTCAAAACGCTTTCACAATCATAGTTCAAAGCAGAAGGGTTGAATTTCTACCCGGATTTGCGACTTCCAGTTGTGTCCATGAAGCGATTTTGATAATGAAACGCGTGACTTCAATGGCCGCTTCCTTTTTAACCGACAGTACACCGCTTTCATTGTCGAAGTGGTGTCCATACAGGTGCCTTCCTCGACGCAAGGCCAGAAATGCACCGGAAAAAGTCGGTTACAAATGTCTCGTCAATTACTCCCCCCACCTTGAAAAGCTGCAAAGCTCCGTGGAGTAAAACACCTGGCTGCTGCATATAATTGAATGTCTTGTTCTGCCGCATTTTCAAAATCATCCATTGCAATCAAAATACTTTTTCTTCCATTAGGAAACTGCTTTCCTATAAGAAGGCACAGATCTAGAAAATAAGTTTAATAATTGCCTACTGATAACACTTTGCGATGAAAAAATTAATCACATACTTTTTGTATTTCAAGTCAAAACACACCAACAGATTCTCTTTTTATCAAAAAAATATAAATTCCTTTTAAACATAAGATTTCCGTTTAAATAACAGCAACAAAGACATGAAAAAATCGAGACGTGGTTCGAGGAATATGTTGTATAGCTTTCCGAAGAAACATATTAGTATTCTAAAATATAATAAGCGTATAAATTTAAAAACATCATTGCATTTCAATACAGGAAAATAACGTCAGAAACCAGGTTCGCTTAACTCTGCCCAGAAGAGGCCGACAGGCAAAAATCGCCAATCACTGATAATTCTTACATTCTATTTTCGGTGGTTAAATGAAATAAATTATTTTTCGTTACTTTTCTGTGTATACAAAAAAGGACCAATTCCGCTTAGAATATTATCCACTACAGGACACCTTTCCCTTTAGGCTCATAGATTTATTTCACTAAATTAGTGGAGAAAAATATAGCATTAATCCAGTCAGTCCCCCACCCCTTCCCAAATATATATATATAAATATCTGTAAGATAAAAAATACGTTGATCAAAATTGTAGCTTAAATTAGCAATAGACAATTAATTCTTCATTTTAATTTGGATAGTTCCCCTTCAAAATTAAAATGAAGAATTAAGGGTATTCCTTTCATCTTTATCTATTTTAAAAATGGTAATTTTATAATAACTTTTCTGGACTGCGTCATTTCTAGAATAATCCATATTATAAGACACATGACTTTTACATAACGTTGGTGACATAAATATAACTAAAACTGAAACAGCCACTAAAAATATTACAGCATTGTTAATTATCCAAACAAATGTAATGAAACAGAAATTAACCCATTCTGAATTAGGATTTGGTCCTGAACAACACTTTGCTTCCTCCACCACAGCCTAGCTAGACTGCTGCTCGTTTTTCTACCACAACAGTATCAAAATGTAAATGATACGTCCCAGAACAGACAGTCTGCGAATATATTCATGGCCGCAAAATGTTCAAAAAATAGAACAGAATAGCTGGAAAAACTAAAAGTATACCTTATCCAAGTTGGCTAATGGTGGCTCATTTGCCAAGTTGGTTTATGGTGTTCAATGTAATGCGCTGCGATTGCCTATATTTAAGCAATAAATTAAAATGTTTGACTGAATGAAAAGTCACTTAAATAATTATAATGGTTCTAAAATTGATGTAGTTGAAAATGTTAGTTCTTCTGAAGGAAAATTCCATTTAGTATATTAAATCCATTAAAAAAGAAACTGGCAAGTATGGAAAAAGATGGAATAAAGAAAGTTAATCAACCTACAGAATTTGTGAATTCATTAGCTGTAAAGAGAGAAAAAGATGGTAGTTTAAGCATATGTTTGGATCCTCAGTACCTTAACCAAAATATAGAGAGAACATTATTAAATACCAACTTTTGAAGGAGAATTTCATCTCAAATGTCAAATGCATTTAGACACAAACGAAGAACCTTCACAAATTAAACTGTCTGATTAAAAATGTGAGCTTACTATATTTCATACACCATTCGGTAGATATTGTTTTTTAAGGGTGATTTTTAGTGATATGGAAGGAATTCAAATATATATAGATTACTTATAAATTGCGGGGAAAGATAAAAAAAGAATATGATTTAAGGTTAAAGAAGAGCCAGAGAAAAGATTGTTAAACTTCATTTAAATAAATGAAAACTGGGCTGAGTCAAATATATGGGACATAAAAAATGGTTTATAACTCGATGAAGACAAAATTAAGGATATTCTATACTTAAATGAAAAAATGCCAAGGAATCAGAAACTTTCCTAATGCATCAGAATTCACATCATGTTTAACAGATTTGTTGGAAAAACAGGGTGTCTGGAACTGGAATGCAGAACATGAAAATGCATTTAGAAGATTAAACTACGTCTTAGTCAATAAACTAGTTTTACAGTATTATGATAATTTTGCCTGTAGTTTTGTGGAGACAGGTTATCTCAGGTACAGTGTTAATTTAACAGTGACATATGCAAGTAAGGCATTAACAGATGCATAGAAGAATTATGCTCCAATTGAAAAGGAAACTTTAGCTATTGATTTTACATGCGAGAAATTTCACCATTATGGAAAATGTTTCACAGTTAAAAGTGACCACAAACAATTGGAATGAATTTTCAAGAAGCCATTAAGTAAATGTCCAGTACAATTACGAAGTTAGTAGAATACGTTAATCAGAATTCATTATGGTCATTTAGGAGTAGAAAAATGCAAGAGAAATATTATATTAGCCAGGAATGTCAAAAGAAATTGAACATTTGATTCTGAATAGTTTACCACGTTTGAATTTCTAAAACGCTAATAGTAAAGAAACAGCGATATCTAAATAAATATTTAATGGTACGCCAAAAGTGTCGGTACTGAGACTCTTTTACTTTCCAGGCAGAGATTATCTAACAGTTATAGAGTATTTTAGCAATTATGTTGAAACTGGACACTTGGAAAATTTGTCAAGCGTAGTAATGATAAAACAGTTGAAATCATTTTTTGCAAGGTACAGTATCCTGAAAATGGTACATTCCGATAATGGTTCACAATGTAGTTTAAAGAAATTTGAAGAATTTTGGAAGGAGACGTAAATTTGAAACAAATCCAAATTATCCACAACCAAACTGGAATGGTTGAAAGGCATATAACAAACTGATAAGCGAATGTTAGAAAAAGCTGTAGTTGGTAACAAGGATCCGCATTTAATATTACTGGAATATCGTAAACCTATTATTTCAGATGAAATTAAGTCACTTTCATAAACGATGTTTGGAATAAAAGTGAATGGACCGGTGCCTATAAAACAGGACTTCACTCAAACTAAACAACATGAATAACATGAACGAAATTTACTGAAGAGACAAGCTTTATAAAAAAGGTATTATGATAAGAATTCAAGACCGGAAATAAAAGAAAGTGGAAAAATTATAGAAGAAGTAGAAAGACCAAGCTCATACAGGATTATAAGAACAGATGGAAAAACTGTAAATATGAACATAGGTGACATTCTTAGCGGAAAGATTTCACAATGAAAAACTTTATGAGAATCAAAGTGACGAAGAAGAAAATATGAATGAATCTGACATTACCTCCAAATTTAGACGTGCCTGTAAATTCTCCTTGCACGTAGCTGAAGTGTTGTGCCACCAAATTCTGAGAGGTGTTGTATCACCAAATTTTTCAAGTGCACATAATTACGCTATTCGGTCTGGTAAGACTGTTAAAAAGCCTTATTATTTAAAAGAGTATGAGTAATCTTTTTTATTTCAGTTTACAAAGGATATGACACATACAAAACTATAACAGTATGCATATTATAACCATAATTGTAGTATAGCTAGTAGTGTAGAATAAACGATTTCATAATCATTAATTCCACTTAACATATAAATAATATTACAGATGAATGATAAATGCATAGTAGTTGTAAGGTATTTTCTCCTTCCTTTCCGCAGAGGAACAGAGGGAGAAAATACCTTATAACTCGCAAGTGTTCATGGTTAACTGGAAGCACGGTCGCCGCGTATTCGAGAGGTCTGGAGTTAAAATGCCGGCGAAGGAACTGAGGTTTCTTCAGTTCCTGACATCGAAAAAATTCTAAATGACGCTATTATGACGTTTTTGTCAACCATATTATAACTTTTGTTGCTACGTCTCTCGACATTCGAAGGGCGAGTGGTTAATTTCTGCTGTTCAGGAATCACGCTGAAATGCGCTTGAAGTGATTTCGTAGCGCGGATCATGGCAAAAAGAACAAAATAATAATATATATAAGTAACATATAAATTAAGAAAATAAATCTCTAATAAACTATTAACTTAGCAATAACTTTTTAAATTTCAACTTTAGATTTCAGCCTACTAGCATCTGCGATGTATTAAAATTTCGCTTGACTGCGTCATTCCTAGATCAATCCATTTATATGACTTAACAATGCTGATGACGTAACTCATTCGGAACTTAAACCGAAACCTTCTCTTGGTAAGATTACATACTGGTTAACTGCGCACTTCTGCTTCTAGCTCTCTTGCTGTTTTAGAAGCTTGGGTGCTGCTTTTCTTTCTATCTCAACAGCGTCGGAAATGCAAATGTTCTTAAATAGGCACGATTAGAGTGTCGAGTGAATCGTACTCAGAGGGGGGTGAGAAAGTCCTATATCTCTCGTTCTATTGGGCCGTTTCACGAAATTCAAATTGCGTTTTTCATGTCTAGAAAGCGAAATACAGGATATATATTAGATTTATATATAGCATCTTTCTAACATAGGTATTTCGACACAACATGGGACGTTTTCTGAAACAACACACCAAGTTTTTATTTCAATTCTACGACTCAAATTATGCCTAAATATTAATTTTGGTAAAATTTGGTATGAAATTTAGGATGAAATTTAAAAATTTAACTTGGCGCATTTTTTTAAAATTTGCGCCAAGAATAATTCACTTGGTGAATTTCTTACTATATGGCAACCTACTTTCCTTTCCCTTTCATTGTGCAGGAACAAAGTGCCTAAACTACATTTGATGTTATTATCGCTTTGAACAAAGCTGCCAAATTTCAAAACGCGCCGATATATAAATTTACGTATATCTTCGGAAATTTTGAATAAAAAACTAATTTTTTGCAGGGTTACTGAGAAAAACATCTCCTTTGAGATGATGGTAAATATTTCATAGATTATAATTCAAATTTTGTTTTTCGAGAAATATATAAAAATTATTTAAAAAAGCAAATTTTAAAAATAAATCACAAAAAATAGGCGAATTTTATTTAGAATGAACCTAAATTTCGAAATATCAAAGGAAGAATCAAATAAGTTTAATAAAAAAAAGAGATATTAATACATATATCAAATTCAAATAACACTGAGGAGCTAGCTAAAATTTTGAGAGCTAATTTTTAAAAACTACTCATGCGATTTGTACAAAACTTGGCTCTCTGGCATAATTTGAGTCGTAGAATGGAAACACGGAAAAAAATTGTCATGTCATTTCAGAAAATGCCCGATATTGTGCTAAAATACCTATATTAGAACAATGCTATATATAAATCTAATACATATCCTAAGTCGCGGTTTCGAGACATGAAAAACTCAAGTTTAATTTCGTCAATCGGGCCAGTCGAACGGGAGATATAGAACTGTCCCATTTTGTTATTTGCGCAGCGTACCTGCAAATGTCAATTGAAATTAAGATAAATATTTTATATACATCGACTGCCAAGTCCGTTGTTCATTACGAATTCAACATTCTACTTTCTACACCATCATCTTTCTCTACAATATTGATTACTTCTAAGAATGTTTTGCTTTAAATATATACATATAAATTTTATTTTAGCTGACCTTTTACGTTACCACCTTGTCTCCCGTTGCAGCGTGTCCTTAATTACCACACGTAAGATTACTCAGAAAGCGTGGAAAAGTACAATTATAGAAGCAGAACAACGCAAATAACTTTCCGATTAAGAAACCAAGCTGCAGAGTTAAAAGAAGCTTTTGCTTACAGAACACTTTTCCTAGAAAAACATGAAAGTGCATCAATTGAAAAAAAAAGGATCTCGCGCTCTTGACCGACTTGGGCTTCCAGTCTTCTAGGTATGAACCGAAAATCCACAGAAAACAAAGGGAGGCCGCATTCGTTTTCTACCACAGACGGACGGCTACCAGCTCGAAAAATACGAGAGGTGTCGTCTAGACGTCGACATTGATTGATGAGAACCACTCCAAGGGCAGGAAAGGGAAAATAAGCAAGAAAGGAATATAAATAAAAGGCAATTAAACGCCCTCTTTTGCTTTCTCGGAAAATTCTATTTATTTCGCTCGAAATAAATATTACAATAAACTAAACAAGTAAAGGCATAAAGGGAAATCGTTCTGTACACGTCACAAATTTACCAGTCATTGACGCAGTGGCAAGTGAGCGAGATCTATGCTGGTAATCTGCGTTTTCTAGGTAGAGAATTTTTTGTCGAGAACTTCACGAATTCGCTGATGTACGAGGAAAACTGATGACTTAAGACATTATAAGCAAAGCTGTGAAGTTTACCTTGGAAAGAATTGTTCCTAATGAACAATATCGACGCAAAAATGGCATACATAGTTTTACAACCAAAAAATTTTGAACGGAGATATTGAAGAAATTAATTAAAATGCATGAATAGATAAACCTAAGTTAATAGGCAAATCAACGGTGTGAGATTTGTTACCAAAGCGAAAAATTCCATTTAATTTTGATGAAACAGAACGAGCCCTCCGTCGGCAATCTCTTCTGACTAGTATTTGTAAATTTAACATAAACAAGCACCGGTACTCATATTACTAAATTCTTCCTAAGACAATCTACAAATGGTTTTGTTTTTCAAGAAAAGGGATCACTTTGGCAGATTCATAGCCAATGACGATATTGATTTTTGCTCTAAGAAATACCTGTCACTTTCACAGTTGGTCGCCATGACAGGATTTTTTGGCATAATATTATTTCTGTATGATGACCGGTTTATAACCTAACCGAAACCGTTAACTGTGTATTAAGACGATCGACAAAATGTCTATTCGTCACCAAACTAAAATATTTTATACACTAAAGTAGAGTTATAAAATGTTAAATATACAATTTTATTATGAAACAAAAATTATTATTATTATTTTTGATCGAAAACATTCGAATCATTGATCATAGTCGAAATTATATATGAATCATTAATTTAATTTTTTTTCGACGGAGGAGAATTTCTCACACACGCTTGACGCGACAAATGTGGAACATTAAACACTACATTCCTATAATGCTTATGTGAATTTTTTCATTCTTATTTGCATACATCGTAACAGTGGCATCCATGCTACTCGAAGTTACCATTAACGTTAATTTATTGCCTTCTCATCTTAATATAACTAGTAAATTCCAGTCTTTAGGTCTTGGAATTATCGACTTATTTGAACTGCATTGTAATACTTTTTTTTAATGGCCGAGAACTTTATTTAATAGCCACTCCAAGGGGCAGTGGTGGCCATTTCATTACGGAAGCTCTTGGCTAGGTGGTCACCTTTCTTCCTATAAAGGAACAAACCATGCCTTCTCCGGTATTCGAATCCGATAGTCAACCTGGTCCCTACCGCCCACTAGTGGCGATTAAAGCTTTAATGGCTTTACAACTTCTATTAACTGTTGTTCAGTAACTATTGCGCACATAATGGGATTACCACATCTTAACAAAGCATAAGTAGGAGAAATTTTTCCCAGAAACGGACCTCTCCTTCATTCAAGGATTCATAGCCGAAACATTCGCTGGAATCGATGTCCCGGATAGCTACGCGGGACGTAAATTTTCTATCTCTTATAAATATAAGCAAACTATAAATAAATGGTTAAATTTAGTTATACATATTTTTGCTAAAACTCCATTCAAAACATTACTTTTCATTTATGGTAAACCAAGCTACTGCAAAACTGGTGGGCGATAAGTATAAAAAGGTTGCCTATCCCGAACTAGAATATGGCAGGGCTTGTCGATTCAGAAATTAAGATGATTTCTTTACGCCTTCAATTTTTTCTTTAAGATTCATTTCGAGAACACGATTAAAAAAGTGCTTTAAGAAAAAGTTGTACTAAATGAAGGCTGCATGAAAGTTCACACATGACATTTTAATGCTGATTGAAAATGAAATCATATAACTATAAAAATAGTTAGGTATAGTTCAACCGTCTTAACGCAGCCCTGGCTGGCATTCTGCCAAAACACTTAAGACTCGTCCAAAAGGGGAGTTATTACTTGCTGTGATGTGAAATGTTACGTGAAAGTTTTCTCTTCTCCGGAAAGAGATATGTTGGAGGGACAGAAAGTTCCCATCCATCCAGCCTATTCTGAGAATAATTCGGTCCGAATGGCACATGCGTGTTTGCGCTCATGGTCGCGGATGAGGCGGTCGAACTATACTAACATCGAGAAAAGACATAACTGGAAAAACGAAGAACTGAAGTTTGAAACTGATCGGAAAACATTTTGAAACTCATGCTAAAATGATTTTACTTTACTACTTAGTTATTGCTTTTATTTATTTTAATATAGCCGAGAAAACTTTGATAAAGAAAGAAATTGGAAAATGAATTTTTAATTCTGTAAACACCTTAAAATAATTATGTTGTAATCTAGAAAATAATGAGATAGTTGATTTAAATTCATGAAGTAAAACTATTTTAGAAAAGGAAACAATTAACCAAAAGACCAAATCAAGTAAGCAAACTTCACGGAGAGAATATCGGAGTTAAATGTTTTTGCAGCTATTATCAAAATTTATAAGCATTTTGCAATGACTTTCGTTTAATGCTTATGATCTGATTTCCAAATTTCAAAATATCATTCAGTAACAATATTTCAGAAAATTAAATATAAGAAACGCTTTTTTAAAAGTTACTTTTTTTGTTACATTAGTATTTGTTACTTATCTTTGTACTTAATTCATAATTTTAATAATATAAATAGGATTAATAACACGCACGCTTTAGTACTTTTCTGTATAAGACTCTGTTCATTGGAAGTTGTTTTAGTCACACCTAATTCTAGCCATTTTCATTTTATATTTATTTTAAGGAAGTGTATTGGAAACCATCTAACAAAAGAGCTACATTTAAATTTTATCATAGATAAACATCAAGACCCCATTTTTGCAAACTCTGCAAATACACCAAGAACAGATTTTGCATAAATTAAGTGCTTGTAATATAATTCAAAACTCAAACCACTGTTACAAAATCATGAGTGATAAGTTACGTATGGCGTCCACTCAAAACGTTTTAGTCATTATGTTACCGCGATGCAGGAAACTTGAAAAATGTGCAATGTCCTCGCCACGATTCGAACTTTGGACCTCCCGGTTACGCGTCGCACATGCTTCCACGAAGGTTTGCGGATAGGAGGAAGAAACTACTTTATAAAGTAAAAATACTGTCTTATGGTACAGAACATGTGCTCATGCTGCGATTGACTGATTCGCATTACGTCCCCAAAAATTCAAACTTAGTATTAAAATCAGAAGACGCCCAGAAGGTATAGCGAGCGGTTATTAGAGTTTACTACGGTACCGAGGGGCACGGGTTCGAGTGCCGGGGAAGGCAAGGATGTTTATGAATGTATAGTGTCTTTCCGACATGGGGGCACTCTAAATATATGGCGAGCCAAAAGTGCTCTTGAGAGGTTGGTGATAGGGGAAGAGAGGTGGGACACCCTCGGACCCGTCCCCTCGGGGTGCTCACCATGAAAATTGGGGGCGGAACTGAATGAAGTCGTAGTGTGACCTGTATGGCGCTCAAGGCTCTTGCCACGATGAATTTTGTGGCCTTATTCTGATGTTACTATAAGACAAGATATGTCACAACAACACACACACAACATTAAAAACACAAAGGCTATAAAAAATTATTAGGTGAGAGAAACAGTAACATCTATCGTTAATTATAAATTTAAAATACCAATATAATACTTTTAAAAACACCACCCAATCTGAATCAGAAAAGTTCTAAGAATATAAGGGTAGTACATAACATACTAAGTATCTATCAACACAGAATACGCTGGAAACGTACCGAGATGATACCAGGGATATACCCAGTTTCTCTTTTTTACTACCACCTACATGAGAGAACTTTCGGACTCACGAATCTTACGTGCCTGTAGCGCCCGTTGTCATAAATATTTCTGTCCAGGCATGTGAATCATCTGCTTCAATATAAGAGCTCTCTCTGCAACAGATTATATGGTGCTGTGCCTAAAAAAAGGGTGATTCATAAGCCCATAAGTGGATGAGTAAGTATGATTTCTGAACACTGGTAATTTCGTCGCAGGTTTAGCTCTCCACGACTATCCAGTTTTCCTCAGAAAATCCTTTACGAAGACATTAACACAGATTAACAGTCGCTTGCTTAGCCATAATGTTATCAAACTATCCACGCTTCTGTGAACGTTTCTGTCTAGATCATCGCTGAAAAAAATCAGCATTCTTGCGAATGTAAACAAACACAGGTACTGGTCATCAACTTTCGAAGACAATCATCTCAAGAGTTCTAAATCATGGGTAGTAAGTCTTATAGAGGTTTCACTGTAGTAAATAAAAAGCATAAAGCTCTACTAGGATTCAAAAGAAATTTAAGGAAAAAAAATTGATAACAAAGAAAAAAAAATCCGAAAATGTATTTTTAAAAGAGTGAATGTATCAAGGAATCAGAACAGTGCGGCATTTTGTGCGCAGTCCCCTATTGGCAATAAGCAGGTTCAAGGTTTTTTGCTTGAATCAGAGCCGTGAATCAGCGGCATCTCCCACGCAGTCCCTTCATCTTCCTATCGGGCCCGAAAAACAACAAAATAAAAGGAAAAACTTTTTAAAACAAAACACAAAAAGCACGCGCGTACACATTCCGCTTTCCCCGCGATTCGCGCGGTTACAGAACCGACATCCGGCTGTAATTTTCTCTCGTTGCCGCGAATTGAATTTTATTCCGCTGGGGTGTCAATGATACCCGATACGTCTGCAGCAGCAGCTACTTCAGATCTCTTAATTCCAGCTAAATCCGCTTGCTATTTATTTCACTAGCGGAGTTCGGTGCTAATAAAAATATGACACGAAGGGCAGATGCTATAGTTAGCACCATTCATTCGAACTAAGTGGAGAGGGGTAATTTCAGATAATATGTTTCGGACAGGCTTATTTTTATTAAAAGTAGAAATGCAATAAAATAATTATTACTGCTGCAAAATTAAACATTTTACATTATTTCTTTTCTACACAGAAAAAATTCATTTTTTGCATATGCCACTTTCCACTATAATGTAGTAGTGTTTCCGTATCCGCGGGTAATACATTTCAAGACCACAGCGGATCCCAACGAATGCTATAATAAATAAGACATATACATGTAAGATAAAAAATATGTAAATCAAAATTATAATTTAAACTAATCCATTAATTCTTCCTCTCTATTCTAAAAATCGTAATAACTTTCTGGATTGCGTCATTTCTAGATCAGTTCATCTAGCATGTTTTGCGTAACGCTATGACGTAACTAATTCGGAACCTAAACTCAGAATTTTGAGAACTGAAACTTCTAAACTAAACCAAAACCTTCCTTTTGGCGAGCTTTCACACTGGATAACTGCTCAACTTTCAGCTTGAACCTCTGTGCTGTATGGTTGCAGTGCTCGCTTCCTATCGCAATAATTTCAAAAATATAAATGTTCTTGAATAGGCACGATTGGAGTGCGAAGTCAACTGTGGCCACAAATGTTAACTGAAAATATAAATAAATTAAAACTATCTCGACAGCGAAGTTTCTACATATCAGCATACAATGCAAATCAGAATTCTTCCTCTTCAATATGGATCACGCATCAATTTTACGTACAGTAAAATATAACCAACTTTTATTTTCGATTTCGATCTCTAAAATTATTACTGGGTGAAGGCTTACGTAAATTATTTTTGTTAGAGCGTTATGTTTTGTTATTTATTCATTTTATTTGTTATTACGTTCATTTTATTCTTTCTTCATTTGGGTCTACCTCCATCACAAAATCAGACTATTTCCGTATATTTTTTAACAATTCTTTAACTTCCTGTAAGTTAAAAGTGCTTTTTCATTTTCAGTCACTAGAAATCCATTAAAATTGTTTATACCTCTGGCTACAGATGAATTCAGCCAGCATTCAGTGTTGATGAATGAACGCTGAATTGCGTATGAATGAAATTCCAGCGTTGGACAAATTAAATGGATGCAATTTAAGATAACGCGAATGTGCAACCTCACGTTCGGAAGGGGTTTACTGTGCTCTCAACGCTACTCTCTCGCTGACGGGGGAAAGGGGGAAAACAAAAACAAAGCAACGATTAAATGCAGTACTTGCTGCATAATTAGAATATTCTAAGGAACGATAGGGAAAAAATCACTTTATTTTCCAACGTGGATGGGTATGGAGACAAGCAGAGATGTATAAAATATTTATCTGTCTAAGAGAAGGAATGCCTTCGTGAAGGACTTTTAAAGGAGACTAACTCGTATTCACATTCCACATGGGGAAAATCATGAAAACCACTCACGCAGCTACCTCGCTTACCTGGAATCGAACCTGAGTCGAATTACTAACATTCAGCGATATTAGCCACTTGGCTAATGGTGGGGTGGAAACATTTGAGAGTCAGAGAAGGGCATGAAATTTGTTTTATTGTCTATTTCATATTTTGTAGAACGAATTTATATTTTTTTAATTAAAAAACTTATCAGTTTCAAAGCTAGCAGTGGGGACATTGTAGGAAATAAAACATTTTTACCTCGAGCGTGCGAGAATGTCTATTGGAAATTCTAAAAGATAATGCTGTTTTAATTATTTTTAGCCTAATGCGGCGTTGGCCCAAATGCTCTCGAAACGTGTTTGTGTCTGTAAATGGGGGGGGGAAGCCCGTTTGGGCATAATATAAATTTTAATTTTATAATAGTGGTTAAAAAAGGAAGATTTATATTTAAAGAAATTTTGGGAAATAATAACTGCATGAATTACAATACTTCATACATAATCTCATATTCGGTTAACTCCGTTTCATTTAACACAGTTTGATTAAATAAATTAAGCAAGAAATTACTCATATAATCAACAACAAAATAAATTTGCGGCATTTATATAATACATCTAATTTTTCTTCCTTTTAAAAAAAAAGGAGAGAGGGAGATTTTCGTTATGTAAAAAGATAATTTCTATATTTTTAATTCCTTATACCACAGCAAGTTACTTTCAGTTTTAGTCTTATTCTTTTAAAAACAATTTTTATGAAGAGATTTCTGACAATGGGAGAGCGAGTAAAGGAAAGAAGAAGGAAAATGAATATAGCTTATAGGATATGGGTTTATCGCTCAGCCACATGTTTGGCTATCACAAAAACTCAATTCAATTTCTTTGCTTATGAAGAGGTGAGCGCAAGGCTTTTTCTACACGGAATACTTCCAAGGTACAATAAAACTCCAAATAACTAAATCATTTGCTTTTCCAGGTCGAGAAAAATTAAGCTTGTTGTTAGCTTACATATATGTTTTTTATTTTTTTGTTAATTTTAATACAATGAATACATATTTTGTAATTTTACATATTAAAATCAACTTCGAGGAGTCTGTAAGATGTAGACTAGTTACAACCGGGGGCTAATACGAGGTGTATAAACATTAATGGGAAACCTTTTTGCTCGGCCATTTACTATAAAAAATATTTCATAGCTTAATTTTATCGATAAATCCACATTTGGCAATTATCTTTATAGAAATACAATTGTTATTGTTTATCCCTCTTTAAGCTTAGTCGAAATAAACTGCTATGAATAAAAATTATATTTTCCTCACATGTTGTTCTCTTGAGGGAGGAGGGAATCAGCATTTTAAATTATCCGAATACTTGTAGATTGCGGATCCAATAACCAGAGTATCTCCACTTTAAGTGCAATAAATTAAAGCCAATTAGTCTTGCATTTCTTTGAATGCAGATACTAAGAACTCCGTTTACACGAACGTTTCAAAACATTTAAAAATTACAACATATCGTCGTCATATAAGCAGTTTTTAATTACATGCTAACCTAACATACATACATAATATTGTTATGCTGCGACTTTTTTCGGAGTTATCATAACGAGCTCCACCAAGGTCAGATTCGAATAAAAGGGATTGGGCAACACGCATGCAGATTCCATGGCCATGAACTTCAGCTTTTCTATGTAACGAAAGCAAACTGAGTTGCATTAACTTTTGCAATATATAAATCAATGAGCAGCAGAAAAACAGATCCAGGAAATCACAATTTTTTTTGGAAACTGAATGAAACATAAATGGAAATAAGAAATAACATGAGGGATATTAGACACTGCAGAGCATTAAAAATGCAGAAGTACATAAATTAATTTCTTTAAAATTATGATCACGTCTACCGGCCAAATTGAGGAAATCCATAATATGGAAATTTTATGCAAGGAGCTTATAAAAGATTTCCGTTAAATACACGCGCTATAAAATTTTCTTAGGATTTTATTGCAAAGTATGTCTTATTTGCTGATATATATGCATACCTATCCGCCGTTTCAGCCAAAATCATAAACATTAAAAAAATTTTGCTTTAAATTTTAAAACATAGACCAAAATATAAAGTTGAAATATGCGTCATAAGTTAAAATATGCGTAATACAGTGACTCCTCCCCCCCCCAACATTATCCCGTCCCATCAGTCACGGATAGGAGCTCAAATATACAAGTGGGGTTCTAAACCGATACTTCCTTCTCATAGACTTTCAACAGACTTTTATCGCCTTCTGACATTTTTTGTACAAGTTTCTCCCGCTTTAGGAAAGTCAAGCGTTTTTATGAAACCTTTTTCAAAATGCTCCAAAAAGAAGAGGTACCGTTTCATAACGGTGCCATGTTAAGTAGGCGCTATCATCTTCACGATAATTGGCCGCAGCCGGCAAAGACAGAGAGATCTTGACATGAGTGCCTGGCATAAAGGTAACTGCACCTCTACGGAGATCAGTATTTTACTTCAAAAAGTAGCCCTCATTATAAAGTACAGGCACCTTTATGCTGGGATACTGCTGTTTATATTCTGGCATTGCGATACGTTTCTTGCACCCTCTGTTCCAAAATCTGCAGCCACTGTACAGCCACCTAGCCCCTATAAGGTCATGTTTCTCACCTAAATCCTTAAATTCTTCAACAAGCGCTGAATAGTGGAGGATGAGGGGCATGCACCTGCTTACCTCAGGTAGACGCCAGGTGCCCCCATTCTCCGTCACCTGGGATACTGGTACACAGATAAGGTTTTAGTTTCTACTCTGGTTAATAAAGCGGAAGAAATCTGACTTTCATAGCGGTGCCCTTGTTGTTTTCAACTCATAACAGTGATGACTTTATGAAATCATCCTATTAATTCATACAGAAAAAAGCTTTTAGCTTTACCAGGCCTTTTTTTTCTGGATGGGGGGACCTCTTACCAAGCTGGTGTAGTGCTTAGTGACGCTAGCTGCTGTACCGATGAACCACGGTTCGAGTCCCGAAGAAGGTATGGATGTTGTTTATAAGTATGGTAGTGTCTCTGATGCAAGGGGCCGTTCAAAACACAAGGCGAGCAGAAAGTCCTCTCGAGAAGCTGGGGGGGGAGGTGAAGACGGTGGGAAACCATCAGAACGTTCTTGGAATGTTCGCCCTCAAAAATGCAACTGAACTGTGCCATTGGTACGGCGGTACTAGATCTGTACGACTAATGGTGAATTTCTGGTGTCCCACAAACTTTTACTTATACGTGTATCAAGCATCTCATAAAGTCTAAAATAACAATAAAAGTAACAATGATATCGTAAATGCACAGACCATAAAAATAGAAGCAAAATATTTTTATTAAATTTATACACTGACTACCAATAAGTATTTGGACATCTATGCAAATGACGCTATCTGCGGTTCTAAGGTACGTCACGGACTCCGCCGGTATATATCGTGTAGGAAACAGCATCGGCTTTAGTCGCATGCAAAATGCCTCGCAGTTCGGAGCTCTCTGATTTCGAGAAAGGTATAATTATCGGGTATCAAAAATGTGGCCGATCCTTAAGGGACATATCTAGCGATCTGAAGTACCCAAAATCGACAGTGGCCTATGTGATTAAGAAGTGGAGGGTGAGCGGTGACTGTCGGAATGTGCCCCGAGTCGGCAGACCAACGAAACTGGGAGATAGAGACCGACGACTGCTGTCCAGAGAAATTCGGAAGAACCGCACCCAACCGATGGCCCTCATCCGCGAGGAGTTTCAACAGGCATTCAGGAGTATTGTTTCAATGAATACCACCCGTAAGGAAGCACATCTGCTTGGTTTTCATGGTCGTGCTGCTGCCCATAAGCCTTTGATCACAAAGTCCAACCGCGCTACTCAGTTAATGTGGTACAAAGCACATCGAAATTGAACCGTAGATCAGCGGAAACGGGTTCTTTGGAGTGACGAATCAAGGTTCACCCTTTACCGTTTGGATGGCAGGGTCTGGGTCTGGCGTCTACCTGGAGAACATCTGCCAGAATGCATTGTGCCAACAGTCAAGTTCGGCGGAGGTGGAATTATGGTCTGGGGGTGTTTCTCCTGGTATGGGCTGGGACCCTTGGTCCCCATTCATTAAGCTCAACTCTGATGCCTACTGCACTATTTTGGATGACAATGTGCTTCCTACGTTGTGGCAGTTGGTTGGACCCCTGTTACTTTCAGGACGACAATGCCAGTTCTCATGTTTCGACGTTAACCAAGGCTTGGTATGGTGCCAATGGAGTTCATCGAATGGACTGGCCTGCCCAGAGTCCAGACCTGAACCCTATCGAGAAGCTCTGGGTCGAGTTGCATCGCCGAATTCAGGGGTGCACTACCCGTGCAAAATCGGTGAAGGAATTTCTATGTCTTCTCCAAGCCGAGTGGAAGAAAATACCACTAGCTGTCATACAAAGACTTGTGGAAAGTATGCCCCGGAGGGTTCACGCTGTAATTACCTCTCGTGGAGGCTCTACCAACTATTGATTTTGAATAAAGTTAGTTTTTTTTTTCTATCACAGGTTTCCAAATACTTATTGGTAGTCAGTGTATAAATATTGGTGTTTATTTAACTGTACTTGGGCTTTGTGTATTTTATAATCCTACGCATCGTTTTATTTATTGACTTGTTCATCTGATGCATTTGATGTAAAAATTTTAATTTGTATTTGTGTTTAATCGACATGTGGTCACATTTTTTTTGTTGTTGTTGTTGTTGATAAGTATTTATTTCATGTATTATGTTGCAGAACATACAACTCTGAAATGATAGACGTTTGAATTGTGAAACTAGCTCAATCAAAACCTGAGGATATGGGCAAAAAATTGTTCTGATACCATAGCGACAATTGATGTTCGGCGATTTCTTAGCAATTTTGCGACATTTTGAATGTTTCTGGAAAACCCATTCTTCGCAAAGTTTCCAGAAGTGCTGAGGAAGCGCATAAATACTGCTGCATTGAAGATGGGGCCCAGTTAATTCAGAATTTCATTTCAGAATCGCGCTATTATAATTGAGTTTTAGAATTTACCCCTTTGAGCGATATCTGTAATTTGCAGATACCGTAACCTCGGTATTAAGGCGAATTTGCCTTACAACCTCCCCCTTGGGCTATTATAGGTTTTTCCTTGTGTGAGCTTTTATTTATTTTAACAAAGTATAAAATCTCCCTCTTATTCTGACGAATTTATAAAGCCTATCTCGACAAATCCATAGTTCGCAAAAAAAAGCATGATGTTGCTTCACTTTCAAAAACTGAAAAGAAATTACACTCGAAATCGTAACAGGGGTGCCAGTGAAGGTATTGCGGTGTGCAGTAGGGGATTCGAAAACGGCAGATGGAAGGCTTATGACGTAGAACAGACAGTATGAAGATCATCTATTAATCTCTCATATAATATTATTTATATTTATCAGATCATTTTACTAGTTATTTCTACACTAACATGGTGTAATGCCGAAAATTTAAAACAATGACAGTGCTCTGGAAGATGTGAAAAATCTTAAAGACAGTACGCTTAACCTCAAACAGTGAAAATTTTTTTCTTCGTATAGTTTTCCGGAAGCAATCAAAATGCCGAGTAAAAACTGCTTTAAACCTATACTTTACCATAACTAAGCATGCGTTTCTGAAATCATTCATAACACAACAACTGGAGGACACTTTCGCTAATCGATATTAATTTAGTTTTACGAAAAAACGAACCGTAGTAAAACAAGGTAAAACTTCTCTAATATCCTTTAGCGGCTCACCGCGTCCTTTCTGTTTTTCTCCTCTCAGTGCCCAAATCCTTGCAACAATGTCCTTTGAATGCGATTTGCAAACATGCAGATTGAATAAGCATTGATTTTTTTTTTGGTATTTTTTGTACTTTAAGTGCATCAAATTAATAATTAAAAATCATAGCATAGTACGATAATAAAATTGTAAAGATCAGACTTCTCAAAGCATTTACAGTAATTAGCCTGATCAAACATGAGCAGAAGAAATAACGAGCAAGCATTATAAAAACAGCATGCCACTTGTGTGTTCTGGATATAAGTTACAAACAATTACCCTAAAACTTAGAAATTTTAAGCTGAATGTTTGTAATTTTTTTTCTCCGGAATAAGAAATGAGTCTGTATACTAATACAACATGCGTGCAGCGTCTATTGAGACGATTTGGTATGATATCTGCAAAGACGCGTAACTGTAATACTTGATAATCAGATGTAATCAGATGTACTTGTAATAATCAGATGAATATTTAAAAGTTTGCTTTAAATTCAGTCAAATTTTTCGAGGATGGTCTTATATTCTTACATTAACTATTTGCTTCTCAATGGCTCCCTTGAGCGCATAAAACCGTTTGCAAGCTATCGATCTACCACTGCGCGTCGAAAGAAACATATCCGAGAATCTTCGTCTACGTCGCTAAATGGCCTGCACACATAGCTGGAACTTCGCTTCCAGCGGAATGGTTTCAGCTAGTAACCCTTCCGTTTAAAACAACGGTGGAAGTTTCTCGGAAACGTTCCTTCTAGCTTCGCGAGTCACTAGGTGAGATAATCCCATTATGCTCACATTAAGAAATTATTATTGAAATCATACTTCCAAATGCGTGAGAAAGTGCACTGTAAAGTTAAACGCAGAAAAGTAAAAATAAGTAATTATTATTACTATTATTATACTTCATTTAATGTTGGTTATGTCGTAACATGTATAAATTATGAACTAAACACTACTGTATTCACAGATGTTACATGAACCATATGATAATACTCTGCATTAAGTATTTTTTATTCTGTTGACAGGGATTAATTTATAAAATTAGAAACGTCGGTGGTATTTTAAGCAAACTGCACCGCGCGGCGAACAAAAGGAAAAATCCGTACTCGTGACTGGCTACAATGCACGTGACATCAAAGCAGAATTTCCATAGCTCGTTGAACAATGTACGTGACACTTACACAAGGCATTTTCTTCGATTTGTTTTCGATGAATAATAACAAAAATTATAAACGAATATTATACGTATAAAAAGCAAACTTAGGCATTTTAAAAGATAATTTGATGTAATTCACATTTGATCGTAGAACAACATACTGGCGACAAATAACAATAAAAAAGATATCAGCGAATAAATAGAACGAATAACAATTAATATTTTCAATATAATGTAGCACATATCTTCTTCAGTATTATATGACAACAAGTATTCATGATCTTTTCCATGAAATCAATATATTTATCGATATCTAACTGAAGTATTTTCTTGAAATAAATAAATTTAATTAATTAATTAAATAATTACACGGAACTTTCGACAAAATGGTAATGAATTACGAAAAATTGGGCAACAAAAAATGATAAAAACCTTTCACGACATATTTACTGAACTTAATGATCCTTGTGATACGCAATGTCTTAAACATAACACACCAATAAGGAAATTGAACGTATTATTCATTAAAACTATTAACTTAGGTTTTCCCTCTCTCATAAGTGAAGATAACATTTACAAAGTGGAAAACGACCTTGATTTCTAGCAAACAAATAAGCGTTTCAAACTCACTTTATCAATAAACTCTTAATAGGAACCATGAAAGATTTCAAATGATACTTAAAGAGTATAACGAACGGCGACCTTCGACAATGCTCTTTAAGTTGAAAATTTCACTAGACGACATATTCATGCGGGTGCGTAAATGTAAGGTGACACGCAGAATAAGATGTAATACACAGCTGTTTGTAACAACAAGACTTTTAGAAGCTAACAAATTCAATGTCAGATATTACAACACGCAACTATTACAGAAATGGAATTAAAATGTTCTCTAAGAAATGATCATAACTGGAATTAGTTGCTTTAACAAAGGAAATTTCGATAACATGAAATGAAAAGAGCAAAAATAAATTTAAAAAATAAAAAAAAAAAAAAAAAAAGTGAAAAGCTTCAATTTTAATGATCGGCCAAAAGTGCTTTTTAAAGTTTAATATGGTTTACCAGAAGAGATGGCTTAGGTGAAATAACGATACATTTGATAGGATATTAGATGAATATGCATTTAGACTAACGTAAGATGGTTATATATGTTCAGTATAAAAAAAAGTAAAAAATAAATAATTCTATACAAATATTTAATGTTTTTAATTAGGTATATCATGAAATAAATGCATGTTTATTTAAATCAATCAGATTAAGATGTATGAATGTAATATCCTTAAAACTGCATCTTTTACTTCTGCAACTTAACTTTGTCAACAAGTTTTTTTTAATCATCCGTATGATAAAAAAAACATGTAATACGCCATTATACGTGGAAAGCAAAATTTCTGAATTTCCCTTTTGTATAAACCACCACTTGGAATTAAAAAAAAAAACTAACAGTAATAATGACATTTTTTAATAATGCACAAATTGCAACCCTCCCTATAAACACATTTCAAACATCATTTTCCTTACTTTGAAACATCCTTCCCTCCCAATATCGTGTATGCCCACTTCTGACCGAAACGCAAACCTCTAATCTTGATGTCACAGAATTTATCAAACTGTTGATCAAGCCTTACAGAATTTCATGCTACTCTTTTCGTAGTGTAGATTCCGGGCAGGTATGTGGAGCGCTGCAATGCAGCGTCACGGACTTCTTCAGACGCGGTTGTAAGAAGCAAAAATCGAACTGCACTGCAAAGTAACAAGACCTGACCATATCACAAAACCTGGTATAAGGATTTTGCCTAAATACTTTGACTTTTCAACTTAATTCCAACTTGGCAGAAGAATCAATCAATTACAGCAAAGCAAAAAATTAACTGACATTCGGTCAACGATTTCCCTGAGTGAGCTGCACATTTACACATACACAACTTTATTTTCACTGATCGGCTACGTTTTAAGCATTCCCGTGAAAAATTACTTCAAGGGCCGGAATGCCTTGAAGTAAATTACTTCAATGTTGAAACGCCAGCTTGAGATCACTGGCTTAAGAGGAGAGACTATCGTCAAAAAACTTCTTGGCTACGGAGATACTAAAGGTTGCAAGCCTATAGTACAGTTCGGCCGTCACTCACTCAATAAAAATTTGCCTAAAGTGATATTTTGAAGTTCGTTGAGGTTAAAGCTCCAAAGTACAGGAGATGAAAGAAGAGTACAGACCATTGTCCTGATGCAGTGATGACTCTCACAAGTAGTTCCAGGGGTATCAGTTACGCAATCATGAAACAATTGAAGCAAATAGAATGACAAGACGTATAAAACCCCATACCAGTGACAGGCGGATTGATAAAGTAAAATGAAACTATGTACAACAAGAGTATGCAAATGATAAATCCAAAATATACTTTTGCGTTCTACGAGTTCGTGAATTTGGAGTGATTGATAACAACACTTGATGAAGAATCAAAACACAATTTATTCACCAATATTACACAGGAGAGTTCCAAAGAAATGTTTACAGTCGTCGAAAAACTGCAATAAACACGCTGAAACAATCGGCAATACAACCTTCAGCCTACAATGGTGAAGATAGCTTCACGGCAAAGCACTAGACCGAGCTTCCGACTCGGTCGATCGCTCTCGAGCTAATCTCTGAACTCAAAATATTCTCCTACTTCGCGTACAGACTGGGTATATATAGCTTTTAACCTGCCTTCGAGAACATTCTCGGGAAAACCGGTAAGAATTCGCTCTAAAATTTTCTCACTCCGTCTATGCATATCGCCGATTTTGTCCTTAAACAGACGATTTTAAGCCAAATCTGGCAACCCTCCCTTTCCCTGCCACTTTCTGGCAATCCTTACCCGCTTTACAGGGAAGCTATCGCAGCTGGGCATTTCGTAACAATACAATCCTGTCATAATTCTAAATTCACAAACACCAAAAACACAACACATAGATGTAAGATAAAAAGAAACGCACAAACCTGTGTACAAATCAAACATGCACTAATGATTTCAATAGTTAGCAAAATGCATGAAATTCCATGTACCAGCAAGTGTTCGACAGGAATAGTACCCACGGTGAACTATCAATGTTTCGCGAATTTGGTGACTACAGAGGCTGTTCGCACATTTTTTAGACGGTTTTGGTAAGCGGTGATAAAAAATCGTTTGCTGGAAAAGAAGTAATTGCAATTGTACTACGTTTTTAAAAGTCAAAATTATCGTCTGTGTGCTTGAAAGCTTTGTTTTTATTCAAAATGGCGAATTTAACACTGCAGTGGTTCGAAGGCTACGTTTACGCCCTTTGCGATGAGAAATATGCATACTCCGTTATCCAAAAACGATGTGAGAGTCATGGTTTTGTGATATCTAAAGCGTCGATAGGCAATATCATCAACAAGAAAGGAAAAAAAAACGTCAAATTGGAGCCTCAAGTGGGACAAAAATTCCAAACAAGTATCCAAGGAAATAACGGACATCTTCGACTATTGCAAAGGTACGTTGTTTAAATGTTAAAAGAAAATCCCTCTAGTCAAAGGACAGTTGCAAAATCATTAAAATGCTCGGTGTCCACTGTAAACAAAATGATAAACGTTGATTTAAATCTTAAGAAAGCGAAAAAACGCAATGTGCATCGTCTTCTTCCAAAGCATATCGCTCAACGCAGGACACGCTGCAGAATTCTATATGAGAAACACTTATCCCCCCCAAAAAAAATGGAAAACAATTGTCACAATATATGAAGCATGGGTGTATTTAAATGATTGTAACAAAAAAAGAGCCATTTATTATCATAAAAGGGGAGAAAAAAATTTAAGTACATGGTTCAAAGAATCGAAAGAAAGTTTTTCTAAGGGATTGATGATTGTTGCTGGTTTTTCTTATAATGGCAACTTAAAAATTAAGAGAGTGCAAAAAAAAAAAAAAAAAATGTCAAGATTAACTCCAAATATTATCACGAACATATTTTATCGCCAATTTTTCTGAATGAAATACCATCGCTTTACTCACAGTGCCATCAATCCGTGAGACTCCATCAGGACAAAGCTAGCAGTCACACATCAAAATCCACTGTAAATTTCTAAAAGAAATTGAACAAAAAAACTGATATCAAAGCCATACCCTTCACTGATATCCCTACTAAATCTCCCGATGTGTCACCTATGGATTTTTGTGCTGTCGGACTTTTAAAAACTGCATTATTCAAACGTTGTCCCAAAACCCTAACAGGACTCTGGAAAGCTGTTCGGTAGGAATGGGACAGAATACCTCTTCTGACACTTCGAAAGGCATTATTATCCTGGAAATTGCGGTGTTGAATGATAGTTCAGAATAAGGAATGTCAAATAAAAAATTTAAAACACAAGAATTTTATGTAATTTAGTTTTGTGAATACAATATACATCGTCTAAAAAATGTGCGAACAGCCTCTGTAGGCTACCGATAGGCTTTTAGGCTGAAAACAGTTTAAAGAAAACTTTTATATAGTGAGGTACATAAGATGTGCCATCGGAAGTATATTCACTAACCCTCTGCGGTTGCAAGATTAAGCAATCTTTTCTTCTTTCTATACACGTCATATCTGTCAGTGGTAAATTTGCAATGCCAGCTGTGTTCGTTTGCGCCCACTGCAGTGCATGACTCGAATACTAGCTGAGCTCGTCGATGACCAACAAAACTTAAAGACTGCTGCCACTGACTTTACATTAAAACTACTGGTTATCTATGAAACATCATTACGATGTATGAAAGATCTTATACAGCATGTTTGGCAACAGTTTCGTTTTCGGCTTAGCTAGGTTTTAATGCTCGAAAAACTTTTAGGTAATGGTATGACATAATTTTCCAACTGCTGTATTATAGTAAATTCTATACAACAACTAGTTGGGCGTTTTCTATAAAAAATATAATATTTTTTAAAGTTTATTATTTTATTAAGAAATCTGCATAAAATATTTCTGGTTTTTCTTCACATAGACAAGACGTTAATAAGAGTTCCATATTTTTCGCCACGAATACAGCAGTTTCTAAGCAGTAACATCTGTTCATTTTAAATGCACCGTCTGTTACAGTCTGTGTACTTATAAACAGATGTACGGTCAAAATGCATTTTCACAATACATCTATATTTTAAGAACTTTTCCTAATACTACCAAATCTATTTCAACTGTCACAAAACTCTTAAAGTTCTTACAGTTCAGCAGCATTTATGAAGAAAAGTACATAAAAGCGTGTAGCAACGTGCATAAAAACGTGTAGCAAGTCACTATTTCAGGCACTCATAAAAGGAAAGTTTCTATTGCTGTCATGATTTGCATGACCTTCGTATTTACGCAATCTACATAAAACTTGATGGCTGCGACACACGTTATAATTTAACACGTGAAATAAAATACCTAAATTATGATCAAATACCGAAAAAAAATCGTTTAATCCAGGATTTCATATAAACAAGATATATATTATTAAAACATCAGCTCTTTCATGTTTTAAGCCCGCAAACAGTAAAAATATTTTTTTTAATACCCAATTATAATTCTAATATTACTATCCCAATGGTTTAAAAATTTTGGGCCAAATCAATGAAAACAATCGTTTAACTGAGATACAGACAAATCGCTCACTACCATGTCAAGATTTAAGATTTCATCTGCAATTAGCCAGAGTAGCTTTTACAATTAATCAAATAAAAAGCCTATTTTCAAAAAGTTATAACTCGATTTCTCAGAAGACGAGACGTTTACGGTTTACAAATTATATTCGACTAATTTAAATTTCTTCACCCAAAATACCTTTCACCAGTGATCTCTAAATGAAATTAAAGGGCTTTGAAAAATTAGCTAACTTCTCCCTCCCCCCTTTGACTTCCGTCACTTGAAATAAAGATAAAATGACTTCCCTATTGACACACAATTTACCAAATGGTATGATTTACATGCATCCATCGGATATAATTCAATAATTTAATGACAAAATATTAAACTCAATATTTTACGTCTTTAACAATCATTAATTTTGATTCCAGAGATTATCTCGTTTTCTTTATTGTAATACTTTCGTTTATGCTCTTTCATTTCTGGTAGACGGTATAGTGTTTAGGACAGTGTATTGCGATACCAAAGGGCCCGGGTTCGAAATCCGGGGAATGCGTGGTTTAACATTTCATCCCTTCATAGGAGCCAAAGGCGGCTCACTTACTGAGTGCATCCATAATAAAGTGACTACCACTTCTGGCCTTAGTAACGGCCAAGCGGAAGTCGGCTGATGGCCCGCCATTGGTTATAAAAAATCTGGAAGACTGCACAGAGCGAATTTTTTGTATTAAGAGGGCGAGGTTACCCGGTTTTAGAATTTTAATAATTAATTTTATGACACCAAAACAAATCAGAATACAATTAGGGTCTTAATGGTCAATCTCATTTTGTTATTTCACTTACTTATTTTAGTCAGAAATCAAGAAATTCGATTTTCTTTTCCGATAAACGACGTGACAATTCTCTAGTATTCGGAAAGTTTGTTTTCTCGTCTTATGAAGCATTCAAAATATTCCTCATTTGAATCATTCACTTTTCCTTCTCGTACCTCTCAGCACTTCTTTCACACGATATAATTCGTCACGAAAACGAACAAGAAACTCGAAATAAACAATGTATGCGGTAATTGATTACACCTAACTAAAATACTTTAAAACACCGACAACACTGAAACCAATAATTGTGTTTCCCGGATGAAGTAGTTGCCTTCTCAATAAATTACCTAATTTCTTCTCGAGACTCCCTTCCAGAAATTCTCGAGGAGGGGAGGGGAGAGTAAGACAGAGAGATCTCCTCATACTGTGGGGGGGGGAGGGTAGAAGTAAGAAAGAAAACGAGGCATGAAAAAGTACGTGAAATGAAAAAAGAAAATATCACGTAACTTTTAATCCTTTATTTATAATACTGCTCAGAGCAACTTTTGGCGAGCACTTCCCTAATACCTCAGAAAAATGGACAGATTTTCCGAGACATTGGAATTATAACTTCTCTAAGGCTCCAAATCAGCCTCTGCATAACGTTAATATGGTCTGGAATGATAAGGAGTTGTCTTAAGAAAAGCAGCTCTTTTTATTAAACGGGTTATAAGTGCAAACACGACCACTAGTAAAAAAAGAAAATCTGTAAACCACTTGTATAACATTAAAGCAGCTTTCCTTTAGCTGTTCTATTCATATAGTATCTGTCAAAAAAAAAAAAAAAAAAAAAAAAAAAAAAACTTCTTTATGACCTGCTGAAACTCTGCACTAACACAAACAGTAATATGTCCACTGAACTCAGAATTGATCGTTACGTGAAAGTTCGTCCACTCGACGGTATAGAGAGTCTGAGAATGACTGCTGGCATTTAATAAGATTTTGTGAAGTACTCGTTAAGTTAAATGGATTGAAAGTCCCCTTATTTAATTTATTTATTCAAAACGATTATGTGCGTAACGTTCACATGACGGCAGTCTCACTATGGATGAGGGCGCATTCTATATAAACTCTTGTGTAAATCACTAAAGTTGCCCCAATTAGGGGCTCTGAAAATTCACGTCACACATGAATATATTCTAGATTTTAATATAAATGTCTGGTGCAGCCGAAAAGGAAGTGATTTTCTTCCCTTTTTTCATTGTTGAAACTACTGGTAACTTAATTGTTTTCTTGGACATGTTATACACATTTTTGCTATCATAAATCGAATAAGTGGAAAACACTGAATTACAAACCTTCTTTTATAAAGTACTGTTCCATTTTGAGAATTACCTACGAGACGAAAGAAATTGTCGATTTCTAGAAACGGCAGATTGGGAAAAATCAACGTGGCACGAAAATATATTAATTACCTTACTAGACTTCTTCTGGGGCTTTCTTAAAAATGAGATTTAAAGCACTGTTAATCTTGCTCGACTCAAGAAGGATACAGAATAAACGCACGGAACTACACCGTTACACCAGACGTTCCCGTCAGCGAACGCACCGTGAGTGAGTATCGCTATGATATCTACTATGCTAATAGCGCACATGTTAAAACTTATTTTCTTCATAATTTCTTTGAATAACTTGATTAAATAAAAGCACTTTCAGTCCGTTTCACTAACGCATATTTGACAGAGATCTCATGAAATCGCACCGTTCACTCTCGGAAATCCTGTACTTTTTTCCCCCATGATTCTATATGAGAGTAGAACAGATAACATCCGACTGCATTCTGAAATAAAATTCTTACGTTCGTAATGTAAATATTAACCATGTCTGATGGCATTTTATTCAACGATTTTCGGTCAAACTGAGCACTGACGTAAAAACATTGATCTTAGTTTAGATGACTTTTCTTTTAATCAATGATCAAGTACAGGATCTTCAAAAAGATGCATGTACTAGCAAAATATGACGTACGACACACGCATTTTCAAACAGATCCAAACACATGAGAAACAAGTTACAACTGATGAATTTCGTACTAACCCAGAGATGAGAAAAGCACTTGTCATTTTATGATTAGGAATACAAACTTGATCAGTTAATTCCCGAGAACATTACGAATGTGAACAATCTATAAAGAACATTTATGTAACAAATGACAATGGTTTTTACTTCAAATTAAAAATCTTGCAAAAGTCTGTGGTTGTATTTTACACTTAAATTAGTTAAATTACATTGCTTTTTGTTTCAGCATTTAACGTAACCAAAATAGCAATGAATAAGTGTGATTACATTATCGTTCATTTTATTTTATATTACTAGAGTGTTATAACACGGAACGTACGTCTATGAAAAATCTTTTGCCGTGACGATTCGCTGTAGTGTAAATTTTCGGCTCAGACACAATTCGGACGAAATGAAAATAAGAAGTTACTAAACTACGGGTAGTAAAAAAATAAATCATTATATTTGATTATTTAATTATCATCACTACGTTTACAAGACTTGTCTAGAAATAGGTGGTAATGGTTAAAACAAGAAACCTAAATTATAGTTTCTATTTCATTCCATGATCCTAAAAACCAGTTATCAGTTCTTTTAACAAGAAGACTTATCCGATATTCACGCTCATTGCATAAAATAACTGTTCCTAACTTTAATAACAGAGCGGTAATCGAACACCGTTCAGTTTCACGTAGGGACGAACTGTTTGCTTGTAGATAGGACGAGAGTGACAGGTATCTAAAAGCAAGGGCATTACACTCCAGGTTTATCCTTGAGCAGCACGTCGGCAACGCGGTTTCCTTTCCACCAACGTGATTGGTGGAAAGCACTTCATCCACCTTCTGTTACTATGGTGTCTCGGTTTCCCGCGCTTCCGCGTGAGTTACTGCTTCCCGGCAGGGGGCGCTGAGATCATTGTTTGTTTTTCTCCTTCTCCGATCGAAGACGTAACTGGTTACCTTGGTCTCAATTAAGTCAGATGTCTCACAAAAATTGGGTAAAGAGGATTTATTTTCTACGATGTAATAATTGAACGCTAAATTGATGTGATAAACTGAATTACGTTTTCAGTTAAAGTAACTACAGAGGCAATGAGATGTTACAGCAATTATATAAATGCATTCAATTATATATAGCACTTTAGAAGTTTTTGTTGTTATTTTTATTTTGCCGATTTTAATTTTCAGCAGAGACCAAAACCGTTATTACCAATTTTCTTAGCATTAAATCGTTTCACTGCTGTTCATGATTTACATATTAGTCACAATATCCCTTCGGAACCCTTATAAATTTTTTTCTGGAGCACACCTCAAATCACTTTGTTTATAGCAGCACCCTAGTCTAGGGGGTGTTGGTTTATACTCAAGAAACTGTTAGTTCGTACCCGGGTAGTTTTCTAGCGATTAAATGGCCTGCTTGTAGAAAGCACTCTTCCCCACGAGTAAATCGATGCAGCTTTCCTTACAAATCTTTCACTAAGGCCTCAAGACCTTAGGCAATTGTCCCCTCTTGCTTTGCTATAATTAATAAATCTAAGGCCATAGTTCGCTAACGCTTTTCCAAGACCAAATCACATATATGATAAGAGTGTTTGATTAAAATTCTCTAGAAGCATTTTGGTTTTTTTTTACAGCTGGATATTTCAAAGCATACTTACTTGCGATACTAACGGGGATCACAATCTTTATGGGACTCGGTAATGCGACACATTTAAATAGTTAATCCTTATGGTACTTTCTAACCTGTAAGAAAAATACACATTATCAAAATGTAAGCAAATTATACACAATATATTAATAACACATTAAAAAAATTTTCAGTTAATTTTATAAAATGTTTCTTGCTACAAAAAGGGCAACTAGAACGGAAAAGTGTTTGACTTTTAATCTTTTGGCTTTTTAAAAATAAGTTTTTAACAACCATATGACTTTTATAAAAGACCTCGCCAAATTTATGAAAGGACAATAATTTTTTATAACCCCCTTTTTTTTAATTTTATTTCTTTATCTGTAGTCAATGAAACTTCCCTGTCTTTGTAAAACAATTATGGCATTCTTCCATGCAAGCTGTTGCGATGTTAGCATGCTCATCTAACGATTAGAAAATTCATTCTCCGAATCCTGGTAAACAGCAGAGTTGATTTCTCAAGTTTCTCAATCTGAAAAAATTTAATGATCTCTATAGCTGAGCTTGAACTAAAATGTGGTGAACGATAATTTATCACACATGGTTTTAATAGATTGGGTGTCGTGTCTTTCCCCAGACGTCATTTAAATGGGGGAGAATTATGGAAGTCTACAACGCGTGCTCTCATGGTGTAAATGGTTCACACATCTGGCTAGTATTTGAAAATCCGTGGTTCGAATTATGGCCAAGGCACAGCTGATTTTCCCTCAGCCAGAAATAATGAATACAATGAAGACATTTTCCCAGAATCTTCTAGATTAGTGAGTGGGCCTATAAATTCTGCCTTCAAAATCCTTCTAAACTTTCCAAGTTGTAATGTCTAAAATCGTAAAGAAAAATTACCCCTACCAATTCTATAATAGCAAAAAACCAGTAATATGTTGAAAAAAAAATCAGAGGAAAAAATGTAGCATTAATTTTATACAGAAAACTGATGCATGTTTGAGACAATTACATGGGGAAAACTCTTACTATGAAAATAAATAAATAAATAAAACGAATGCATTTTTAATAACTATATAGCTATTTTGCTTTTGCTAAGAATTGCGCTACGGTTCAATTTAAGCATTTATTACCCTATTTATTTTCAGAATCAAAATACTGCATAATAAGTCACCAAAATGGAAAGTAATGTGTCTTTATAATATGATAGCGAAAAATAAAAATGCTTCATTTTCATGTTACTTCTTGAATACAGTTTAAATATATTAGCATTAGTTTAATGAAATTGATCACTATTATAAATAATGCTTTAAAAAAATATCGTCGAAAAATTCCCAGATTTCCGAATTAAAAGTTTTCTATGGAAACTTACCTTAAAATCGCCAAAATGTTGCTAACTCGCCAAATTTGAAACGGTTTAATAAAGAATTCGCAATCCCAAAAGCGAAAAATTGTTTAAGAGCTTTTAATCAGGAAAAATGAAAAAAAAAAATTCGAAATGCTTATGTTTCACCTCCTGCTCAGAAACTTGAGTATTCCACCGTTTATATTAGAAATAGGACCCAATCAAAAGATAAACTCAATGAATAATCGGTAAAAATATTTGTCCAAAATGGCAGTGGTAAAAACAGACAGAAATTTCAGATGATTAAAATTAAGGACCTCCTGCCGAATTTGGTCGAAATTAAGGACTTTTAAGGACCAAAAAACCTAAGGACTTTTAAGGACTGTACGAACCCTGTAAAGATATGCTCTTTTTAAATTATTTGTGATATTGTTGTTGAACTGAATTTTACGGTTTAAGTGCGAAGAACATGATATTTAATAAATAAAGGTAACATACAAAACATAAAAAAAAAAAAAAAAAAAAACTTTGGGCGTAATATAAAATCTGAAAGGCATTTTTTTTTTTTTCTTTTTCTTTGTAATATTTTCAGTACGTGTTCAACAATGAAAGGTAAATAAACCTCAGTGGCACAGTTGCACTTGTGCAGACAAAGAAGTTTATGCATGAGGAATCTAAAAACATTATTTGTGCTTTTTTTCCCAATGTCGAAAAGAAGACTTTCGAATAACGAACTCAGTGTGGTGATCGTAATATCAAAAACTTACGGAAGAAAATTTTTAATTACGTCTCTAAAATCTACACAGTCACTGAACTGTAACTCTGCAAATTGTAAGTCTAAAAAATGTTTCTACTATATTAGTGAGTAGAATATTGTGTCATCATCGATATTAACACCTAAACCTGACATTGTATATCCTAATAATACTCAAAAATATGAATCTATGATACAAATTCGAGTTCAGTGTTATAAGTAAAACACTAACTTTCCTCACTAGTAAAATGTTCTGCTTAAAAAATTCGGGATTACTAGCCGCCATTTTAATCAAATTCATCCCTATTTCTGTTCTTCAGCTTTTGAACCGGCAACCAATAAATAATAGTTGCATTCATTCAATTAAAAAGTTTCGTTCCTTTCTGCAAGAAGGCGCTATTTTTAAGGAGGGGGAAACAGAGATTTATCACTGCCATAATTTATTATTCAAAGGTCCATACTACACCAACTTCAAGTTCTGTTATGACAAACAATTCAAGATTTTGATTGATTTGTGTATCCTTCAAAATTCATTCAGATTAGAATCTAAACGCAAAGCCGACCTCGCACTCATGATAGAGCTCATTTTTGACAGAAAAAAATCGAAGATTTACAAATTTTAAAACTTAATGGGTTAATAAACTTCTGACCAATTACAAACAACAACAACATAACTGGATGATTGATTGCTGATTGTAAGAAAATCACTAAATTATAGACTGATTAAGCATAACGTTGTGTTCCCGTATCCGCGGTCTTAAAATATTTTGAGGGGAAAGTTTGGTTTATTGAGATTATGGCAGAATACATTAGGGCTATCTAAGTACAACTGGCTCGTATACCCGCTACACGTGGAGAAAACCCTGAAAACGATTAAGCAGCCAGCCTGTTCGCGGTATTCGAACCTTGGACTGAACTACCAGTGTCCAGCGACTTACCGCTCAGATTTTAATGACGCACCAAAAGATCTGTTAAGTTTTTTCTGCTCTCGCTGAGCATTGCAATCTCATGGACTAACACTTTTTTTGTCTTTATTATTAAGCACCGCTTTCTTCGCACTTACGGCGCATACAATTCAACAACAATATCACTACATTTTTAAAGGCTACATAGCAGCATATGCATATACTTAAAATTCCCAAACAGTGTTAAGTATTTGCATTCATTTTTCTATTTTTTTAATCCCCCAGTCTTTTCTCAGTTTATCATACCAATGTTCAGTTTTCATAGTCAGCTAGTTTTTTTTTTTTCCCTTTTTTTTTATTAACTTTTTTTGGTGAGTTTAAATGTATTTCTTAAATATCACATTCTTCGAACTTAAGCTATATAAAAACCATCGGCAAAATCACAAAATATTTAAAACAGCATATCTTTGGAATTCCTGATCAAATATTGCCCACCAGCGGCCCGAGCGGTAAAGACGCTGAACACTGGTAGTTAGGTCCGAGGTTCGAATCCCGCGAACGGGCTGGCTTCATGGGCATTTTCGTGGTTTTCCCCATGTGGGACGTGTATACTAGCCAGTTTCCCTTAGAAAGTCCTCCACGAAGGCATCCCTCGTGTGCTTTGCCGTAATTGAATAACCTAACCCATCTACCATATGGCTGTCACAATCTTAAAAAATGGCCGCGTCTTTTAAAAGTATTGTCGCTTTTTTATACGTTCCTATTTCTGAAAGAAAAAAAAATAGAAGATCTTCGAATTTAAATGCACATCCCATAACCTTAGAAACCGCATTTAAATCCAACTTCTTTATCGACCAAACAAATTTAAATCAGTATTCCCTTACCAGGATTCGAACTCTGGACCTCCCAATTGCTAGCTGAAAGCGGTTAAAATTACACACGGAGACAAGCAAGAAGGCAGGGGAAAATTCCTTACCTTCTCTTTCACTTAAAAAACGGCGGGGAGAAGTGGACACAGTCATCAAATCCAGGTGGTAACAAATCATTGTCCACCATATTTTGGTTCCGACGTCACGTATGGAATCCATTCAGAATTTTTTTTCAAGCCGAAAGGCATGAAGAATCAATCAGCTATGCTCTCGACAAGATTCAAACTCTAGGCCTCCAGACTGCTAACTAGACGTGCTTCTAATGACAAGTCGAAAATTCGAAAAAATTCATTACTCAATTATTTTTTTGGCATCAAAATATTGAAATCAAGGAATTAGGATCATATTCCTTACATCCGTAAGTAATATTGGTTTACACTTATTTCCCCCCCCCTGCTGCAAATTTTTCATGCATTTCCTGTAGTATTTACACACCTGCATGCAAATATGAAATTTATTTTCCACTATCATTCTCTATTTTAAGGGAACCAAATAAATAAAATCATTTATGTCAAGAAATTTCTAGGAAACCCCCTGTTTTTCGTATATAGCTTTAATAAATAGTTTAATAAGAAATAGTTTTATATGTTATTGAGGAAAAGACGTTTTGCTTTTCTACAATGAGTCTTCATATGTCACACTTTTCTCACGCAGAAACAAATTTGTTATGATGTTGTGGTTGTAATAGCTCAGTTATTACATTTGCAATAAAAATAAATAAATGAAATAAATCATAATATTGGTAAATTGTATTTGAAGTCCTATCAGTAATGGCTTCAGAACAGTCTTTAAAACAACAGTCCAGCGAGCTGAAGAATACTACAGCTATTCTAACTTATAATAGTTAGAATATCTGCTATGGTATTCTAACTATGCTAAACTCCATGTTTTATCGATATTGAGAAAAAGATCTTATATTACATTAAATTTAAATCATGATGTCATACTTATTAACCTAAAGTGACAAAAGTTTTTGTTTCATGGTTTGGCAAAAAAATTATTTATGAAGAGTGTTGCTTGTAAAGAATGAAGTTATTTTATTCATACTGATGTTTTTATGTATTTTCTTTTCAGGTGTATCTCTATATAGAACTTATAAAATTTTGCTTTGGCCGCAACTTGTTTGCTAGTATTTTTATAAAAAATTGAAAAAAAAATTTATTTTATTTCTAATAATAAAAATTAGGCTGTTAATATTGAAAATTAGCGTTTTTTTATAACATAACTGGTTAAATTTGAAACGCATACAGATTTAAACAGGAAAACTAAATATCAGTGGATTCGAACTTCCAAGATCAGGGTTACTTCCTTTTTTCACCTTTTTCAAGTTAAAAAGAATTACAGAAGCTACAGATGGTTAAAAAGTGGCATCATAGAATATATAGCTTTATTAATAGCATATTATTTTCAAGGAATTCTATGGTACATTTACAGCAGCACGTGTATAAATGTACTATCCTTCTAAACACTCACATTTTTATTTATTTGTTTTTAAAACTTATTTTTCAGTTGGTCTCTGCGGCCTGTGGGGATTTAAAGATTTTTACAAACGAAAATGGGTGGAAAATATTCTAGAATGGCAGAGTCTTTTAGGCTGCTATGATCGTCAAGCTCACTGGCATTGTTCAGGTACATTCTCTTATTGTTATTGTTCCTATTAAAAATCACATATGGATAACGCAATTCTTATGTGATAATTACCGAATCCTTACACCCTTCCTCCCTTAACACGAAGTGGGGGAGAGAGATAGAGAAAGAAAATAATGAAAAAACAGCACTCTGAAAAATTAAGCTCATAGTTTAATATTTGAAAGAAAGGTTTACTATTAAAATTTTCAAAAAAGAAATTAAAAACTTAAAGTTAAAATATAAAATATCATAAAATTAAGAAACAAATAACTATGTGTAACAGTTACGTAACATATGGCGTTAGAAACATCTTTTATGAACAAAGCTGCAAATATTTATCAAAATTATCATTCGGAAGTATTATAAATTAAATGTATTTTAAGTAACATCAGTTATATCTAAAATATGCTTCTATATTCATTTTATTCACTGTTCATCAGTTTTCAAAACATGATAAAATAAGTCTATGGACTTTATTTTCCAGGACAAGTTAAAACAGCATACCTTCTTCGAGATGTTTTAAAAAAATCCATTTTTTATTTCCTTATTACGAAGTAAAGAAAGTACTGCAATTGCGAAAAATTCCGAGTATCATATTTCAACGAAAATATCCATTTCGATCGCTCTCGAATTCATTTTAACGATGTTTTTGCGTGCCATCTGTACGTACAGACAGAATAAACGATTGTTTTTGCCAAAACGGATTGCAAAATGTATTCAGAAGAGTTTTACGTCTGTATATACTTACGTACGTACATAAGAATATATGTTACATAACTTAAAAATTAGTAGCCGAAGAACATTGAAATTTTGCATATGGGACTGCTATAACATGCAATTGTGCACTTCCCTTTTTCATTGCAATTGGCTGCAGCAAACGCATATAAATATATATATCCCCACTCTGTTACCCTCTACGTAAGCATAGTTTTTTTAATCTTCTATATTAGTAAATTGTGCATTTTTTTTTTTTTTTTGCTTTAAAAGTGATTGATTTATGTTGTTCTTATGTTCCTGTTAAGGTTTTTATGCCTTTAGTTAATTTGCATGGAATATTTGTAGAATTTTCAAAACGAGGCCACTCATTATTTACATTCTAAACCTTTTTAGCAGAATAGCGAATTACGTCAGTTGGTGCACCGACTTCAAAGTCATTTTGCCCAGTGGGATCAAAAACTAACTTTCAGTTTTGTGGGTCGAAAATTATATCATGCTGCCCTCTAGCCGAATTTTTAATGAAGATGTTTTGAGTTTTTATGCATTGTTGCTTTGTCGCAAAATGAGAACTGAATTGATTGAATGAGAAATATATCTGCAATGAAATTGAAGAAAATACGTGTAAATGAAGTGCAGCAAAAAATATGTATAGTTTAGTAAGTCGTACAAGTAAGTCATATGGTGCACGCATCAGATTTTTTAATAAAAGAGTGCAATTTAATTTTTCAGTGAAATGTAGCAAAAGTGCTAATAAGTGTTCATAAATATTTGATTGTATTTTATTAACGAAATCTTTAGGCACCGACTCAGAATTATACTATTCTGCAATGACATCTATTAAAATTTGTCCATAAACGTCGAAAATAAAATTTTTACAATTTATTACAAGATTTTGTATTCATTTTTTCTTTTGTGCTCGGTTTTCAGATTCATAGCATAAAAAAGTGTTCCAAATTTTATTAGCATATCTCCAGATTATCCAAATATTTCACACTCTCTTTAACTACCATTTACAAAATTAAATACAACAAACAAAAAGAGAAGATAGTGTGGTGATTAACTCTGAAACTGACAACTACTTCTGAAAAATAAGTTAGCATCCCTGTTAAAATTATATCTCTAAGGTGACCACCTCCACAGAAAGCCAATATAATATGAAATGGGTGATAATCATTTTAGATGTCATACACTATACTTGTAGTTGTACTTACTTATTTTAGCTGCTTCATAGATAGAATTGGTAATCAAACGAGATATCTCGCCACGTGTTGTTATACCTCGCTGTATATTATATCTCGGTTGATTAACAATTAAATTTTTGAAGGCCACTGTAATAAGGAAGTACCCTTGTAGGCAGATTTAACCTATTTTTTGAGAGAATTTAGAAACTTAAGGAAAGAGATAAGCTAACCAGTCTTTTATTCTAGACCTTCAAAACTATAATCTTTCTTTCAAAGTAATTACAACTAATTACGAGTTGTCGAATGTATACTGGCTATTTTTCATTGATATCTTTTAAAACCATTTTGCGTATTTGCAAGAACTTAAAAATCATGGAAATTTCCTCATAGTGACTTCAGAGTGTAAACATGACAAAAGAATAAGGCTAATCCGCATCAAGTCAGATTTGGACTACCTTCAAGTGAGTGAACTAACTACTACAGCTTTGGAAAGTAACTATAAAAATGATTTTATGTACAGAAGGTACGGCTTTAATGTAAGGTTACTGTGTATGGCGCAGATATTGTTATCAAATTGGCGAAGTTTCGCCCTTTCCTATACGAAAACATGAAAAATGCATTGCTTACTGTAATCAACAGTTCGCTTAATGTTATCAAAATACTGCAGAATGAATTTTTTAAAGTGAAGTAAAATCGCCAAATTAGAGACAAAATTGTCAAATAAAGTCGATATCCAAATAAAAATTGCCAAAGTCAATAACTAAAGGATTAAGTTACCAAATAGGTTGGGTTTTGATTTAAGACTACCTGTAGCCAGCCTCTTTTCTGGAAATCGACTGAATTAATCACAATTAGCGAATGACGTTGCTTTTTCAAGTCAAAATATCTGGAAAACATCTTTCGCGCCAAAAAATCTGAAAAAAATTCAAGTTGCAGCATCAATAATCGATGAAGATACCTTTGTTTTCTGAAGCATATCCACGATCTTCTTTTATGTGATAAAATTTCTGAAAAAGAAAATGACAAAATTGATGAATTTTCTGTAAAGGCTGAGATGAAGGAGGATTCTATGGGTATTTTCAAGGATAATTTTTCCATCCTTTTTAATGTTATAAAAATAGTCCTGGACAAACTTCACATTAAGCGGCGCTTACTGCAATGTCAGTTTATGTCTCAATTTTTGCCTAATTTTATATTCAGTAACTATTTTGATCAGACATTGGGCCAAAATGTTTATTACATGAACTTATGCATTGCCCTGATTAAGGTAATTTCGTAAACGTCTTTTATCTTAGCCAAGCGAAAGGAGAATTTATGCCTTCATAGTGCTTATTGTAAATGCATCCATTCTGGCTGTAGATATATAATGAATGTGTTTACCTTCAGTACTGTCATGTATCACTAGCGTACGTTACTATATCATGCTACTACATGTACTTAATGGATTAATGGGATAAAGATAGAACTATTCATAATTCTTATTCTAATTTACAATACTTGCAGTAGACTTCTAGCAAAACAATAATCACTCTTATTACTCTGTTCATTAAACAGCCCTGTTAATCTCAAAAAATTCAGTTTAGTAATGACAGGAATACTTAAAAAAAAAAACTGAAAGTTTTTAGATTTTAACGATGGCCCAAAAGGATTTACGTTTTTTACGCTATCGATCAATTTGCAGTCTACCAGTCTGCTGTTACATTCGCTCTTACTAACCTTTTCTTTTCTTAACTTTATTATTAAGCATCATTTTCTTTGCACTTACGCCATGTGCAATTGAGTATGAGACAATACAATGCACAGTACAATACAGAGTATGTTTCAAATTCCCGATGCAGCGTTGTGTTGGCATAAATTTCTGTTCGGTCTTTTCTCAGCTAATCATATCAATATTCAGTTTTCTTTATTAAGACGGCATTACAAATTTTTTTTGTCTTTTTGTTATTAATGTTTTGTGTGTTTACTTTATTTATTAAATATCACATTCCTGGTGCTTACGCCACATAAAATTCGATTCAACAGCAACATCACAAAATATTAATAAACAGCGTATCTTTAGAATTTCCGATTGACAGTCTGATGCGCTAAAAATAAAAATATTTTGTTCCGTACAGTGATTCCACTGCTTACTTTGAAATCGTTGAGTTTTTTACTCAAAAGATTCTTTGAAGTTTTACAAAATATGAAACAGATAATAAAGTAAATTCGAAATCCAAAATTCGGGTTTCCAGGTGCCCATATTCGGGAGAAGGACTACATTATTCAAGATTTGATAGCTCTAGATACCGTTGTTTTTTCACAATGCGAGAAATATACATAGATTCATGCAGATTCTTTATTATTTAATTTCTTTAAATATATTGCAGGGCGATAATATTTGGTGGCTACAATATGAAAACTGATTCAACGCTTTTGGTGTTTCGACTCAAAATGAGGTTTCGAGACTATTAGCCCTTCTGGGATAACGCCCCTTTGGGCTGGGGGAAAAAGAGGAGTGGAGAATTTCATATTAAATAGAATTGCATTACACAAAAAAAGTATGTAAACTTTAGTTTTTCTAGAATCATTGCGGAAAAATAAAAATGAAAAACTTCCAACTATCTACGCTTTTCGGTAAAAAATATTTACGTTATATTTAAATGATTATTCTACGTATTTTCATATTACATAAAAGTCATATTTGCATTTATTTTTAATTTCCCTGCGCATTTTTGATGCGTTACGCATATTCTATATCCTTCTTTTTAATACGTAACAATCTATGACTCAGAAATTTTTGGGAGTGAGGTAGAAGTGAAAATTTTTCCTCGAGAAATTTAAATATGCAATGGCATTCTTTTAAAGAAATGATGAAAATAAATACACTCTTTTGCAAAAAAACAAAATGGAAGCAGCATGAAGGAAGTAGTTGTTTTTGATGAAATTGAGTATGCGTATAGCTCATACACATATAATAAAATGATTAAAAATCAAGGTCATAGTGCCTGTTCACGGCTCACAACCACCCATTGAGTGCTCAAATTACTAGTTGGTCGAACCGCCCCTGGCGGCAATGCATACTTGAATTCGTCGAGGCAAGGAGTGGTAGAGTTTCCTAATGTCATCCTGCGACACATTCTGCCAGGCATTCATCAGTTGTCGCTCCAAATCTGCGATATTTTGTGGTGCCCGAATCTGGCGGCCTATTATGTCCCAGACATGCTGCTGGCCAAGGAAGTATATCAACCGCACGGAGAGTCCAAAAATATGCGAGCTGTATGTGGCCTGGCATTATCTTGTTGGAAAATGGTCCCAGGATCACGTGTCATGAAGAGTAATGCAACCGGCCGCAGAATGGTATCAACATATCGTTCAGCTGTTAAAGATGTACGGAGGATGACTAAAGATGACCTGCTGTCATAAATAGTGCCCCACACCATCACACCAGGGGTTATGGCTGTATGCCTTCGTAAAACAAAGGCTGATTGGAACCGCTGGCCCCGTCCTCTCCAGACACGAGCACGGTGGTCATCTGCTTCAAGAGTGAAGCGGGATTCATCGCTGATCGCTATACAATGCCAGTCTAATGGCAGTCATGATGACTGGCTGCAATACCACTCCAGATGACTCCGCTGATTTGTCGAGTCAAAGGCAAATGTCTTTAAGGCCTCTGCGAGAGTAACCCCGCCTCAGACAAGCGCCGTGAGATGGTAGACGGTACCATGGGAAGCGTAGACGGGGCTGTAATGCGTTGAATAGTCGACAATGATACCGTTGGGGCAGTTCGGGCCTGGAGAACAATCATCCTATCTTGTCTCGCATTTGTGCTCCTTGGCCTTCCACAGCTTTAATTTCGGCAATTTCCTTGTAGCAACCATTGCTGCCAACATCTTTGCACAGCAATGTCTGTACCCTACAGAGGGCATCCTATGGCTCGGTATAACCACCCAGCTTTACGCAATCCTACATTGGGACCACGTTCGAAGTCGTTTAGTTGTCTGTATGGTCTTCGATATCGTCGTAATGGCATCTTTAGTTGCTTCTTTACAGAATTACAATGGCAGCAACAAAAAAAGATAAATTTTCCGCCTCTGTCACTGTTTTATACTTTGCGAACTACGCATAGAAATGCGCGCTATGATCGCAATTCCTGTTCATTTGCCTTGAAACTTTGATCATTTGCATGTTCGATCAAGATGTTTTTGCATACCAAATTTCGTCAGGACTGCAAAAGTCCTTCTTTTTGCTTCGATTTTTTTGCAAAAGAGTGTAGATTGCATAATACAGTTAATCATTTCCTGCAGTAAAAAACACCATTTACGGAAATACTAATATTTACAAGGATACCGGAATTTGCATTTTAAAATGCATTACAAAAGAAGTAACTTTTTCTGATTTCGTGAAAACTGCAGATGTATCTTTTGGCTACCAAAATGTAAGTTTATTTTTATTTTATAATTTTTATTTTATAAAATTTAAAGTATTTAATTTGTAAAATAAAAAAAATTACATTACTTTTTGTGTGCGTGTGTGTAATCCATAAATTTGTATTTAGTTTTATCTATGAACTGTCATGCCAACTGATATTACGAAATAAGTAAATCAAGAATTTTTAAATAATTTAACTGCCTTAATGAATTATACCTTCTTTTCTAGGCAACCCCACGCAGGCTAAGTTAAGGATTAAAAGAAGGGAAAAACTATTGAAAGGTAATAACGTAATTCCTTCTTTTTGCATTGATTTTATTAAACATATTATTTTTTCATCATTTGTGATATCAATCAGTATACTGTTGATTTAATTATGGATATATAACAATTTTCTATTTCAGCATATTACATCAATAATATAATTACATCCTTAAAATAGCCTATAGTAAAAAGATCAAATCATGCAAATTTGCTCAACATTTTTCAGATATTACCGTTTGTTCCAGTATTTATGTCTGAATGTGTTACTTTTAATTATTTCAGATACCGAAAAATGACAAATTCAAACATTCATATTTGATTTCATTGCTTCTAATTCATACGCTAAATGGCGTATTTATACAATGTTCTTACCTATTAGCAAACATAGCTTATATTGCAAAGTAATACTAAGAAAGAATACATTGAAAAACAGTATACAATTTCTACATAAAACAGTTTTATAAAAACTGTAAGTAAGCAAAAATTTTATTCCCAATTAATTAAATTTAACAATTTTAAAGCACCGATTTTTATTTACAATTTTAGAAAGCTAATTAGTTTCCCTCTAATTGTGTAAGGTATTTATTTAAATTAGCCAGTTGTTTTATGTTCAGAACCTATACTGTCATTTCTTCCTTTCCGTTTTCCCGCCAGAGTACACATTTTAGCTTGCGCGTATTTAAATGAAGTAGAAAGTGAGAGTATTTAAAAGGAGGTTTTAGACTGCTTTAGTCAGAACGTGTTCAGCCTGCTGAAGGCCACGTAACTAGTTGAAATTATACGAAAGTATTCAGTCTGTGACCATAGATGTCACACGTGTGGAGGTCGCTCTGAGAATCCGCTTGGCTACAATAGCTGTATATCGATCTTCCGCGGGGGTTGTAACCCTTGGGCGACCGGCTACGGGCCTTCGGACAACTGTTTGAGCGGTTTGGAATTGTTTCCATAAACGTGAAATTACAGAATGATGAATGCCGAAGAATAGGGCAACATCTGTGATCGACTGTTCTCCTTCACTGCGCCCCATAGCACGCCAGCGCTCAGAATCTTCCATTCGTCTTCTGGAAGTCATAGAAACACGTATGTCTTGAAAACAAATTGTACGAAAGTTTTAAACACCTTCTATCAGCACTTACAATCAACTTCCGTAACCCTTCATATAGCTGGCTTCTTATAAGACTGCCTTTTTTGCATATTTCTTGACATGAAAGCGCGATTGGCTTATCAATTTTCTTTTTCCATTGAATATCGTGTTCCTGATATTTTTCACTCTCAGTAATTTCGTTTTCTAACTCATTTATACCGATTATCGCTTCTGCTTCACTATCTAAACCTTTAATATTTTTTATCTTTTTAATCAACTGCCCTTTGGTCATAAAGATAATCAAGTTTTTGTTCTTTACTGTAAATTTCACTTAAAAGTTTATTTACTGCGTGTACAATTTTTATCAAAAGATTAGAATAAAGCTATATAACGCAGTTTCGTTTCTGCCTTAACCTTTCAACTCCTGTCACCGTGTTTGCATAAACTACTTCTGTTTTCAAAACTAAATTTTCCAATCAATTTACATCAACTAAATAATCAAATCAACACTATAAATTCAAAACTTCCTATCATATACAAAATCATAATACTTCAAGAACTGAATCTAAAAGGACCTCAATTCCGTCGTGAATCAGAAACTTCAGAGACAAACATCCACATTCTATCAGAAGGTTAGCGTTAATCACAATCACGTCTGGAGATCACCAACAACGCTGTGTCTTCGTTTTCAAGTGATGAGTCATTCATTTTGCAATAGGTGCCTCTGAGCATTTATTGAAAACAATAACAAACATGATTCAAACAAATATTAAATATCTTAGGCAGCACAGTGACGAATCAATCTATACATCTTTTTATATCATCATTCTGTTCTGATCTAACTATATTTTCCTCCGTCACAGGAAAAGCCAACAACACTTAACCTTTTAAGTAATTTTAGTTGGAACAGGCCCCACAATATAAACCCTTTGGAGCACTTATGGGACACTTTGAAAACTAGCTTATGAACAACCAGCAGCATTTAATGTGATGCAATAATGGCATCCACTGTAGAATATAGGGTAGCCATTCCTGCCAAATGGTTTCGCCACTTCATGGCAAGACATGATGTATCAAAGCACTTCTGAAAGCTAAAAAAGGCCCAGCCCTCTCCTAAGCTTCTACCTCATGACTTCTGGCATATCAGAGTCCATTAGTAATTGAATTATATTAAAAATGGTGTGGCTTTCAATCATCAAAATACTAATAAATGGCTTTGTTATATGATTACGGTACAAAACTGTACCATCTAATATTTAACTTATTATTTAATTAAATTTTAGATTTGCTTAATTTTAATAGAAAGAATTAATCATCCAAAATAAGCGAATAAAATAAATAACTCTGCATTCTAGCCCTAGACTTACTATTAAATTACCAGCTCAAGTTGCAAAATGTTGTTTCTCCTCCCCCCTCCCCCCAAGTGTTCCCTTCCCAAATCACTGCATGAGATAATTTTGCTACCAGGTGTAACATAAATACAGTACTGCATAGAGGTACATTCTAAATGTCCCACAGAAAGAACTAATGTGCTCTGCCATAATCCATTACTCATAACCATAGCTCTTGATCAGAAACCACCATTTAACTAACAAAATTTAATTATGTAAAACATCTCACTTCCATGTCAGTTATGATGCCGTTCTGCAAAGGAAGAAAAAAATATTTTTTTTTTTTAAAGAAGAAAAAATGCAAAGTTTTGTAATGCTGTATGATAAAGGGTGAAATTTTAATATTAAAAAAAATAATAACCATTGAAAACTTACAAACATCTGTGTATTGGAAAAATAAATTCACTACCAGAATTGCAATTTTTTTTTCAAAAGTCAAATTTGATTGTAAATATTAATTACTGGAAACTAAATATATTATTTTGATTGTAAATATTAATTACTGGAAACTGTAAATATATTATAAATTAAATTATATACTGTAGTATTATAATGCAAATATTATATATATACATGTTACAAACTGTAAATACTAACTCATTCAAAATATTTTAAATTTATGAACATGAAATCTTGAACTAAATTTTATAAGCTTGAACCTTAGCACAGCAAGAAACCAATTCCAATTTAATTTTTTGGACTACCTTTAAAATCACTATGTATGGAAACTAATACTATGACATGTAACAAATATTATTTATTATTTTCAGATGGTTGCTTCTCTCATAAAACTGCAGTAGCATTACTTGCACTTAGTGTTATCATACGATTTAATGCTGAAGAAATTTCAACCATACATGCGTAAACAAAAGCACAGAAATATTGCTCATATTTTATGAATTATTGCTTGTATGTTTGTGACTGAAGTTCTAAAAATTAATTCTGAAATTATGTCTGCATATAAAAAAAATTAAAGGAATAATAATTATTTTTTAATTTGTTCTTTGAGTTCAATGAGAATGTCTAATATTATAAATGCAAATAAGATATTATAGAGCACATTAAAAGCAGGTATTTCTCAAGCGCCAAACATTTTAGTCTTTTAACATTTTCACCTCTCTAGATATTGCCTTTTTATTCTAATAGGTAATGGATTATTTGAAACACCACATATGTACAGTTTCCCCATCGTAATATATATCATAGAGACAATAACTTTAAAGCAATAAGATAAAAAAATAACAGCCTTGTTTTTCAAAACACAGATTACCACAACAAATGCTATAAAAATGAATGCAACAAATTATTTTATTCTTAGGTGGCAAAACAAAAATGTTATTTCGAAACAATTGTAAACTTAACACTTTAGATTAACACAAACTTAACACTTTAGATTAACACTAACTTAACATTTTAACTTAACACTTTATATTTTAAATCTGTATAATCTTGCAAATTATACAGATTTTTCAGACAGTTAGGATTGCTGAACAATAAATTCTGCAAACATAAAAACTGAAAAATATTTTGCTTATTTCTTACCATTAATGAAAATCGGCACACTCTAGAGATAAATTTTGTTTCAAATTCTCAACATATGTTACAAGTCCACCTAATCCCTTCCCTTTGAATTAAAAGTAAATTTTAGTAATTTTGCTAAAAGAAGGGACTGTTTCATTTTATATTCTGATGAACTAATACCATCAACATACCTAATTTAGCCGTAGAAATATGCTCCAATATGGAGAAAATATAATAAAAGGATTTCCACACGTACCTAGTGCTGCATTATACAAGGTTACTATGAATGATTCACTGAATTTCAAGAAATTGCCTATTCAGACTATTATATGATACAACAGAAGTTCTCAACCAGAAGGAAATCCCCCCCCCCATAATCAGCTTTTTACTTAGCTGTTAAGCATTTAATTTTAGTTTACGAACATAAAAAAATACTTTTAGTCAAGTTTTGATAATTGTCAACCTTTTTTATACCATTTTGTTGTTTAATTTATAAAAAAACCTGTTAAAAATAATCAAAATTAAATATATATTTGTATTTCAAGTTTGGGGAAAAAAGGGGGGATGGTGAAAGAGGTGCATGAAGCAAAGAGTTCAAAAAAAATATTACAAAAAAAACTAAATCGAAATAAACATATATGTATTTTTCAAGTTTGGGGAAAGGAGGAGAGATGATCTTTTAGCAGTGGTGAAAGAGGTCCATGGAGCAAAAAAATCTGATGTGTCCACCACATGACTTCCTTGTATGGAATATTAGATTATATGCATTTTCTCCTGCATTTCGTTTAAACTTATTGAACTGAATTAAATATACTTCATTGATAGTGCATAAGCCAAAATAGAATAAATGTTTGTTTTAAAATTCACTACATTTATTTACCATAGTGAGTCTCTGGCACTAGGTTCACCTAACAGCATTACATCTCATTTATTTTATAACTCAGAATGCACAAAAATTATATCATCTGAAGAATTATATAATCGTTTCCACATGTTCTATTTCAAATACTATAACAAATCTAAAACAATCCATAAAAGAAATTAAACAAATAAAAAATAAACAGTTTCTCACAGATGATTCAGCGCTGCTTACCTAATGCGCACGCGCTTCTCGTAAACATTCTGCTCTGTCCGAAACAGACTGGCGACAGTATTTTCTGTTACTATGAAACACTTCCTCGAATTTCATAACAGATGTATTTCTCATTCAGTTAATTCAGATCTCACATCGCGGCAAAGCAAAAATAATAAAAATTCAAAATATCTTCATTAGAAATTGAAAGATATAAAAAAAAACATAAAACACCAAATACAGCTAAAACAATTTAAAAAGCAATTTTTACAATTAAAATTACAGTTTCTATGCAAAAACAAGCAATTCGCCCAGCGGGCAAGAAGAGAGATATTTTTGGTGCATAAAACTCAAAGTTTACTTCTGGTCTCACTTGGCAAAAAGACACTGAAGGCATAAAAACTGATTTAGTTTGTTGTGGAGGCTATGCTGAGTTAATATATGGAATAATTCCAGAATGGATTAAGCATAATTTAATTCGCAATAATAAAAGAAGACGTTACTTTGTTGTTGTGAAGCTTAGTTTCTCTACATTGGCAACAAATCCAATATTCTGCTAAGTTTCAAATGTAAACAAATATGGCTGCTACGATAAAAAAATTAGGCTTAGCCGTGCTTAAACAACTTTTGAATTGTTGATAATTCTACAAATCTTGCATGCAGATTTACTAAAGGCATAAAAACCTTAACCGGGAGATAAGACCAACATAATGCAATGATTTTTAAAACAAAAAAATGAGCAATTTACCAACATATAAGAATAAAAAAACTGAGCTCAATGAGCCAAGTAACAAAGTGGATATATATATACATATATTTATATAGTTTTGGTGTGGCTGATTGCAACCAAAAAGGGAGGTGCGCATCTATATGTTATAGCAGTCCCACATACAAAATTTCAACATTATGAGGCTATTCGTTTTTGAGTTATGCGAAATACATACATACGTACGTATGTACAGACGCCATGAAAAAAATTTGTTCTGAATTCATTTTAAATCAGTTTTATAATTTGTTTGGGGAAAAAGAATCCTTTACTCTGTCCTTACATTCAGATTTCACGCAAAAACTTCGTTAAATTGCATTCGATAATGATCAAAATGGATTTTTCGTGGAAATATGATACCCAAAATTTTGCGTGATTATAATACTTCCTTTTTACTTCGTGCAAGGAAGTAAGAAGGTTGAGCACCACTGTGATACATCAAAAGAACCAGAAAATAGCCAAGTTTTCTTCATATGTATAAACATTCTACATATGCTACGTTTATTACACAAAACACATCCAAGTTAGAAATCGATTTCTGCTGACCATAGCAGCACTGAACCTGACTGAAGAGAGAACTTGTCTACAGCTTGGATGTCTGTTGCACTATAAACAGGGCACACCAGAATATTTGTACTACGTAAAAAAAAAAACTTTTTTTTTTCCATACATCATTTATCAATGTATGATCAATAATCTAAAAAGAAATGTTAGAAATTGTAAATGATTTCCATTGATTAGTTGCAATAGTCCTCTATTTTGATTTTGATTAACTTATCAATTTGTTTTTGATTAACTTATCAATATTATCCAAGAAGTATCCAATAACTATCATAGTCAACATTTCATTTATGCTTATTACCAAATAAATAAAAAATTACATTAGATTTTAACATATTACAGTATTCAAAGATTTAATTAATCATAATCAAATATCTTCTCAATATTTTAATCAGATTTTCAATTATTAAATTTTTTTATTCCAGTTACACACAGAATACAATTTTTAAACAATCACACACTTCTTAAATTACCAAATATAGATATTTCCTTGGGCTAACGATCTAGATAATGTTAAGCTCAGCCGAAAATATTGAACCAAAATGAACAACTGAATATATTTGAATTCTTAGTTTTCAAAATGAAAAGCATAAAAATTGAAAATATGAGTCTTACAAAAGCTTCTTAAATATGACAGAGGAAAATTTCTTCTATTCACATAATGTGATACTTGTAATGATATAAATAATGACCTAAAATTCCTTTATGCTTAAGAGAATGCAAAACATAAATATACTTTGAAGGATTACTATAATACCAGCTTCATCAAACACATGTAAAGGTCAAAGTTTTCAGATTGGATGTACTTTGAATGGTTTATCATCCATCTTATTGACTATCCGTACATTATTCCACCCTTTTTTTAATACAGTGGAATAAAAAAGATTAACTTATTTTTTTTGCAGAGAATCTGAAAGCTAAGGTTTGGAATGGAATTAAAAGCTTATCACTAATTTATGATGTGAAAAAAAAAATTGATCCTTGAAATCATATAGTATCAAGATTCTAAATGCAGTCACAGCAAGCTCTGTTAAATTACAGAAATATGATGCAGAAAGATACCAAAAATTTTTTATTACATCAGGGCATATTCTATGCAGGGATCAAAAGCAGAGAAAAGAGGATTACAATGATAAAGATGAAATGGCAATGTAGTTTTGATGAAACACTGAAATGCATAGACTAATTGTCAGACTTAACAGAAGTGAATAATTGAGTTTGTATTCAATAATATCATAGTGCCTGCATATTATCCAAAAGAATGCCATCATGGCTTTAAAGAAAAGAAATAAAACAGATCTCTCTTAAATGAAAAATAATTTTTTTTTAATTTTATTTTTAACTGAATGTTATTTTAAATAGCACTCTAAATATCTGTGGAGCTTGTATCTCTTAAAATCTGTGAAGAATTCCCTCCTTTAGCGTACACATGCATTAACTACAATTTTAAATACCCATTTTTGGATTACCAATACATATATGCGCATTAATTAGCACACATAATCACAAGTTCAGCATATTATTAATCATGCAAAGAAATTTCAGTTTCATAAAATCAATTTAAAATATGGTAAAAAATTTGTATTTGATAAGAAATGCACACAAGTTTGCATATTTTTATTAAATAATGGGTGGAAAAAAGGCATCAGGAGAAAGAATAAATAATTTGCTTAAGACATTTAAGATTAATTAAGAACATGTTATTAAGAATTAATCATAATAAAGGAAACTGACTGAAATTTAACCAAATTGGTAACTTGTTCATTTGATTAAGAGGTAGCTGAAATATAAGAACAATCAATTATTTTCATATCATGCAGTTAAATATTAGTAATTCACTACAAAAATTATTTTATACGAAGAGTATGCCAAAATGAACTGAATATATGAATAAAAAAATCTGTAAATGATTAGTTTTCATCAAAATAAAAATATTACATGAAATATATTTACAAAATAAATCTTACAGAAAGGGAACTGCAATTATTGATTATCAGTCATCAAATAATTGTAAATGGTTAACTGCTTATGATAAAATAAATCACAGTTATCCACCTAATGAGGAATGTTTTTATGAGGGACTTTCCAAAGAAAATAGGCTTACATTTAACTTACTTAAAGAGAAAAACCCCATACAACCATCTTGATCAGTGGGCATGGAACCCAAGACTATGACTCAGCAATCTAATTCACTGGCCATATGTGGATTAAAACAAATTTAAAAGTAAATTTTCAATAGCCTGGGACAATAAAATAGAAAAATGTCAGATCCTCTTTCATGAGATATGCATTATCTCAACTTTGCATGGTCTTGCAATTTTCAACAATGATATTGAATAAACATGTAAATTTATTTTGAAACTAATTAATGGACTGATATGGATCATAGATCACAGACTGAGAAGCACTGTTTTAAAAAATGGCAATTTTCAATCACACAGTTATTAATCATTCTTCTCAGCATAATTTCTAATCTTTGCTGATTTTTGTATATGTAGCTGAATACTAAAATATTCATTTTCTGAAAATGAAATAATGAAAATGAAGAATGAAAAAATGAAAATGAATAATGAAAAAATGAAAATGAATAATGAAACAAAATAATAAAGGCAAAAGTTTATAACTGTTTTTATTAAAATACATCTCATAAATTATGTATAAAATTACAATATTTTTTCTGTACATATTATACATAATACACAATTATTTTTAACAGTTTTATCTTTTATACAAAAATATCTGCATAGCTTACATACTTTTCATAATGAGAAAAACGTTATTCTCTTTTATGAAGAAATATATACATATTTTATTAGGGTTGTCCAAACAGCTGATTACAAGTGTTTTCCTTCTATCACAATATTAAATTACTATTTTATATATTTCCAGTGCACTGACAGATTGCAATTCAACTTGATTTTTCTTCTTATAGTTTCTTTTTTTCTTATATTCTTCTGAACTACATAACTTGTCAGACATACACGAACTGAACACACTCAGATGAAGAGAATTTTATCAGACATAAAAACTAAACCAATTCATCTCCCATCAGCAGTAGATGCCATTCAGAAGGAAAACTATTTACTAACGTAAGACATGCACAGGTTTCATACTTAAATTACCTTTCTCACAAAATGTTTCAATTCTCTAAACAATAACATGTTCTTAAAATGCTATTACTACAGGATATTTTTATCTTTCATATGCTATGAAAGTTTTAAATACAAAATATATTACATAAAAATCACCATAAGTTGAATTAATTAAAATGAATTGTATTTCATTTCATATTACATGAAGTAATTATCTTGATGAAACACACTTTTGGAAGCGGAAACCCAAAAATTTCTCAATATGAATTATTTGGGTAAATTTATATGCATAATTACTTAGAATTCTTAGGTGTTTTAGAAGCACAAAACCAAAGTTAAAAAAGATTCCAAAAGTTTAGTTAATTTTCAATCATTATAATTTTTTTCCCTTCTTCCAATTTAAATTTAGATTTATCAAAATTCAGTTATATTTTCTCTAAATATAAGAGAAATCCTTTTCTAGAAATTCTGTAGCTCCTTTATAACTGAATATTATTTTCAATATTTGAGAACAGATTCTTATGTGAAAAATTAATTTTAGCACTCACAAATTTCATACAGAGTTCTAATTTTATTTAAACTTTTAAAACAATTACAAAAGTTTTTCCTACTGAGATGTATTTGTAACATATAGATTACAAATATATATAGTAATTCATTCTTTTTACTGAAAACTGATAAATGCAATTTTGATATGCTTTCAAAATAAGTGGAAATTACTGCACATATCTTAACATGAATTTACAGTGCATATTTTAACACAAAATTATTGTCCATATCTTAACACAAAATTACAGAAGCAACCCAAACGTGTGCCAACATTTGAAATCTGCACAGCCTCTCAGGCATTAACAGTGAAGTTTGGGAAGTAGCTTTGGAGACTTTCTTGGTGAATTCTTGCAATATTTGGAAATTATTGCTAACAAGTTTCTTTATTCAGTATTGAACCAAGCTACAATATTCCAGTAATTCATACGCTGCTTTTACAACTGTCACTAAGTAAATATCATTTACAAAGGATCTAAGTTATAAACTTATATCCATAACCGAGGACTGTTATTTTAAATGAGTAAGATGGCGATTTTTGAAGTTTGATAATTTCTTGTTAACATGGCAGTAGACCAAATGTGCACAAGTATGCCAAAGATAGCAAACATATCGCAAAACTGTATCAAATGTTGTTGTGTCTCAATATGTTTCGATCCAGATATATTCTGACAAAAAAATTGAGGTGGATTTCATAATTTGGCAATTGCTAAATGATAAAGAATATGGCATATTGAAATGTTTCAGAGAAAAAAAAATTATTCAGAAGGAAAGAATTTTCAAACAGCAATGTGTCTTAAATATATTTTAGAGTTGCCAGTACAATTTAAGCTATAGTTCATTAGTCCATTAGTACATGACAATAAATGCTGCCCTTATATCAGAAAAATATTGAATTTTTTTAATGTTTATGATTAGAACTAAAAACCGAACTTATTATTATAATAATAGGCAATTTTTAAATAAACTCATGATTTTCCTGCACGTTATGACAAAAAAAAAGAATTTAAAATAGCAAAAACTGCATCATTGATCAAGAAGTAATGATGCTCTGTATTTTGGGGAAGGGGGCTCAAATTAGAACATCCTGAATAAACTATAAATAAACATCTGAAAAATGTAAAAAAAAAATTATATGCTTTTTATATTTAAAAATAGTTTTCATTTTATGTAAAATAGATTTAATACATATTTATTTCTTAAAACATTTTTAAACAACTGCTTTTTAATTTTTTTAAATATGCCATTTACAAATTATCCTTTCAAATAAATTAGTTCCTAAAGGAATGGTATGCCTCTAAAAAGACTCTTCTAATGCAGATAATTATAAGATATAAACAGAATTATAAATAGACTAAAACTAGAATGATATAAAAATAACATTTATAAAAAACAGCAATAATTATGTTTTAATCAATAATAATGTTGATTTTTTACACCGATCATGATAAAAAATAATTATTTCACAGCTGCCACATTTGAAATATGAAAAACCAAGAGGTTCTTGTGCAAAAACCTGAAGTTCCCAAGAAGTTTTGGCACTACTCAGAAACACCATTTTAAAAGAATTCCAAAGTAACTTAAGTTTACTTTACATTGCATGATTCAGGTTACTAAATTATTTATAATATGATTCTATAACAAAGTACGTAAATATTTAATTAGCAAATTAACAAAGTACAAATATTTAATATTTAATCTATATTTTTTGTTCGTTGACTAATTTCATTTGAATTTCTTATGTTGAGAAAATCCTGAGTAGATAAAGAAAGCTGTTATTATAATAGCATTTTTAGATAAAATGAAAATAAAAACAATTTGAACACTCAAAAGTTTTGCTGAGATGATTTGAAAGACAAGGTTTCTTGTCATAATTTTTTTGTTTTACATGAAAATACATCATAAGAATTACTGTGTGGAAATTATTACTTGTTTAGCAGAATTAATTGTTATGAATTTTGAAAATATGTAAGTAATTTTTGTGATATTATATGTAAGTCACAGTATCTCTTGTACAATATAACATGAAATGCTTCAAATAGGTAAAGCTCCACCGGAAAAATAAGATTACAGAGGCAGTTCCATATAACATTGAGGTAACAGGGCTATCTCGTGAAATTGCCGAGATAGTGCCAAGCTGACGATGATGGGTTTGACGACTCTTTTTTGGGGGGGGCTAGATTTAGCAAGAAATCACCAAAAGTTGACAAACTTGGTTTCCATTTCAACATTTTTGGTCCAATTCCCATATAACTGTAACTTGTCTGATCCCTATATGTAAATGAACTGTATATGCCTTCCAGCAATTTCCAGAAATCAAAGGTAATTTAAATTTCTTGGCTGGAATAAAACTATATAAGATTGGAGAGCATCAGTCCCCAGGTTTTAATTCAGAGTCCTAAGAAATCTCCGTGCCAGCTTTGCTCTTCAGATGCGCTTTGCATCAAATTGTGTTTAACATTCTTAGTAGTTTGAAGTAGTAACTACCGATTGTGCTCTCTGATACTGAGCTGTATGAATTTCAGAACTGTAGTGTTTCTTTTGAAAAAATTAATTTTATCAAGCTATTATCGGTTCTGTGCACATTCAATCCATTATGACCCTGTGCACATGTAACAATATTAACAGTTTCATTATCTGAAATGAACATGACAAAACATTACAAATTAATTTTTTTAAGATTAAATTAATTTTAAAGGTGCTAAAAGTATTCAAAATATCCAAAATATCCTTGGCAAAATGTGTGTAACTACATTTAATATTATTAATACAATGGAAACTACGAGGAATTATTCAAAATGCCCTGAAGCTGAAGGAATTGGAGGTTTATCCAATGAAAAATCAAACAAAACCTAAAAATTAGTGTTGTAAAACTTGCAGGGGGTTTAAAAGAACAATTTTCAATAAAAGTTAAGCCTGAATCTGTCAGAAGGGTCGTTAGAGCAAATGAATACAAATGGACAATCGGCAAGAATGAAATTCTTTGTCAACAGGGAAATTACACATGGTATTTGTAAAGTCTTTGGTTAGCAAATTGGAACAATGTTATAACCACAAATGATTCAAAACTTATTAAGTCTGATGGATGAATTATTATGAAACAAAACCTGAATGAAAGCTAGAACATGAAAAATCTATTGCCTATTCTTATAAGCAGTGGGGGGAGACTTAATAATTTGGAGATGTTTTGCTGCCTCTGGGATGGGAAATTTTCTTTTTATAGAAAATAGTATGCACCAGCATAAATGTATTAATTTTCTTAATGAAAACCCGAAAGCATTTACAAGAAAACTTGGAATGCAAAATACATTCAAGTTCTGTCAGGATGGTAATCCTAAACATATAGGCCTAAATGTTTGCTTGTAGTAATTATAACTCCTTCATGTATTTCATGTTCTCAAGACTTAAAATCATTTTGAAACTGGAGGGATTTCTCCCCTGGGAGAATTTCATAGTTTCCAGGAGGGAATATGGTCAGCCTTTTATTTAGATGTTAAGTATTTAGTTTTAGTTTATGAATACAAAAAAAAAAAAATTCAAGTTCACGTATTTATCAACATTTTCTATACTTTTTATTGCTTAATGTATAAAATCCTGTTAAAAAGTAACCTAACTTTAAATAAATGTATATGTATTTTTCAAGTTTTGTAAAGCAGGTGGGGGAATGTTCTTCTAGTAATGATTAAAGGGATGCACGGAATGGATGAATCTGTGCAAAAAAGCAAGAAAAATGTAATTTAGCTAAAAGATATCTGACAAAAGAATTAATGCCCTATTATTTTCCAGTTTTTAAATACATATACACTGTTTGCTCAAAGTGTCCAGATACTTATGTGAGTTACTTTTCAGAAATTTATGAATAAATTATATTTTTTTCAAAAACCTTTTTTTAAAACAAGCAGGTTTTAAAAATGATGAATAATAATGAAGAAAAAGAAGTCAATTCACTAATATTTAGTAACTGATATTTGATAATAAAACTGAAAAAACACAAGTATCAGGAAAAAAATGTCAGCCACTGTAAGACTTTAATAAATGCTGTACCATTAATCTGTATTTCAGTATTTGTTTCATTTACATAAACATGACTTATTCTATATCGCATAAATTATGACATTCTGATTTCAGTTTAAAGACTATAAATATGTCATACCACAAACACAATGCTCAGCCATCATTAAAAGAAAGTATATATTAAGTTTGCCTAAAATATTAAGTTTGCCGATATGAGGCATGTTAAATCTGAGGATATAATTTGTTGAATGAATTTTCAATGTACCAAATGGCAGAACATTGAAGATTTCAATGTAACACAAAAACACACACACACACACACAAAAGAAAAAAAAAATGAAATGACAGCTCATATAATAAATAGTTCAACTGTGCCATGTAGCAGATACAAACTAAATAGTTGAGTGCTTGTAATAATGAAGAAATCTATAACTAAAAACAAAAATATGTACTAAAGATACATAATTTTTTTAATTATTGTTATTTATTACTAAACTAAGACTCATATATAAATATTAAAATTCAATACAAAATTTTCACTAATGCTCCACCAATAGTTATTTCAAAGTAATATATATATGGGATGAAAAATTATTAACATAGCTTCTATGTCATCTTTTGAATTAGTAAATTCTAGTGCAATTAATCATGCATGACAATACTTAGTACTTACATATTTTAGATTGACCATTTTTGATAAATAAAAACATCGCTAAGCAATGTGATTTAGCACTAATAATGGATAAGTCACAATACAATCACAAGATATTTGTTTTGGTTTTATATAATATGATCCTCAATAAGCACGTTTAGTTTTCATAAAGAAGGATAAAAATTAACTGCTATTTCTCTGTTTTTCTCTCGCATTATAAAAAGGGGTAGTTAAAGGGTTTATCTTGTTCATAAAAAAGAGGATTCTTTGCTTCCATTAAAAGGATTTAGGCCCTCAGAATGATTGGGGCAAGTTTTAATGGTTTTGGTTGCAAGATAATCTCAAAGTTTGAGCTCATTATTTATTTCAGTTCTTTACATGCTATATCTATAACTTGTATCTGTGGATTATCTAACTAAATAAAAAGTGCATTTTTTTCCCTTCAAACTTCCACTGCAACGACTGCCGTAAGCTTGATGAAATCTCCACCAACTTTAGGGGCTGATGAGAAAATACGTAAGTACCCAATATTCTCAGAAATCTTTCAATTAAAACCATTTACTTTGGTTACAAGGGGGGGGGGAATAATAATAAACAGCATTTACAATGTATATACACAGTCCAGTCACATTAATGTGACCACCACGTACTTTCCATGTCAGAGTTAAATAACCAATCACAGAAGGCAGGTGGCAGCACAGTGCAGTTGAGCGTATATAAAGGGTGTGTGAGGGCTTCGGAAAACATTTCAATCGTTGGCGTAATGCAGAAACAAAGCGATTTATCCGACTTCCAAAAGGGCATGATCATTGGCTTTCGGGCCAAGGGTGGAAGCATTTCCGAAACGGCTGAGTTTGTGAACTGTTCGCGTGCCGCCGTGGTAAAAGTGTACCGTGCATGGCAAAATGGGACTGTCCAAAATCAGCGACGTGGCAAATGTGGTGCACCACGGGCCATAGATGACAGAGGCGAACGACGGTTGCGGAGATGCGTTCGGGCAGATAGACGGGCTACCGTTGAGCAACTGACCACCAAAATGAACCAAGGGGCTACCAAAAGTGTCTCCCAAAGTACTATTCAGCGAACATTGCTGCGTCTGGGCCTCCGAAGCAGACGCCTGGTTCGTGCACCTATGCTGACTGCTGTTCATCGACGGCGAAGGCTAGAATTTGCACGCCAGTACAGCAGCTGGACGTCCACTGAGTGGCGACAGGTTGCGTTTTCGGATGAATCGCGTTTTATGCTCCATCGGACAGATGGACGTTGGCGTATAAGGCGTGAAACCTCTGAAAGGAACCACCCTGCAACCATTGCCGGAACGGTCCAAGCTGGAGGCGGGAGCATTATGGTCTGGGGAATGTTTTCCTGGCATTCTCTAGGTTCACTGATCATTGTGGAAGGCACAATGGATCAATACAAGTACGCATCTGTCCTTGCGGACCATGTTCACCCCTACATGCGCATTGTTTTTCCTCAGGATGATGGCATCTTCCAGCAGGACAATGCAAGGTGCCATACAGCTGCCAGTGTACGTGCGTGGTTCGAAGAGCACCAGGATGAGTTTACCGTCCTCCCCTGGCCAGCAAACTCACCTGACTTAAACCCAATCGAGCATCTGTGGGACCATCTCGATCGAGTTGTTCGCGCCATGGATCCTCAACCGCGTAATCTAGCGCAGCTGGCCACGGCATTAGAGTCGGCATGGCTCAACATCCCAGAGAACACCTTCAGGGACCTATGTGACTCTCTTCCTGCACGTCTCGCAGCAGTCCGCTCTGCGAAAGGTGGTTATTCTGGCTTTTGACAGATGGTCACATTAATGTGACTGGACTGTGTACTATACTGGCAAAGTGTTAGAATACTCCAAAATTACACTATACAAATCAGTTTTACAAATGCATTGTCATGCATATTAAATTTCACAACATTATACGTAAAAAAATCTGATGTGTACACCATATGACTTTCTTGTACAAAATATTAATTACACGCATTTTTTCCTGTATTTCGTTTAACTTATTTCTTCAAATTTCAATGCAGTTCAACTATCACTCAATTAATGCAGTTCTCACTTTGCGACAAGACCTCAAAATATCTTTAATGAAAATTGTAAAATATAGAAAAATATAAAACACCAAATACAGTTAAAACAATTAAAAAAAGATTTTTTTTACAATTAAAATTAGAGTTTCTATGCAAAAACAAGCAACTTGGCCAGCGGGCAAGAAGGCAGATTTTTCGGTGTGACAAAAACTGAAAGTTTTTGGCCCCACTCGACAAAAAGACACTGAAGCTGCAGAAACTGACTTAATTCACTATTCTGCCAGGTTTCAAATGTAAGCAAATATGGCTGCTATGGTAGAAAAAGTTAGGCTAAGCCGCACTTAAACAACTTTTAAATTGTTGATAATTCTAGAACTATTACATGCAGATTTATTAAAAACCTACAAATCTTAACCGGAACATAAGCACAATATAATTCAATCATTTTTAAACAAAAAATGCACAATTTAAAAGCATATAAGAATAAAAAAAAACTAAGCTCATGGAACTGGTAACAGAGTGAGTATATGTATATATATTTATATACTTTTGATGTAGCCGATTGTGACCAAAAAGGAAGGTGCACAACTAGATGTTATGGCAGTCTTATGTGCAAAATTTCAATACTCTGAGGCTACTTGCTTTTGAGTTATGTGAGATACATACATATGTACGTATGCATCTATCTCACATAACTAAATTTTTTCATGATGTACAGATGTCATGCAAAAATGTCATGCAAAAACATTATTGTATTCAGGAGTGGCCAAAATGGATATTTTTGTTGAAATATTATACCCTAAAATTTTCACTTTTACAATACTTCCTTTACTTCATACAAGGAAGTAAAAATTTAGTATTTTAATTAAAAAAATATTTATCACAGAACATTCCTGAATTTTACACAGATATTAAAATCAATAAATCAACTGATGAAGAACGAAATTTTATCAAAAATTGAGGATGATAAAAAACAAAGAGATTTCTAATTACTACTGATATAAAAGTTAGCCATCAGTTTTGTTTTACCACTCTGCAAAAGAGTTAATTGTTTTCTACCTGCAATAAAATATCACATTCATTTAGGAATAAATTACCAAAAAAAGGAGGAAAAAAAACTAAAATTCATCATGATTAACAGAAAATTTCTTCTCATCATTCACTTTCTTAGATAATGGAAAAGCCCAAAATGAAGACTGCAAATTGTTCACATCCCGTTCTCTCTTAGCAAAAGCAGAAAATGATGAGATACAGTTTCCAATGAAGTGGTTTGAAAGACCTAATACAGCTAAATCAACATGTGGTTCAGAATCTGGAAGCTTGTAAGCTTTCACCTGAAATGCAAATTAAAACATCTTTTAAAAACTCTGACAGAAAGATCCATATCAAAGAAGATAAAAAAATGCAACTCTTCTTCATCTTCTTTTTCTACTTCAATAAACAAAAGCTTCAACCTATTCAAATCCCTCCTTTAAAAAAATTGTTTAATTTATGAAATTCTTTACGCAAGAACAAATTTCATTTGTCAGCAATTTATTTTTAAAAAATCATCTCTTGCATACCACTGCACTAACTTTAAGTGATATTACAGTTTTCATACTGATAAATTAAATACCTCAATCAAATTTAAAAGCTGAAAGTCAAATATGGTGAAGCTAATCAAATTCGCTGAAACAACCTTGTATTTGGCGTACATTTACAAACAAAACACTCAACCGATTTCGAGGGCAGCTACAGGTCCCTCCTCATCAGGAGAACAAAATATCTAGAATAGTCACTCTATCTCATATCTAGAATACCGTTACTCAGCTTTCTTTCCCTCTCTAGATATTATGTTCTCCTGATGAGGAGGGACCTGTAGCTGCCCTCAAAATCGATTGAGTGTTTTTTTTTTTTTTTTTATAAACAATAAGATTGGTCAAGCATTTGTTCTTTCTGAAAACTAATTCGAGGTCTGTTATTTTAAGCAGTGTATTCAAAATAAATGCACAGTTTTTCAAGCAGAACTTCTCTGCCTTTATCTTGCCATCAAGGGGCTGAAAGATAAATGGACTACATCCTCAAGGCACCTTATTTGTTCTAAATCTCTTTCTTCTCTCCACCTTTTACAGAACATTACCAGCAACTAGTAATCGAAAGTCTCCTAGCATCAGCACACTTAGAAACTTGGAAATTGGTATTTGCATTGCTTATAAGCATAGTCATCATGGAATTTATGGAAATGACAAAGCCGTTTTCTTAATTAAAGATACTTCAGACTTACCCATCAACATTAATATTACTATTCCAAAGAGTATCGGAAATCCTTTTATTATCAAAAGCTTTCATCTAGAAGAATATATTTCATTTTGTAATGATGGGTGCACCTAAAAATTTTTTCCTTCTATTAACCATAGACCACATTCCAAGTCTTTCTTCTTTACTAATTTTTAAGTCTATCAGTTTTTATCTGGCCACACTAAATACGCAAGTTACCTGCTTCATTTCAATCTTAGATCAAGTAACTTATGTGAGTGTTCAGAAAAAGATCTAAAGATGTAGATACATTTAATTTTTTTCCTGTTCCACTTTCAATGACCCTAGATTACGCTGCAAAAAATTTTAAAAGGCTGAATATGACTTGGCTAGTGAACTTATCTATTGTTGTGAAATATAAACTGCTACTCTCTCTTTTTGTTTGTTTTATTACTGCATATAAATGGCATGGCCAAACTGCGGCTTGAGAGCTACTTGCGATCCTTGGCCGTCTGAAATGCGACTGAGTTTGAAAAAATATAGTTTAATTTTTTAACGCAAATGGAATTTGAAATAGAAAATCATGCAGTGCCATAATTCTTTATATTAATTAATTAATTTCTGATAATAATTTTAATCTAATTTCTGATATTATGTATGTAAAAATTTGATAGATTCCAAACTGTCCACTGCTGGTTTATCGTCATAGCTACAATTACGTAAAATTACAAATAATTCCATTTCTGGTAACTGCTTCCTAGTTATGTTACTTTTTGAACAGGTAATGGTCATCGGAATACACTAATACGAAGTTCTCTAAAGCGCAATGCTAATATTTTTATTTAATTATTCTCCCTAAAATTTTTTTTTCTCTCAAGTTAATTTTACTTTAGGCAGTATCTGCTTATGTTCCTGTGTGATCCTATTGTTCACAACAGTTGTAATCCACCAGGAAGATTATCAGTCCTTGAATGGTGTGAGCAATTGCTGAAGAAACCTGTTTCGCATTCCAATCCATATACAACTCTTTTAATCACGGAAGAATTTTACGAGGATTTTATTTTTGGTGCAGTGAGCCTTCATCCTCTTACTTGGTTAGGACCTCTTACTTGGTTGTCTCAATTTTCTGCAGAGCTCCTTCAAAATTAATTTCCTATCCCTAAGCAAGCCAGGCAATTTGAAACATGGAACTCTATCTTTCATAATAATTTCTTGGTAATCCTAAACAGAGATCAATCACCAATGGCTGCGGATACTGAAATAATTGGGATCATGAGAAGAATCAGAAGTTTGACAATGATTTAAATTTTAGTCAAAATGTTTAATTCCCATGTTATCAAATATTGTTATTCCAGATAGAGCTCTTTCACTTCTTCAAATCCTCATATCAATAACATTGCATCAAGCAATGATGAATAAACAGAACACAAACGTGTCTCTTCTCTGTCTTCACTTCAACAATTGTCTTCAGTTTTTATCAAAATTGGCATATTCATATTGGTAAAAATCTCTTTATATCGTGACATTTTTTTGCCCTTTTTCAATTTTTTGTTTGATGATCTTCTTTCTCTCTACCTCACACTAGGTTAGATGCATTTCGCTGTCCGACATATCTAAAATTTTTCACCCCTTAGTATTGCTTCTCTGCAGCTGCTCCAGCACTGATTTCCCAGCATTACACTTCTTTTACTTTGTTGATATTTTTTGTCTTCCTAATTTCCTATCATCATGTACATCTCACATGTCTTTCAAGAATGCTCAGTATCCAAATGAAAAGTTGTACAATGATCCACTGCTTGATCACTACAAATTTCAGGCACTAACGTGAAATTTTGCTTCCGTAAACGTTTATTTTTAAAGTCTGATGTTTTATTTTCTAAAATATCCTCTGCTTACAGACTCCATTTCATACTCAATTTGAGAGTTACTTTCTGTACATAGGTTAGGTAACCCAATGGAAAGTTGTTCTATGTAACCACTGGGCTGACAATAATTAATTTAAAACTTTCTTCTGAGTTATTTTACACAGAAATTCAAGACGAGATGTTTCATTTGGCTGTCATTATGGTCTAACATTTAGATCATGATGGATACGTACACCTATTTGGCAAGAGCTTAGCACTAAACTACTGAGCAGATGTCTGCCATGTTACAAAAGGCCTCCACATGGAACATCTGTGTATGTCATAGAAATATGAAGAGTTACGCATTCAAGTTACATCTGCATTTGTGAAATAAATTCATTATAGTAGTGACAAGTATGTTTTCATTCTGTAATATAAGTTTTGATTTGCCATGTATTTGAAAAACAACTGTGTTGAAGAGTTCGGCTCGTAGACAGACAGAATATGTGCTCGACGTAGCGTTTATATAGCCCGACATGAACTACTAGATTTATTAGCAATAGGTTATGTATGTCCAAAATTATCTTAACGATTTAAGAAGTGGTTTCAAAAAATTTCAATGATGAGCATGAACTTCGTAATCTACATCCAAAATTATCAGGACAAGTCGAGAGTTTCAAGAATTTTCAACGATACGCATGAACTTAGCTATCTATGTCCTAAATTATTGAGATGATTCAAGATATAGTTTCAAGAATTTTCAATGATGCTGATGAACTTCTTTATCTATGTCTTTATCTATGTCTTCTTTATCTATAAAATTATTGGGACTATTTGAAAGATAGTTTCAAGAATTTTCAATGATATGCCTGATCTTATTTGTCTATGTCCAAAATTATCGAGACAATTCAAGGGGCAGTTTCGAGAATTTTCATTGATGTGCAGCGTACCTGATTACTAGACAATTCTGGCAGATATTGTAGCAGTCAGAGCCGTCATGAGAGATACTGATTATTCAAATACCACTGAAATTGCAATCATGTTCTTTTTTTTTTTTTTTTATGCATGTGTGTGTGAATTCTTCTATACTGGGCATCAGTAAAAGTAGTTATTCCAAAGTTTTGGGAGAAAATGCTTAACCATTTCTTAAGTTAGGATCTAAAGATTCAAATGATCTCAATATGTTGGTCTTTATGCTAATTGTGTGAAGAAACAAAATTACTTTTTAACCCCTTAACTGCCGCGGGCGTATATATATGCCTTACTCAGCCGATGTGTTAACTGCCCCGGGCATACATATACGCCCTTCCAAAATAATAGCATTGCTTTGCGCTGCTACCAGTAAAATTATTCGCAAAGCTTTGTCATGCAACACCACAATGACCTTGACAAAGTATGTAAGTTACTATTCAAGAGAAGGGGAGGAAGACCTGGAGAGGCTGATGTTTCTGAAACGGGGCAAGTAGTGAGTGCCCAGTTATTGGTTATGTTTCTGTTTGAGAAAAACGTTATTTTTAATTGCGTATCTTCCGTTTTTGTTTACTGTTTGTAGTAGGTGCTTTTTTACAAACATGTACAACAGTGAAATAGATGATTACTTTCCGTCATCTTCAGGATCAGATTCAGAATATATTAAGTTAGATGAAGAGGATTGTGACTATTTTTCAAGGGATGCTCGACATTGGGTACGCCTTGATATGAAAAATTTGTCTATGCCGTCTTCATGCTTTCTATTAAGGTATACTGATTTTACAAGGAATAACACTGAAACCTGATATTAAACTTTACTGGTTTAAAAATAAATTGATCGAAACTCCATTTTGGGGGTCTTTTTTATTACTCTAAACATTAAATTTTGTATTTTCATTTTTTCTTTTATTTTTTATTTTGTGAAAGTAGACGGATTTTAGACAGCAAAACTTGCACTTATTGTTCAACTAATACATAGCATAACTATGCGCGCCTGTGTAAAAAGCGGTGGCACTGGGGAGTGAATCTTGCACGTTTTCCACGGCAGTTAAGGGGTTAAGCAAACGCATAAACAAGTTACTACTTTATTTCTAAATGAATATTTTTGCTCAAATAACAGTTTCTCTACATGCATGTTGACACGTATAATTTACCTTTCTTAAAAAACTGCTCATGAGTTAAAAAAAAATCCACTCAGATTTCTTTTAAATAATGATTTGTAATTTGTTCAAATAACATTTTTTACATAATTGTAGACCAATGAATATGTTCCTGATTCCTTTTACTTCTACTAAAACAAAACAATAATAATATAAACGGAGAGGTGTAAAGGAAATCAGAAGAAAATATATAGTTTTTCTATTCGAAGAAAAAATGCTCAGTTGCTCAGCACAAGCATTACAAATTTTTATTTTCTTGGGACTTAAATTTTCTGATTACAAAATGGTAGATATAAGATGTATTTATTCATATTTATATGTAATCATATTAATCACATATTCATTAATCAGTTCAAAAGTTTTTTCATATTCAAAACCTGTGTCATTGTTTTTTAAACGATATAAATTTGGACTTGCAGCTCTCGAATGTTCATAAAATCTATCATGGGGCTCTTGTTGTCTTGAAATTTGGCCATCTCTGGCATATAACATTTAACATTTTAATTAAATTGCTTCTGAAAGCCCCATATTGCTCATTTGAGGTGCATGGGTAGATTGTATGTGTTCAAAATATAAGTAAGTAAAATGTAAATAAGTAAATAAAATGCATACAAAGAAAACCTTGTAGGTGAGGCCTACAAGGTATTCTAATGTTACAATTTTATAACTTACATAAGCATGGCTCACGAATGTCTCACATTCATTCAAAGGCATGAGAAAAGCTTACCTTTAAATCCTTCAAATGCTTTTCAATGTCTTTAATCATATGGTCATTATCAGAAGCAACAAATACGGATCGTGCTCTAAGAGCTTTGGCAACTCTTTTCAGTTGCATCAAAATAGTTTCTTTTGAAGGAAAGCACAATTCCTGAGTTGCATGACCAAATTCATTTCTATATCCAAGGCACTGGGGAGCAGCAAATAACAGAGGACTGTGCTCAATATGTTGACAGGCTCTAACCTATTAGATGTTATTCATTATTTTATTACACTAGTTCAATATTGCAAAAATATTAATTTCCAATAATACTTATACATTCAATAGCACTAGTACAAAAATAAAATCAATACTAAATTCCAAAATATTAAAAAGGGGATATAAAACTTAAAAATTCATCCCAATTATTATACCTGACCTATAAAAAATAAAAAATACCACAAGTAAAATATATATATATACTACATTTTCAGCACTTGACAGTCCTGCACTCACTCAAAACTTTCACAGTTACTTATTATTTGCAACCTACCAAAAAGTTGCACCCTACCAAAAATTGTAGAGAAGTATCCACAATCCAAATCCATATGTTGCCAAAATAGTAGTTATGTTGCAACAATATGATGTTACAAAAAAGTACAGCAGTACCTCTCAGTAAGGAATATCCACCAGACCAGACAATTTTTCCTTTAGAGATGTCCCTTCTTCAGAGGGTACATAACACTAAGCTAATGTAATTTAATTAAAAGTTCAGGCTGTATCAAGCTTTAAATAAATTATATACAAACAAGTATTTATTTGAACTTGAAGTTGATAAAATATGTTGTCTTAATTAAAAAAGTTTAATTATTGCAAAAATGTATGAGATGAACAATAGAGTTCTGTACTTACAGAAATTTATTGAAAATAATCCATTACACAAGTTTGCTTGAAATTATGTGCATTGCAAGCACCTTTTTTCCATGCATATGTTAAGTTCACTGACGATCTTAAGTCTTCCACTGTCATCAATAGTTAATATAAATTATTTTAACTTGAAGGCATATTTTACGGCATCTGTATAGTTTTTTAAGTCACACTTTTCATCTGGTGCTTCTTCCTCTTCCTCACTGCTTTCCAATTTCTTAATATTTTTGCATTTGAGCTCTGTCACTGATTTTAAAAAGTTCAAACAATCCTTTTTTATCAGCTTGCTGCTTTAAACAATTCTTGTTTAAGTGTTCCTTAAAATAGTGCCCATCACGACAGTAAAAGTATTGATATATTTTGAAAGCTGATTGCTGTTTCTACAAGCAGTTTGTCAAAGAACATGCCATAAAAACAATTTTCTGTAATGAACCTTGGAAGCTTTTAATTATACCAGCATTCAAAGGTTTACTGATGTTACATTAGGTGAGAAAAATGCTAATTTCACTGATTTCAGATTTACATATGGTGGGTGGGCAGGTGAATTGTCAAGAAATAACAGAATCTATTATTTCTAGACATTGTTTCTTCATGAGCAATCAACCATTCTGAAATTATTCTTTGAGTCATCCATTACTTTTTATTATGATGCTAATGGATTGACAAAGCTTTTGTATTTCTTTGTTTGAAAGCTTTTGTTTCTTCATTTGACTTTGGTTTTTTGACTTTTTCCAATTACAAATGGTTACTCAAAATCTCCTTCCATGTTACAATACAGCAGCATAGTGAGACGTTCCTTGAAGAGCTTTTATCACCAGAGCACTTTTCTCCTTTGAAGCACAGTTTATCAGACAAAATTTGATAAAATAATCAAGTTTCATTTGCACTGTAAATATTTATAACCTTGTATCCTTGTACAAACTTCTTTAACTTTTTTCATCCAGCCTGTTACATGTTGCATATCCCAGTCTGTTACATGTTGCATAGCTACTAACTTTTCTTCACTACAAATAGTCTTGAAAGTAATGTTATGTCTTTGCTTAAATTTGTCTAACTAACCATGTGATGATTTGAAATTCTGTAGGCCCCCGAGCCTTTTCTTGCAAAAATACTGCACTTACAGGAATATTGTTTGCTCTTATAGAACAAAACCAACTGAATTTCACATTTTCACATGCTTCAGTTTTCCTAAATTTTACAGTCTTGGATATTCACTAGAATTAGTAATCCATGATGTTTTATTTTTTTCCCTATCCTTTAGCATACATTTTACTCGGAATTTACATATACAAAATTTCTTCCCTAAATCTCTCAAACTAAGCTTTTCAGTTTCTGCTGCATGAATTACACCAACTTACTGTTTTAATATTAATCGTTTCCTCTTCGAAGCCATGCTAGATAACATATGCAAAAATAACACACAAGTACAAAATTATACTTCTTTTGCTCCTCAGTTCTAACAAGAAATAAGAATGAAAGATATTTTCATTTTATCCACATTGTGAGATCCCTGTGCCTTGGCAGATGGTCTAGTCATCTCAGCACCTTTTTCCCATTGGTCTCTGTCTTGGATTGCTTTACAACTTGCTAGTACTGTTTTCTTCCCTTTATCGAGAACTGTAGCAAGAATAATTGAATTTTGAATTCTATGAATATGAAATATCCTTTTGATAACACCACAACTTGCTTTTTTAAAGTATTGTTCCCCTTTTTCCTATTGTAAAGCAATTTTCAAAAGTGATGGATTAACTTTTCATTTTATTGATCCCTTGTCACAAAACTATTTTTCACTGATCACAAATTTGCCTTTGAAACCTCTGAAGATTACTAACAAAGAATATTTTTATTTATTTTCTTACCTTATTTTTGAAACTTTTTCTGGTGTCCTTTAATAAAGAGGTAAATATATTAAGTTCTCAGCTGAAAGGGACCAGAACCAACAAAATAGCCCCTCAATTAAAGGTGCCCCTTACAGGAGTTACTACTGTATTTACGTAGCAATCCAAATATGTGCATAGCACATGCCTATTTTGAACGGTACGAAAAGCAGAAGTTGTGTAGGGCCAATTTTGTGCAATTGTCTGTTATTTTTTTAAGCAAACACAGATCGCTGTGTACATGGGAGCAACAGCCAAAAAAGAAAAAATTCTTGAAAAAAGAAAATGTTTTATTACTGATAATTCTTGCTTTTTTAATTTTATTCATTTATTGCTTTTAATGGAATTCTTAGCTCGCCACCATTTCGAAAATGGCTGTTGCCTTTCATGCATTGCCTTGATTAAAATCAGTCGGCGACAAGTTCATGAATGCTAAGTCATCAATGAGTTCGTGACTTTTCGGTGAGGAGTGCAGAAAGTACCCTTAAATGTATTCTGGATGTATCACAAAATTCAAATTTATATATTGTTACGTGTGTACGGGTTCGTTATATATTGAATGCACAAGTCGTAAAAAAAGTTAACAAAAATTTATTCTTTCCACAAGAAATAAATTAAAATGCTGAAATATTTCTTCACAAATCTTCGCACAATATCACAATATCTCAAACGTTTAGCAAAAACTCAGTTCAAAACAGATAAAATAGTTCTATGTCACAGCGAATTCGCTACAATCAATACAGCATTAAGTAAACAAACAGCAGTTCGCTTTTTACAGCTACAAGTATAACAGCAACAACAACAACTAACTGAGATGAGCTGTTTCACCTCGGCTTTTATAAGCTTTTTAATTATCAGTAGAACAATCTCGATTTTTCTAGACTTTTCTGGATGGCAACAGTAATTACGAGATATTTATTTATTAAGCATTAAATGCACGCGCTCTTTTATTTTTATTGTTATTTTTTTT
>KK116693.1:13317-35570 GCA_000611955.2 Stegodyphus mimosarum | reverse complement strand
TTTTTTTTTGACGTAGCTTTCTCTTCAAAAATCGTCTGCGTTGCTAAGGCAACATGAAGCAAATCTAATTACAATTCTAAATAAATAGCCAAATAAATTTGAAATTCGTAACAATATTATAAAACCTCCAAATTAACAAATACTTACCCAATCTGCACCATTACGCAAATGAATGCCCACAAAAGGCCCTTTAGGTTCCATGGTCATAATAAAATCTTTTGCTTTTTTCAAGATTGTGTCACTCCATATTAAATACTGTTGCAGATCTCTATTTACATCCTGAACAGGAAAAGTTGCTGGAGCTCCAGTAAATGCTAACACTGGATATTTGTCAGGTGGAAATCTAAGCAAAAACATCATAACACTGATTACATTGAAAATTATTCAACAGCATAAGAATTTTAAAAACAACAAGTTAAGAATTAAGAAGTTAATTATACCTAACAAATAAAATACATTATTCTATTTCATACAAAATGAAGAGAAATTTTAAACCTACTCTTGAAGAATGGTATCTGCTTATTAATTACTAAAGGATTTCTGTGGCTGAGAGACTATAGCATATATATATATATATATTTTACTCTTCAAATTGAATTCATGATATTGTTGAATTAAATTCATGAATCAAACGATAAAAAATCTCATGACCTAATAAAGGTGATCATGCCACTCAGGGAATTAAAAGCACACATGAATCAAGGTTATGTTTCTTTTATGACAGAAAAAAAAAAAAACAGGAGAAACTAGATTAGATTGGATTATTTAAATTAGGGAAAGTACATCACGATGCCTATCTAAACTCCATTCCAGTTTTGTAAAACGTACGTGGGAGAACAGAATCTGAAGGTCTTGTATTCATCTTCACCTACCAGCAACCTGTTGAGAGTACTTTTGGCTTGATGAATTTTAAGTGCTCTCAGTCCCAAAGTCCTACAATCTCACACATCCTATAATCCAACTAAGATCTGAATTTGGCCTCACAGGCATAAAAATCCCTCAGTCTGCACTACCTACTACACTAACAGAAAAATAAAAATTAGATATTTTTATGACAATGTTAGACCTAAATATATACAGTACTAAGTCCAAGATCCTGACGTCCAATATCCGGAATGATCTAAAATCCGGACCTTAAAGACACCAACAAATTTTTTTGGGGGAAATTTTTTTTATGTTTTAGACATGTGCATTTGATTCTTTTTCCCATAAGAACACATGTGAAGAATCCTGATTCTTAATTTCACTTGGGCAATAAACACCTCGTTATTGAAGAAACAATCATTTTAGCATAAATTTGTGTGATTCGGCTCCATAGCTGCCTATCTGCTTGGCATACATCTCAAATATATTATCTAATATTTTATATCCCTGATGCCAACCTGGCGAATCATTATTTATTATGTTTTGCTTTCATCCCCATATGTTTATCAACACATGACAACTTGAGTAATGACTCATGCAGTAATCTCCTAAACAATTTATGTATATTAGTAAATGTATAACAAAGAGTACAGAAATTTTTTACGTTGACATTACGCTTGGCGATGATTACAGATTTAAGTTAAATGCGCTAAATATTGACAAGGAAAAATTCAACAAAAATTTCTTTCCATATGCTAAAAATAGATTTTGTTTATGATACTCATAGATCAAAAGATTGCATTTAGTGCTATTTGAATTAAGAATAACTGATTTTTTATTCACATAAACCCAGAACCGGTGCCAGAGCTTGTATGGCCGCACCGTGTGGCAGAATTTAAGGAAGACAAAATTAAGGAGTACCAAGTAACAAAATTAACGGATGACAAAATTTTTAGAATTTAGAGAAAGCACTGAGCCCCAAAATTAAGGGACGGCAAAAATTGAGAACTTAGGGAGGTGCTTGGTAGTAGAATTTAGCACCCGCAGAGACTGCATCAGGCGGCAAAGCGCCGACCCTCGGTAAGCTTAAGTATATGTAGGAATTTATTTATTCAGAACTCAGATAAGCCTTAAGCATGTGCAAGAATTAGACATAAGTATGATAAATAACTAAATTAATACAGTTCAGGCTTAATTGTCTCAGTGCATGATAGAAGCAAGGCAAAATTTAATGGAACATTTTGTCGCTAAGCCGCATAGCCAATCATGTATAGGACACTGTTAAGCTAGACTAAAATTATACTTTACTGATTCTAAAGAATTTCAGTTAATATAGCAGACTGCGCTGTTCTTAACTTTCTGATTTGATGCAGTTTATTATTTTTTGTAGGCTGTTATAATTACAGCAATTTTATGAAAACTAAAGTTTGAACTTTTGCAACAGCAAAGCTGCAACAGAATCTACAAAGTGAAAGCATGTTTCGATGTCCATTAAAGAAAAAGTGGAATTTCTGCAAAAAATAAATGTAGGTATATCTGTCTCAAAATTACAAGGGGAGTACGGCATTGGAAAGTCAACTATATATGACATACCAGAAGAAAGAACTTTATAAACTTTTGTGGATTCCGACACGTCACTTGCAATGAATAACAGAAAAATTATTCGCTGTGCTAAATGTGATGATCATGACGAAGTGATGATTGAATGTTCAGACAGAGATGCAGACAGAATGTGCCATTGACAGGTCCAATGGTAAAGGTTCAAACCATAATATTTCATAAAGAAATGAACTTAAGAACTGAGTGCACATATTTGATAGACTGGTTAACCAAATTTTAAAATCGCTGTGGTATAACGCAATTAAAAATGTCAGTTGAAAATGCTTCAGCTGATACTGAAGCTGCCGAACTATTTTCAGATGAATTCATTAATAGTGAAATGTTATCTCCAGGACAAATTTACAGTGTTGATGAAACTGGTCTTTTCTGGCAATATGTACCGCAAAATACCTTGGCAACCTCTACAGAAAAGGCTCCAACTGGTGTCAAAGATTCTAAAGCTAGACTAACCATTTCAGCAGGTGCTTAGGAATGCACAAGTGTAAACTTTTCATAATCAGATAAAATACGTGACCTTGAGCATTTAACTGAGTAAAGCTTTTTCCTGCTATATACCGTGCATATAAAAGAGCACAGATGACACAAGCCTTAATGAATGTTTGGTTCGAAAATCATTTCATACCTGAGACTCAGCAAAATTTGAATTCGGTTGGTTTACCTGATAACGCAAAAATTATCCTGATTGTAGATAACTGTTCTGCTCATACTTCACTTCAAGTTTTAATGAAAGATAATGTACCCATGTTATTCTTTCCTCCAAGTCCTTCATTCAGCCAAAAGATATCGGAATAGTGCACGCGCTGAAGTGCACATATAAAATCGCATTTTTAAAATCTATGTTAAATTTCTTGAGTATTGGCAAGATGTTTGAAGAATTTTTGAAATATTTTAGCATAAACTCTGCTGTGTGGAGCATCGCAAGGTCATGGGAGGATGTGTCTCCAGATACTTTAAAAAATGTTTGGCATAATTTATGGCCAGCTACCATATTTCATGGTGAGGATAATGAAGATGACAGCCACAAATTTGAAGGCTTTCGGATATCGCAAAACACAGGTAAATTTTCCAATTAATGGATTTTGTAAAGAAATGTGGAAAAGCGGTAATAAATGAAGATGATATAACAGAGGTTTTTCATTGCGACGACAATGCACCAATCATCAATCAATGGACGGCGAAATCTGTAGTATGGTTCTAAATCCAGAAAATACTGCTTCCGATAGTGAAGAAAGTGACAGAGAGGTTACTGAAAACGAAAAAATTTCGATTGACAAGTTAGTCGGTATTCTCGACACAGCAATTACAGGACTTGAACAGTGGAACTTTGTAACTGAACAAGAAATTATGTCTGCTTATAGAATTGAACAGAAAGTATTAGCACAAAAAAAGAAGCAACTTAAACAATTTACAGTCAAAGAAATGTTTAAGAAAGTAAACAAATAAATATTAAGCTTTCTTTTTTGTAAATTTGGTACCATTTAGATCATAACTACTCCTTTATTTCATCAATCATGATTTCATATTTTTAATTTTATTATTTCTACATGCTATCTTACTAGATTTAAACTGATGATCCAATACCCGGAAAAATTTCAAATTCAGAATCGCCGAAGTCCCGGCAAGTCCGGATCTCGGACTACGTACTGTAATGCTCAAAGACTAAATTCTGAATAAGTTCAGATAGAGAGAAGTTTGAATAAAGAGACAGAAGTTCAGTAATACATTAATGATTTCAGTTACTCTGTTTAAGATAATGAAATGAAATTAATCAAATACCTATATTCTTTTATTTCTATAATGTGCCATTTTCACATGCAAAAACTTTTAATTAAAGTAGCATCCACATGAGGTCTTTATGAGACACAAGTGTCAAAAAAAAAATCTGTTGCTAAGTGACCAGACCTGCTATGTTACAGTAATTGGTATTAAGACTTTGTCTGAATGTTCAAATGTTGACCTTTATGCCAGCTTGGTAATGAAAACTGCCCAATTATAGCACAGCAAACACAAAATGATATTCAGTTGCTGATTTCACTGAGTAAGGTATTTTCTTTGGGGACGGGGTCTCAAACATTTAGCCCCTGAAGCAATTTTATGCAGCCCATGAATGCCTTTCAATTACATATTTGTTGCAAATATGGTGCATATAGTTTTGGAGACATAAAGATATAAGCTTTATAACTGTTATTCAGCTTTGCAACTGAAGTTAACAAGATAGAATGAATAAGCTGGCGGTTCGTACAGTATGCCAGATCACATTACTCGAAAAATGTGAATTTCTTAACTTGGGTACAATTAATAAATTAATTTGCCTTGAATAATTTTTGTTTAAATTTACTTTTGGAGCTGGTGATGTTTCAGTATTCTGAAATTTTCAGTTTTCTAGCAAAGCTGAAAGCAAGTTATTTAGTAGTTAATTCAACATATGAAATTACCTGAAATAAATGGTTGTCAAAAAATTGCCATATTGTGCCATGTATTAGCCACACTTTTTCTATAAAAAAGCAGATAAAAATATGGGGTGTAGTAATGTGGGACAGATAAAATGGGGGTAATAATACATATGGATTATTAGAAATAAATATTGTAAAATCTTTAGATTAAATAAATTGTCAATAAATTTGTGGAGAACTTTAATTGCTAAGTTTTCAAAACAGCTCACTTGGTTATAAATTTTTACAGCACTTATCAATACATATGCTTTTTTAAATATCAATTTTTTGGTTGCCATTCAAAAGTGTAGAACTTCTTTTATGAGCTCTGTAACTTTTATTAGTCTCCTTTTATAACTTTTCATTAGTCCAGCAATGATGTTACAATGCACACAAACATGTACACAGTTGTGCTTGTAACACATGCACCATCGCAACTTGCAACACAGCTACATGTGCGACATAGCAGGGCACATTTCACAAATGAGAACAAAATCCATTGTTGTTGGGGAACATTACTGTATTATAGAAGTTTACTTGTTTTGATGGCATACTGTGGGATACTGGCACCAACCAACAGTGATACTGATAGTGTAGATAACTACTCTAGTGGCACTGACAGTGACAGAAAATAAGATGTGCTAAACATGGAAACAGGTTCCATTTGGCCAATGATAAAAATTTTGTCTCAATGTGTGATAACTGCTGTTTTCCTCTTATCTGCTGTCACTCCTCAAATGAAAAAAAATATTATAGAAGGCTGATAGGCTATCCGCAGCTTACCTTTCATTTTTTTTAATTAGTGGGTGCAGCCTATACATGAGAAAATATGGTAATATTTAGCTGTTTAACTGTTTGAATTACAATGTACAACCATTAGAAATTTCTTGCACGTAGCCATTACACTTCAGACAGAAAATAAATATAAATTTGAATTTTTTTTTCTTTCATTTGTGCTATTAACAAATACAGCTATAAATTTGTTAATTTATTTCATTTTTTTTAATTTGTTAAATTTTGTTAAAAAAAGTTCTGGCCCATCACAGCTGCTTTCAAATTGAGCATTTGGACCACATGCAATTTCAGTTTGAGATCACTTAAGCCCTGTTCCACAAGTGTGTAGAGAGTTAATGGCTTTTATGCCTTAGCGATGTGATAATAATAATGGTTAGATCATCCTGTGATCCTCCTTTATGCACTCATAGCCCCACTTAGACTATAAACCAGATTTAAAACTTTTAAAGAAAAAGGGGGAGCATAAAAGGCTCCTTGTTAAGCATATCATGATAAACTACAGCATGAAATGATGAAATTCAAAAGGCAAAACAATTATCTTAATAGTAGATAAATCGAGCATTGTGCATAATGTTATGCATATCTTATGTTTTCAACAATTCTCTGCACTCACAAGTGACAATCAAAATGCACCTTGAAAACCTCACAGGAAAAGCTTCAACTGCAATTTTTATGTGATGATGAACTATAAATCATGTAACATAGAAATTTATTTTATATTTAGAGGCAAAAAAGAGTGACAAGAGTATGTATAAACGTAACCTATTACTACAAAAAAAAATCATGAAAATAAATTGTGAAAAGTATTAGCCACACATTTTCAAGGTTATCACATCTTACTTGTCAGCTGCAATTTCTTAATCGCCTATGGCGAGTTGGCGACCGTTATTTTGAGCCCAAACAGTTACACATGTTTTAGCTATACTTATCTTGGTGGAATGTTCTAAAAGTGAACAAACACTTTTTAGCGAACAAATCCATTTTGAACCTACTTTTAGAGAGGTAAATAAAGACAAACAAGATTCATGTGGAATATTATACAAATCAAACCACTGTGAATTAAAAATTATTCAAAATTCAAATCTTATATTGGTATTGGTTATACTGTTGACATCTGTTGTTGTCAACAAGAGGGATCTGTATCAGTCTCCCTTGAAATCCAGAATCTTAACCTAATACTCAATTTTGTTTAATTCTGAATTTCAAATTGATGTGTTTCATATGTGTTATGTGTTTCATACTGTGAATTTCCTGAACATATGTTATCTAACTAATATACATGTAATCAATATTCTTACATCATTATTATCTTTGTCATCAGGTAATTAATTAGTACATATACTATAAATATTAATTGTTCTAGAAACTGTAAACAGTTTTCTGGCACCTTAAAAAACATTTAGATGACAAAAGATAAACAATTAGTTTTAATTTGATATTAATCAAAATACATTTACTTGACATTTTAACAAATTTACAGTTTCATATTTTCAGTTTACAGTTTTCGAATAGATAAAATTTAAACATACACTCAAACCTGTTTTCGAGCAGTAGATAGGGACTGTATATAAAAAAATGTATACATAAAAACAGCACAAAACGTCATCAGTAAACTATAAAAAAATAGAGTTTACAGTTGACTTTTTTTCAGTTACCACGTAGTCACTGATCAGTTTTTGCAACGACTGTTGTTTCACTAGACACTTGTATATGTCTTGGTAGCCAGATATACAAAACTGAAGCTCTTTTTTTTATTGATTATTTATTTTATTCATTAATTTTTTTTTATTGATAACTTCGTCATGTTCCAGTTTGATTGAAATTTTCATGTACTGCACAAAAAAAGACCACACAAAAACAGGTTTGAGTGTACATAAAAGCTATTTTACTTTTCATTCCATTTTATGCCTATATTGTGATGATGAACATCATAGTGCAGTGGCTGATAGAACACAGAGTCATCAAAATCAACATCAAATGTATCCCAGAAAGGTCCAAATGGATTACCATCTTTAGCATTGCAGCTGTTTCCTTCACCACGAGAAGAATAACAGAAAACTAAATAGAAAATTAGTAAAAAATTATAACTCCATCAATCTCATAAAGAACAAGATGTTACAAAACATGAACATTAAAATTTTAGGAGAGGAAATGATTAAGAAAAATTAGATTTCAAAGACTAAAATATAAGAGTTAATATTCTCAATGTCTAGAACAGAATTTTGCAGCTTCCCTTGAATTTACAAAAATTGTAAATACCATAATATACATTATAAGTAAAACAATAGTAAAATGATCTAAATTTTCAGTGAGGTTCTTTAATGTTGAAAGTATTCTGAATTTTGTATCATAATACACAAACTGAATTTTGTATCATAATACACAAAGTGCAAAAAGAAACAAACTGAGTTCCATAAATAATTGGTTTGGTTTACTTGATTATGACAAAGCACATAAAGGCTACTTGCTTAAGGAGAAGGCTGCCTTTATGAAAGACTTTCTGAAAGAAACTGGCTTATCCTCCTGACATATGGGAAAAACCATCAAAATGCCGATGCTGCCAGCCCATTCACTTGGAATCAAACCCAGGTCAAACTATCAGCACTCAAAGACTTTACCATTCTGGGCATTAATAACTGGTATGAGAGTTCCATAAATAGTATTAGTGAACATTTAATTAATAAATTTTTTGTTGGTATAAAATGATAGACATCATCAACCACCAACACAGCGATAAACATTCTATTCCAGTTGTGCTTTAATAAAAGAAATGTGTCACTCACACTTCACTCCTTTACATCGATGTGAAAAAACAGTGTAAAATTAACTTTTGCAACCTAAAAAAACTTTCTATTAAAAATCATAAGTATTCTGAAATTATCTAATTATTCATATTCTAGGTTACACATGCGTTAACATATTAAATTAGTGCATTTCATTTACCATTTCATCTGCAATCTCTTTTCGGATTACTCAAAAGAAGACCATGATGATCAGCACTATCAAGAAGACAAGGTAAGAAAATTTGTTTTCTTTCCTTATTTTATTAACTTCTTTAAATATTTACAACAAAAGATTATGAGCAATGATGGAAATCATAGTTTCTAAAACAATAACAGTTAAGGCCATTCTGTAGTTTTATATAAAAACCAAATTAAATTTACAACGATATAAAAGATGTTGCATTCAAGTCAAATGCAAGTATGAAATCTGAATTCCAGTAATTATTCAGCATGGAAATACAAAATGAAAATGTTACAGAAAAAGGAGGACCTTTCTGATATAATCTAAGATGTACACCTTACTAAAAAAAAGGGGGGGACTGTTCTATATCTCCCGTTCTACTGGACTCATTTTCAAAATTGAACTTGCGTTTTCCATGTCTCAAAGTGCAACTTAGGATTTATATTAGATTTATATATAGCATTATTCTAACATAGGTATTTTGACACAAAACTGGACTTTTTTTTAAATAACATACAATTTAATTTCCATATTTTGATTCTATGACTCAAATTATGCTAGATATTAAACTTTGTAATTTTTGGTGAGAAATTTAAAAATTTATCTTGGCACATGTTTTTTTCAGTTTGCGCCAAGAATAAGTCACTTGGCGAACTTTTTAATTTATAGTAACTTATTTTCGTTTCCTTTTTCATTGTACACGAGCAGAAAAAAATGTCGATTGTATTTTCTAATGTTGACAAAAGTGCATAAACCACATTTGGTGTTATCGCTTATAACAAATATGGCAAATTTCAGAACATGCCAATATGTAAATTCATGTATATCTTACGAAATTTTAAATAAACAACTCTAATTTTTTGCAGGTATGCTTAGAAATACATCTACTGCTTAGAAATACATCTACTTTAAGATGATCGTAAAAATTTTATAGGTTATTATTAAAACATTTTTTAAAAAAATTTAAACATTATTTAAAAATACAAATTTTAAAAATAAATCATAAAAAATGGGCGAATTTTATTTAAATGAACCAACATTTTTAAATGTGAAAGGAAGAATCAAATATGTTTAATAAAAAAAAGGAGGAAATATTAATAAATACGTACCAAATTCAATTAATGTTAAGGAGTTAAAATGTTGATAGCTAATTTTTTAAAAAATACTCATGCAATTTTTCCAAAACTTCGCATTTTGGCATAACTTGAGTCTATTAAAATATGGAAACATTTTGCTATGTTATTTCAGAAGAAGTCTGATTTTTATGTCAAAATACCTAAGTTAGAATAATGCTATATATAAACCTAATATATATCCCAAGTCACACTTTCAAAACATGGAAATTAATTAAATTTCGACAATCGGTACAGTAGAACAGGAGATATGAAACTGTTCCCCCCCCCTTTTTGTGTGTGTGTGCAAGGTATACCTCCAAACCCTGTTACGCAGCAGTTGAATAAACATGAGTGGCAATGCCAAGTGATAATGAATTTACCAATGTGACAGCCAAATAATTCATATTAAATATGAAACTACAGCTAAAATCCCATGGGAAAAACTCAGGCTAAAACTTTTAACTAAATTATTTCTCTTAAGGAAACTTTACAATTTGAAAACGGCAGAAAATGGCAATATGTAAACTCATATAAATAGTCTACTAGAATTAGTCAATAAGTTTAAAGCAACAGATGAGAACATACAGGATGACCATATTTCAGCACTTTTGCTTTGTTCAATACCTAGCTCATACGACAGTGTAATAACAGCACTTGAGGCAAAATCAGAAACAAATCTAATGGCAGAGTTCATAAGGGGGAAATTAATCGTCAAATTCAACGAAAGAGTTGAAAATAATCCATCAGAATCAATGGCATTAACCCTCCGAGCGTTACGGGTTTAGCCTTGAAATTTCAAAGTTCCTCAAAATGTCATGAACAAGTGTTACTTTCTTGATTTTAATTAAAAAATGACTCTTTCATTTTGTACCTTGATTTCTTTTCTTCCAATATAAACCGAAATCAGATCGAAATCCAAACCGAAATCAGATATATTAAAAAATAGCAGAAATTTTCATGTGTAATGAATATAGAAGGCAGCCTTCTATACGGAAAAATCCGGCCGTAACGCTTAGAGGGTTAAAGCCTCATTTGAAAAATAAAACAAAGATAGTACAATTTTGTCATACTGCCACAAAACTAACCATTTTAGATCAGAATGTTTCCATTTCAAATCAAATCAAAAGACTGAACCACAAAAATGTTCCAAGAAAACACACAAATTTTAAAAATCACCAAGCAAATAATGCACGGAATTTCATAAAAAATCAATAAGAAACAAAAAATAAAAAATCAGATATGATTCCTCACTACTCTGTCTACTAACGACATAGAACTTCAATTGTCAGAAAGGTCTGCTTTTGATAGAGAGGTGAGTAATCATTTAGCGAATAACAAGAAATATTTCATGGACTTTGAATCCATAAATCTTCCCGATATCATGATTGTAAATGGGCAAAGTCATAAATCTACAGGAATAGGAACTGTTTGTTTCAAAACACTAAATCGTAAACAAAAATTAACTGAAGTTCTTTTATCAGAAATATTATATGTACCTAAAATTAGAGACAATCTTCATTAAGAAAATAAGAGAAAAAGGACTCTTTAAAGGAAATAAATATGTGATCACGAAAGAAGACCAAATTATTCTAGAAAGTAATGCAACTAATGATCTTTATTGAATCAAACCATTTGAAAAGAATGATGAACAATCAGCTCACAAAGCATTTTTAATGTAAAAATGAAAACTGTATTACCCTTTGGCACAGATGCCTTGATCACAGAAACAATGATGAGATTAAACAATTTGTGAACACAGAACTTGCTGAAGAAATCACACTAGACTACTGTAAACATGATAACACATGTATTCAGTGTATAAAATATAAACTAACTGATTTTCCATATCCTAAAAAAAAGAATTTAAAGCACCCAAACTGCTCAAATTTGTTCATACTGGTGCTTTAAGACCAGTGCAAACACCGTCCGTCATTAGTTACCTATACTTTGTAACTTTTCCTGATGGTTACAGTGAATTTATAATGATTTACCTAATGAAAAAAAATGAAGTAATTTCAAACCTAAAATAATTTATGGCATTTACAAACAATAAATTTGGAAGAAAAATAAAAAACACTAAGAAGTGATAACAGTGGGGAATATACCAGCAAAGAATTTGCAGAATATCATGAAATATGTTACAAATCACCAGCTAACTGCCCTCCATTGAATAGCAATACCTACAAAATCCAATGCAAACATCAGGTTTTGAAACAATCATTTTAAAATAATGAAATTTAACTACTATTAAATTTCAATAGACGATATCAAGTTTTATATTATTAACAAACGATAAAAATTACATGTTTTTACACCTTAGAGGAAACAAGAAAGACCACAATTAAAATCTAAAAACCTTTTCTTTTCCCTTTAGGCCATATAATTGGTGCTATATCCTTCATGAAATTCTCCATAGTCACTACTCTATGATATTCATTCAATGGCTCTACTTTAAAATATGTATCAAAAGGCACTTGTATCTGAAAAAAATTACACAATACAGTTAATCTTCATTCTGAATACATGAAACATTTAAACACAAATGAAAAATACAGAACTATTTAAATAGCAATTAAAACATGCTGAATCAAAGCATGATAATGATTTACATGCTTGTAATTACATGATTTACATGACTGTGGACTGTATGTCCACAAAGTTACTGAAATGTGTTTTACATAAAGAGGGATGAGTTCCTAATATTTCATTTAACACCTAAATCTATAGTAATTTTTATTAATACTTTCCTCTTTGCCCAATCTCTTAAGGCATTCAATTTCACTTCCATTGTAATTTTAATTTGTATTCTTCTTTTCTCGTTCCAACATTTTCACCTGCACAAACAACATAACACTTGCAAAACATGGACTTAAACCAAGAACCAAGATACTCTACCCATAATGAACATAAAATTTAACTTACACCAGAGTACAACTATAAACCTTCAAGCAAACCTGCTAATAGCTAGCAATAGAAAGGAATGTGAATGATAATCAACAGTGTGTACCTGATTTTTTGTTACTCACAAAAGAAATGAGGGAGACTGGAATTTCCACAGGAGTTGGGAAAAAAAATTGCTACACAAGTTTCAAGAAATAGTATCACAAAAGGAAAGAGACAAAAACTGCACAATTAGAATACCATAAAAATCTTTGAACAGAACAGGAAACATGCAGACATTCATACACATAAATACGCATTACAATTACAATAATACCACAATTAAAATGCACTGTTAACTGATTGTATTGATGATGTTAGAAATTATTACAATCTAGATATTAATAAAGCAACCTATTATTTCAAAGGTAATGTTCTGCTTCACCAGCAAAAATGATTAGTTATTTTAAAGAAAGTGATCATTGAGTTATAAGGAATATCGAGTAACTGGGAGTTGAGTTTACAGATGTCTACTGTAGAATACTTATGAAAATTCCCATGAAAATGTTTAGATCTATTTCCAGCAAAACCCTGATCTGAAGTAACATTAAAAATGCAAAAAGATTACATATTTCAAAACTAATAATTCATAATAACCTCACTTCACAACAAATTCTGAGATTTGAATTTTAAAAAAATACCAAATTCTTAATTTTCTATAGTAATATAATTGCAAAATTAAAGCAACTATTATTTTGTTTTGAAGTCTGATGAAGATTCCTTCAGTCAGCAATTACTCCATTCTATTGATGTTTCATTCAGAAAATTTAGCGTGCTAGTCTATTTAGATCTTACAAAACTTACACTTATATTTGTAAGATATAAGTAATGAGAAGATTGAAAATTGGAAAAGTACAAAATAATGATAAGTATACATAGGACTGAAAATTTTCAAAAGAACTAAATGAAATTAAGTTGCATAAAAGTATTATAAATTATTTGTCTCAAGACAGTTTATCGTGTTCAGGAAGAACACTTCTTTTGATTATTAAATTATAACATTTTATGTCACAAATTTGCTAAAAAAAAAAAAAAAAAAAAGAGGTAGTGAATGTGTATTTAAATGTCCGTAGAAAGCTGGCTACTTGTTAGAAGGTGCAGAATGCTGATGTGCATGTGGCGCATGTGGCTAGAAGACAAAAGTGACAGAAGAAACTGAGCGGAATGTGAAGACACAGCAGCAGTGTCTCCCGAGTAACACCATATCAAATCTAGTTTATGGATCCCAAGAACCTGCAGCTAATACATTCACCTTGAATCTGTTTCCTAAGAAGCTCCAAAATCAATGTAAACAATTTTACCCCTATTTCTCTACAGTACAAGAACTGTCTATTTTAATTTGCTTCCATGGTTACATACTGACATACGTTTATCATCTATCTCCACCTGCAGAAAACTTCCCTTTCTTTGTATCTAAAGTAAAGACAAATTAAATGTTATATGTTACATAACCCTTACATAACCCTGTGGTCTGCATGCATGTAATCCTCCAACTCCATATGCTATAAGGAGTCGGTAACTTGTCCAAAAATGATAGGAAAATAAACAGTACATTTTTTAAAATAAACTTTAAAAGAAAAAAATTCTGTTGCAAAGGTTTTAAAAGCTCACTTTACTAAATAAATTCTCATTTAATAGATTTATTGAAATACAAAATTTATTTTAAGTTCGTAAAATAGCTAAGTGCCTGCGTTTCACGACGATGTGAAAATGAAATGTATAGAGTAAGTAATATCTCACTTAAACCTATAACCCATTATGTCTCAAAATGATGCGATTTCATCAAAAAACATAAAAAATAATCTAATCTGAATTTTGAAAAAATCGCTTCGAGGTGCACTGGCTTTTGTCTAGATGCACCTATGTACCAAATTTTGTAGCCCTGGGTCTATTAGCTTACGCGCAGCACGAACGAAAGACACACACAGACAGACTTTTTCTTTTATTATATGTAGAGATTCATCATGCCTCCATTTACTTTTATGGCATCATAAACAGTTTGTATTGCTGTTAAAGAATTTTTCTGATGGTTTTCTACCAACATATCATCATTAACTGAGAAACCACTTTCTATTGTTGCAATGCTACGTGATAAAATTAAAATTAGTTTTACAACACTACAAAGTTCTTCACAATCTGAATTATTAATCAAATCTTTAAAAAAGACAAAGTCACACTGTAGGATAGTTAACAAAAGTGTATTTCAAAAAACCCTTACTTCTGAATAACAATTCTTTAAATCGCGCTTTCGATTTCGCTCCATTTGCAGCATTTATCCATTCACTTTCATAAAGTAGATGCGGTAACCTCACCATCATTAAAATGCTTAGACATAATGAGACATAATGCCTCTCTTTTCTCTTATTAAAATGCATTAGACATAATGAGCATAGAATCTATTTCTTAATCATTAATCTGTTTCTCAATCAATTTATCATTAGACATAATGAGCTTAGAATCTATTTACTTCCATTTCGGTAACCAGATTCGTGATGGTGAAATATCTTCTTCTAAAGAGCTAAAATCTAAGATTCATCTGAATTTGCAATAGGAATCTTATATTTTGAAAACATTTAATAAAGCAATTAAAGTTATAAGCATATTTTACAGCTTTTCACAAACTACTCTATGCACTCAAAGTTCTACACGGCTACAAATCAATATCAAAACTTAAGTTACAGTTACAGTTACAGTTTCAGAGGTTGGAGAACGTTTCCAACAGATGTAGAGTTCCCACAACAGAAATTTAAAAAAAAAAAAAATTGCCACAAGAAGCTTATCTTTCAGCGCTTCTCTCTTTCAACTGACACAGTCACTGACAATTTGGATGATTCTACATACTTTTTTACATGAGGAAAAATATTAATAGCTTTCTCAAAAACAAGTATGTTTTCACATCATCTTACTTCACAAAATTTTAGCAGAAAAGTCATACAATTAGTGATGGCAATATAATCTGCTAGTCGAGCAGACTATATTTAAATACACACTGTAACGATCCTCAGGTGATGGAATGTAAGTTTAAATTAGAGGACTTCCTGTTCTCATGCGAACTAATCACCAAGTGTCCACAAAATGACCGGAAGGTAATCAACAAAGGAAACACATTAAGGACACCCTCCTTATGTGGTTTCCTTGTAAACTATCACAAAGTGTACGCTAAATGACCAGAAGGTAATCAACAAAGAAAACTCTTAAGGACACCCCCTGCACATTTCCTTGGACATTAACATAAAAGGAAAGGAAGAGGTTTTTTGAGAGAATTATGCTTAGAGAGGTGCAGTAGAAATCATACAAAAGCAACTGTGTGAACCAACTGTCAGAAGTTTGTTATGGCTGTACTGTATTGATGTTTTACTTTTTATTAATCTAGAAATTTTTGTTAAGTTTTAAAATAAATATTTAAAGTACCACTGGCCTGATTACTTTCTATCTCGGAAGTTCACTTATGGTACAATACTCTAAGCATGTCTTTAAATAATGCACTTATTCCAGTCAGTAGCTCTATGCTCAGTTCTAAAGGCATCATGAATGACATACAAACCACAGGACCAAATATTCTAATAGATGACAGTCATTATTATTTGCTAATTTTTTTCCCCGATTTCTAAGAAATTTAAGATTAACATTTGATCCAGCCAAGTATACTTGGAGCAATTTCTTTTCACTTAGCTTTGAAGTTCTCTCAAAAAAATTTGTGATAAGGTCACTAGCAGTAGCACGTTCCCAAAAAAACTTATGTGAGGCATCTTCTGTTCACTTCATTCCTCACATTACCCCAAAACTAACAAAATGTCCATTTGACCTCTATGGATAACTCTATTTAAAGCCAATAGAAAACATGTGGTCCATGGTTGCTGAATGATTTACCCAGATTACATCCCAAGCTGCCACACCAGATCAACTTTGGCAATGTGTGGAAGCTGCTTGGTCTGCTGTACCCCAAGAACACATCCAAAGTATCTTTGAATCAATGCCAAGGCGTGTGGCAGCGGTGATCTCCAACAATGGTGGCTACCTTGATTACTGATTCTGGAAGGAACCACACTTCACAGAAGTCTATAAATTTAATCATTTGATACTTGGTCAACATGTTAGCTACTAAATAAATTTTGTTGTGATATCTCTTGTCTTTCTTGGTGTTGCAATTTCGGTGGCCAGCAGTGCAGCAATGGTTAGCCTAGATGACTGACTATTATTCTTTTTTAATTTATACTGCAAAATGTATAAGTAATGTAAGGCATTTATTAAAAAGGAAAAAAATGTTTAAAAGATTTTGTTTTGTTCAAGAATGGGGGAACGACTGAAGAAAATCAGAAATTTCAAGGCGGAGAATGATTGATTATTTATTTTTACTACATGAAATATGTAAAAAAAAGGTAAATATTATACTTAACATGTTTACTTCTGAATTCGGTCATAAGTTCTGCTGCCATTTGTTTCTTGAAAACAAAATTTTTAATTTGATTTTTATGATTTAAATAATATAAAAATCAAAACAACGAAAAATCAAGTTCAGAACAAATAACTATTTTTGTATTTACCAAGCAAAGTATCATATTTTCTTGCATAATTTTGAAGTAAAATAACCATAATATATCCACGTCATCAATGATATTGGAAAGCTTAATAGTTCAATTTGATTTTTTAACATACAATAATACGATTAAAAAGGCATCAATAGATTTCCTTTAACTTTAAAAATGCACTGCACGAATATTTGTCATTTTAACATGCAAATATGATAGAATGTTAACATATAGTTAAAAAAATATTTTTTAATGTGTAAAAGACTTTTTAAAGATTTAAAGATTAAAAAATTAAGATTAAAAAATCTGATAAGTGAAAATCTGGTACATATTTTTAAATTGGGGATGGCACCAGAAAAACAAACTCTCTAAACCAAAAGGTAGAATTTTCTTTCATTCACCATGCACAGACTTCTTGTTCTTTGCAAGAACATACAAGTCATGCTCTCTGGATTCTGGAGGTAACTGGAAACCACAGATACTGGAAACATGCTTTGCTTTCCTGAAAGACAATCCGATTGACGACACGAAAATTGGTTCTAGACCAGCTCCTTGAATGATGCTCATGCAATATATAATTTGCCAAGAAAATGATCCACTTCCAACATTAGCACCATAATTGCTTTTTTGAACCATCATCCAATGGAAAAGACAATGGTCAATTTTCAAATTCCCTGACTTACCTTCAGGGCTTGCCCACAGCCCTGTTTTCCAGGTAGCATGGCAACCTTGTTAAAATTGACAAAAGAAATTAATTATAAAAGTAATTAAAAGAATACACCCAGAATTTTACTAAAAAATTCATGTATCCTGATTCCTAACTTTTTCTCATAACCACTTTCATCATTTTCAAACAGATTTACTTTCTTCACAAAAATATTAGTTTTTTCTAATAAATAAATATTAAAATGATGGTTACTGATTAATTTAAAGAGAAAATAATATAGCAGAATGGAGAATGTACTTACGAAGACTATAAAAATAATTATACTTCAAATCATGCATACCGATTTTGAATATCCAGGCCTATACTCTACCCATGGTGGAAGAGCAAGAGTCCTGTTCAGCCCATGAGCAAAAGCTAGAGCTCCAAGGAAATGATCTGCCTGATTACCAAATCGCCCTAAAAATGTTTCATTCAAAATCAGAAAAACTAGCATTTCAATATATAACTACAGAATGGGCACTATTTTTCCGGAATTGAAATAAAAATTTACAATAAATCTTCAAAATCTTAATTCAGTGCTAAGAAACAACTAAAATACTTTAAAAGACATGTAAAACAGAATCAGAATGTTTCATTCCTTATATTTATAAGAGCTTTTCTAAAAATAAAACTCGTGGATAGAGTAAAACACACATTTATTAACATTATTTACAAAATAATTACAAAGTAAATACATTTTCATTCTTCTGCTTGTAAGAGAGTGTCAAGTAATAATTCTTGTCGTTGATGCTCATATCCAAGCCTTCTACATATGGATCAGGTCTGAAACTGACCAGGTTCCATAAACTGCAGATGACATTAATTATAATACTCAGTACTTAAGTAACCTGAATTTGGGACTGGCTTGCCTCTTATCACCAATAATTCTCAATTTTGTTTTATAATCTATGTGTTGGTATTTACTCATTTTATGACACTGTTTTATGAAATTTAACAACATTTTACACTAAACATTAATTATTGCTGATGTGCATAAACAAAATAAGAGGAAAATTGAATGAAATACAACACATTATGTAGCAATATTACAAAATTTGCAATGTGTGCAGCTCAATAAAATGGTGTCTTGAGGGTGCTTCACACGAACAAATACTTCAAATGAATTCTGTAAAAGGAAACCAACAACGGTTGGAGAGGAGAAGAACATTTTCTCTTAGTTTTTAAAACCAAAACAAAGTTAGTGACTTAATCAGAAATAATAAGCTGGAAGGTAGAATGAAAGTCCTAATGCAATAGTAAGAGCAAAACAAATAAATAAATAACTGCTTTTTATACTTATCACTGTTGCAGTGCCACTTATATGCATAAGTGTGATCATGCATTTGACACCAACATTAATGCTCTTTCATTCATTCTCATACTTTCCAATTTTGCTTAAAAGTTTTTGAAAAATTCAAAAAAGTGTACTTATTCTCTTAAATTTGAATACCTCTGTAACGAGCACACTGAAGAATTACCAAGCTTGCATATATACACTTGTTTTCAATATGAAATCTCTAGTTTAAAATTCTATAAGCCTTACATCATCTACAATATGAATTTTCATTTGGTTATAGGAACATCTCAGAAATTGGGGATACTCAGATAACAGGCACTTGATGAGGTATCTGAAATCATGTTCGCCAACTTGGGCGATAGGTGCCAAACAATGGGAAGAGTGTTTAGGTTGCTAGTTCAGATGTTAACTAAGATAGGGAAAAGGAAAGAGATATTTTCTTTCTGTATGTAAACACTTGGGTATCGTTTGCAGATAAATCTTTGTGCTCATGATCCAATGACTTTGTCAGCAGATAATTTGAATTTGTTGTCTAATTATTTTCTAAATAAATTAATTACACCTGTAATTAAAATAACATAATTTTATTTTTATGCAAGAACATGACAAAATATGCTCCCATTCCCTACTTATTGGCTCACATTATCCCATATGTATTTACATATAATTAATTTAAAACTCTTTTAAGTATAGACTTATATAAATTAATTACACTTCTAATCAGAATAAAAGGATTTTATTCTGAATAAAATCTGCTATTTTTTTTACAAAAAACGAAAACTTAATTAAATTTGTATTTTCAAATCTTTGAATAAGATTTATATTTATAGATTGTTCTGACGTGTTACTCATGTTCATGTTTAATAGTAATGAATCTAATGTATATCGAACTTCAGATAAGTAAAACATAGAAATTTTTGCACCACTGTACTTGCAACAAATGCATAACTGAAATAATATTTTCTGGTTTAACTTTTCACGGAATAAATACAAATACATTCAATTAACCTTATCCTATTATATTTGTTTGGTCTTTTTTCAAAATTTAAACAATTGCATACCGTCGCGAAAAGCCACAGAAGCGCTTGTTAAAAATCATGTTTCCCTGCAGTTATGCAATTCAGGATTACATTTCTTTGTTTACCTACATAATAACTATTTTTGCTCTTAAACAAGAAAAAAAGAATAAAAATAACCCTGTTAACCTTATTTAAGCAAAATTATTGCATAAAAGAATCCGTATTGTCCAATATAAACAGGACTGGATGATTGAATAGCTTGGAATATATTTCGAGGATGTGACTATGTGCATGGTTTATCTCAACGCAAATGCTACTCTTTGCCTTACGCGATTTTCGCCCAGCTGAGCTTCTTTCCTGATATTGGCTTGAAGAGGAAATTTTTGGAAAGCACCTTTTGATGCAAGCTCCCTTTTTGCGTCAAAAAATTCCTCCCGAGGATATGGCAATTTTTCGCGATTCAAGATGGCAGAAAAGATTGCGCCAAGTGCCCATTATGTAAGTTTTCCCCGGAAATTTTTAAAAAATCTGTAGATGTAAAATAAAAAGAAATAACAGAATGCTTTTAAAGGTCCTTCACAACCTATTAAAAATCAAAATAAAATTTTTATGCATATGAGTAAATGCTGCGTTTTTAGAATATATTAAAAATAAATAGTTAATTTGCATATAATAAAGCTTAAATTTTATATTACATTATTCAGTAAAAACGATACTTCTTTTTGCACTTTGGGAAGTCGAAATTAATTGCAGTTCACTACTTTTTATGACTAATTTAAAAATATTTTTTTTATCAAAAACTGTCTATGATTAAATTTCTAGCATGGTTTCAGATAATATCCAAATATTTCATAAGAAAATTTTATCATAACACAATTTACTTATTTAACCACTTTACCATTTTCCCAAAGACAGACTCATCGATTTAATGAGTGCCGTCAGTAGCTTTGAACTAGCTTTGAACCTTAATACATCTTATATAGATATACATACTTTACACAGCAATTTGGATATTTTAAATTATTAAAATTATTCAAAGCCACAGAGAAACACTTTTGAAACCGACAAGACTGTTTCAAGGGAAATGGTGAAATGGTTAATATATTGCAATATGAAGCCAATAATTAGTCTATAAATCTTTGACTACAAAGTAATAGTTAAATGATGAAATTTTTTCTATATGAAAACTAGCACTAGTATTAATAAAAAAAAACTAATAAGCTTGATTTGCTTCATTATAAAGATCCTGCTTATAATTTCTGATTAAAAATTTTTAAAAAAATTCAGATTATAAAACACAAAAATAGATCTTTCTGAAAAGGTAACTAAAATTATTAAGAAATAATATAAAAAATTAAAAGCTATCGTTGTGCATTACAATACCATTACCCTATTTACTACAATTTAATTACACATATTATTTTTGTGATTCTAACAACAATCACATTACCCCTGAAACTTCAGAAACTATTAGTAAATGACATATGCACATATTTTAAAATGACATTTAAAATCATGGGCATAAAACCACAACCTCAAAAGTAATTTCAGACAGTATCAAATTAATGGTCCCATCCATAATGATATAAATGTGTAATTACCTGAAAGTAAGTACACCTGAAAGACGCAAAACTATCTGTATTCAGATTCAAACCCATCAAACATAAATGGCATAAAACGGAATATTATACTCAAAAGTATATTTGTTTAAAATAATAATCAAAATTAATAATATGAGAAAAATTAGATTAGAAATAATCAACAAATCTATGCTAAAATATTTAAATGATATTGATATTTTAAATATTAACAATAGTCCAATAAGATGTTAGAAACACTTTATGAATTTTGGCTTTGTTTTGATTTGGTTTACAGAAAAATAAGTGTCCCACCACCTCTGTGACACGATTTTATCAGTCAAAAGGGACAATATTAGATTTTAAGCTCATTGTTTTATTTTGAGAAAATATTC
>KK116693.1:0-13293 GCA_000611955.2 Stegodyphus mimosarum | reverse complement strand
AAAAAAAAAAAACTACTATATATATATATATAAAGAAATCCTGTTTTATAGTTTTCATTAATGCATTTAAAATAGTTTGACGTTTAAGAAAATGACCAAAATACCCGATAACTTTTGAGAGGTACTGTATTTTAAATGCAATTTCTCATTTATTATTTACTAAAATAAATTATTTTTAGCTAAAGCTTCGTAAGCATGAGTAATTAGTGAGGTACTATATTCGCAAATTTAGACTCGACTGGACGACTGTTTGAAAGACCATCTCTATAGAATTAGACTGGTGGATTTCTCACATTGTGTTCTATGCGACTCCAATCAGCCTATGATTTTTGAACATTTAAATAACTGCAATGTACTTTCTCGGTGTGAGGACATTGTTAAAAAACTTTGGGAAGCCCATGAATATATATTTCTAAAGAAATCCTGTTAGATAAGAATCTAAAGAAATCCTGGCTTAGGCACTAATGTCTGGCATTTATAAATTAAAAATAAATAAAACATATTCGTAAATTAATAGCGCCACAACTTCGTTATATTTCGAATGACAAATTAAAATTTGGAGTAACCGGCACTCAAACATATGAAATACAAAAAAGGTAAGTAATGTTATTATTATATGAAAGTTTTATAATACTGACCCATGCAGGGGCAATACAATATATAGCCGTTTGGATCAATTTGCACATAACTTAATACTAAATCAGCATATAAACTTATCAAAAACAAATTAACTACAAATAATACCGCCATTGTTAAACTAAAACTTGTCTATTGCCAATAGCTTGATCCAAAAAACTATTAGTATTGACTAAGTATTGAGTCTGCGAGGCTAAGGCGAAAACATTACGAATGATAGTACTTGAAAATTTGAGTGATAGACTCTTCAAATCAAAACTAGCAATTAAAAATTCCTCATGACTACATAAAAGTAGAATTGATTTCATACACCGCAATGAAACATATCTTCTAATAGCAAGTCTTTATGTGATTCTTTAGATGATAATTACGTTTTTAATGACCCTAGTGTTGATGTTGCAAATGATGTTAATGCCAGTCAATATAAAATTCGTAATGTAGTTTGTAAACGTAATATTCATAAGGATGTTCATGAAAAAATGTGTTGTATTAAGTTGTTAATACTAGCGGTAGTTCTGATTTAGGTAAATTACTTTCTACTATTTCAAAAAATTTTGTACATGGCAATAAGTCTGAAAAGCGCCCTCAGAAGGTGCAAGATAAGGATGGTTTCACTTTCCCTATAAAAACTACTCGACTTAACAAAGTTAGTAGAAAATTGTTCGATGCAGATGTTAGTAGCAAATTTGATATTTTCTGTAAAGATAAGGCAGATTCTTCTTAAGTTATGGATCAAAGCAATGCCCCTGCGGCGACTGGAGCTCCCAGTGGGACTAGAATCAAATCCATTTATGGTAAAAATATTTTCGAGTGATGATGATCATCATAGATCAATCACTGATTGTTTACCTAGGAATGAAGTACAACATTACGTAGTGCATGCAAAGAAAGTGCGATTCCTGAAGGCTGTTATTTGTTGCAACTCTCTGGGTTACAACGTGCAGGTTCAAAAGAAATAATCACAGCAGGGATTACTTTAAATCAAAATTTTTAATACAGATATCTCATTACTAGCGAAACGTTACACTACTACTCTCTTACATAACAATTTCTCCGTCTCTTTTACAGTTAAAGAAAAAGTAATAATAAAAATAGTCCTATCCCGAGAGGCACTCCTGTTGGCGCCGCCCGGCTGTTGCGTAATCTGTCCTAATGGAGCCGTCTCCTACATACTCCCCCTCTTTGAGTCGACTTCAGTCTGACTCAAAGACATACAGTACCTGGTTGAAGAGATCCAATTTATTAGGCACCTTGATGACACGTCCAAATCTTGACACTTTACGTAGAACATTAGTGGAGTCATTCAAAGAGTCATTATGATCAGAAAGTTCATCACTAGAAAAAGAAGAAAAAGGATTAGTAAAAGAATTATTCTGCAAAGTATCAGTTGGGGTGTCCGTTAATTGCACTTCCAAAGGAAAGACCCGCTGAATGGGACGTAGCAGAACACCAGCTTGAGTTTTCAATTCCACAGTTCTCACCTTGCCATCTTTTCCGGGAATCAGTCGAACGACCCTTGCTAAAGGCCAATGCATCCGTTTTTTGACGTCATCTCCGATTAGGACAATTTCACCCAGCCGCAGCTCTGATGATGGACCTTTCTGAATTTTATTCTGGACGAGAAGGCCTAAATATTCCTTCCTAAATCTATGTCTTAAATCATTAAATAGTTTTTGGCGATGTCTAACCCTCCTTCGAAGATTTTTTGAATCGCAGAAATCAACATCGGGAACACCTGAGTTGCGATTCTCGATGAGAAACATAGCTGGGGAAAGTGGGACTAAATCATCTGAATTTTCGGACAGATAGGTAAGAGGTCTAGAGTTAATTATTGACTCACAGTCGCACAATACTGTTTGCAACTCCTCGGTTGTAAGAACTGCGTTACCGAGTGTCCTTCTCAACAGTTCCTTTACCATACGAACTAACCTCTCCCACCAGCCGCCCCACCAAGCAGCTGTGGGGGGATTAAATTTCCATATTATGCGTTCTGTAGCCGTTTGCCTCAAAATTTTTTCCCAATCGATGTTACTTAGTTCTCTTTGCGCTCCTCGAAAATTAGTTCCGTTGTCGGAATAAATTATTCTCGGTCTCCCCCTTCTGGCTACGAATCGTCTCAAAGACATCAAGAAGGTGTCGGTAGACAGTGATGAAGTCAATTCCAGATGAATCGCTCTATATATTGCGCACGTAAACAAAACAATCCAAACTTTTTCACCTCCCTTCACGTACAAGGGTCCTGCCAAATCAACTCCAACCACCTCGAAAACTGCAGCGTCACTGACACGATCGTCCGGCAGGGGCACCGATTCGCAACCAGGAGACTTGGCTTTGTATCGATGGCATCTTACACATTTTTTTACGACTTTCCTGACTGCTCTTCTGCCCCTCACTATCCAAAATCGCTCCCTTATTATTCCGAGGAGTATTTGGGTACCAGCGTGACAATTTTGCAAATGATAATATTCGATCAGGCGCTGTGTGAAAATGCACTGGCCTGGTAAAATAATTGGACAAATAAATTCAGGGTTGTCTGATCGCTCTGTAATACGGGTTTTCACCCTTTTTATACCCTCTCCGTCTGAAATGAAACTCATATTAGGAACAGAGTCCGCGGAGGGAAAATACCTACTTTGTACAATTTTTACGAGAGTTTTTTCTGCCTGTTCCATTTCATGAACGGTTAAATCTCCAGTCTCACGAAATGCACGCTTACTTCTTGCATTTTTTACAAACCGCAATACCCATGAGACTAGTCGAATGATGGATTGATAATTTGAAAACCTAGTAGCATACCAAGGTATTTCCTCTTCAATTGAATTAAGATTGCATAACCTGACTTTTCTTTTTTCTCGCTCTACCTCAGAGGTCTCGTAAGCCAGGCGGTCTGGGGGCCAATTTTGAAGAGGTTCCAGGAGCCAGGACGGGCCTTCCCACCAAAGAGAATCGGAAAATGAACGAGGGGAACTGCCTCTTGAGAGTAAATCTGCGGGGTTTAAATCACCTGGTACATGGCGCCAAAACTGAGAAGGAATCAGACTATTTATTTCATTTATTCTATTTGCTACGAAAACTGACCAATCACCACGGTTCTTAATCCACCAGAGTGCTACCATAGAGTCACTCCATGCAATAATTTTCAAAACAGGCAAATCCAAGGCGGCGTATATTGAGTGAACCAATCTCGCACCAATACAACAAGCCATTAATTCCAAACGGGGAATTGTCAAAGTTTTTAACGGTGCTACCCTGGATTTGGCTCTGATCAACCGAATGTTGACTCCCACAGGCGTTACAGTTCGAATGTAGACACATGCACCATAGGAGCTCTTACATGCATCAACGAACAGATGCAACTCTGAAGTCTCATTTATTTCTACATAGCGTGGAATACTAATTTTCTCAAGATATTTAATTTCATCCCGCCATTTCTGAAAAGTTTTTTGAATATTGTCGGGCAAGGGATCGTCCCATTTTAATTTCATAGTCCAAGCCTCCTGTAATAATAATTTTGGTAATAAGGTGGTTGGACTCAAAAAACCCTGAGGATCAAAAATTTTATGTACTATAGCCAAAATATTACGTTTACTTATCTCATTGTCCATTGAGTAATTAAAATTACATTTCAATGTATCTTTGTCCAAATCCCATAAGATTCCAAGAAGCGAAGTTACACCTGAACTACGAGAGATAAAATTACCCGGAACATTACTTTCCCAACCCCGTAGATTAAAACATCCTCGAGCCATTACTTCTGTCGCCTTAACTATAAAATTTTCTTGCTGTTTGATATCTTGAACCCCAGTGACGCAATTATCGACATAAAACGAATGCTTTAATTTTTGGGTCACATCGTCAAACTCGGCAGGTGAATTATCCAAGAGATGCTCTATCGATGCTGAGAGTTGGAACGGAGATGAACAAACACCGAACACCACTCTACAGTGTCTGTAAATCATAGGTTCTTCAAGACCTGGAAGAAAAAACCTCAAAAAATCTCTGTGTTCTGGTATAATACTAAGCTGAAGGAACGCTTTTTCAATGTCCGATGATAAACCAATTGCATACAATCTAAACCTGTCAATTATATCAGGTATAAGTCCAATTAAGTTTGGGCCTGTGTTTAAACAATCATTTAAAGACGGCTGATTTTTCTCTCTGGCCGAAGCATCGAACACCGGCCTTACCTTCATTGTCTGGCTAGAAAGTTTTATGACAGGTCTATGGGGCAAATAATAACCCAAATTGTCAATTTCAGTTTCAGGAACCTTTTCTATTATTTTTAAATCTTCCCATTGCTTAAAAACTACCTTATAGTCATTTAACTGGTTTTTCTCTTTAATTCGCTGGCACATTCGGTGGTGCCTTCTAAAGGTCATAGACTTGTTATTAGGTAACAGGATTTCAGATTTAAAAGGTAGTGGCAATTCATATCGTCCATCAGGAAGAACATTTAAATTCTCTTTGAATTGCTTAAGGGTGTCACAGTGAGCAAGCTTACGTTTAACATCTTCTGTTGGATCTGTTATGCCAATGGCATCTAATTTCCAGAGTTCGGTTACACCAAAATTAGCACAGTGCAACGAAACTGCATTGCTGCATAAATTATTTTCTAGCAATGCTGGAATAGTGACTAAGTTATTTACTTTGCCAATCACAGTGTATCCGAATTTAGTCTCCACTACAGTTACACCCGAGTTCAGTTTCAGAGAGCTGCCAGTAATAATGTCCCCTATGGCATCTGCTCCTAAAAGCAATTCAATGTCATATTCTGTAGCTTGCAAATCAGACAAGGTAATATTTCTTTCTTTTAATTCTTTTAAGGTATTGTGATCAACTACTTTTGGAACAGATCCACATATTTTGTTCTGAGAAAGTACTTCAAAATTACGGCCATATGTACTTTCCAGATTTCTTAAATTAACATCAAACACTAAATGGGAATGAGGACTAGTCTCTCTCCCCCCAAACAAACCGTGTATAATGGTTTGTTTCGATTTGGGACGCAGTTGCAGAAACGTAATGACTCTGTCTGAAAGATAAGACTTTTGTGAACCACTGTCCAAAATCGTACGAACTTTAAGCTGTTTACCCTCAAATACAATTTTCAAAACAAGCGTTTGCAGATAGACATTTTCGTTAACAGTTGACTGATTAGACAACACATTACTTGAAATAACAGTACTTTCAGTGTCAATTGACTTTACAGGTTCTTTAGTAGAGCACATAATGGTATAGTGAAATTTATCACAACTTAAACATTTTACTTTACTTCTGCATGCCCGCGAACTATGTCCAACGCGTAGGCAGCGAAAACAAGCGTGCTTTTGAGCCAAAAGTTTTCGTTTATCCTCCAAAGACATTTTTCTAGCAGAAAAACATTCGGCAGAATGATGGGATTTCTCACAAAAAATACAACGTAAATTTCTCCTACCTGTATTATCTTGAACATTTACCAGAGCAGCAGCTGTAGAGCAATCCGGATCATCAGAATGTGGACGCGAATGTACAGAACGCGAAGCTCCCAGCCCGGTACGAGCGAGCTTAATCATCTCCTCACTTTGCACTTCGTTGCGAAGAAAGGATAAAAGTTTATCCAGGGAACGCGCACTATCTTGGTGTGGCGTATTATCTTCCATCGAACGACTTCTTTCCCATGCACGAAGAACAGTCTCTGGTAAGCAGGATTCAACAAGTGGCTCTAAAAATTCAGCAAATTTTTCTTTAGTTCTACCCAGACTTTCGAGTGCCATGAGTTTGCTCTCAAGTAAATCATAAAGTTCTGCTAAATCTCCTTTAATTCGACCAGCAGCATTCTTCATTACTATTGAAAGTAGATCCCGTACATAAATCTGAACCAAAAGTTCATCTCTGCCGAAGCGTTCCTTAAGTTGCGCAATCACCTTTGGATAATTTTCTTTAGTTGGTGGAAAACTTGTTACCAATCTTGCTGCTTTAGAATCTGCTACCACACACTGTAACAGATATTGAAATTTATCTTCATCCACAATAGCATTATCTTTATGAATTTTTTCAAACTGGGACCAAAAGGCAAGAAAGTCTTTCGGATCTCCGCTAAATTTCCTCAATTCTAGCTTCGGAAGCTTGAATTTCCTTTTTTGTTCACTTGCTGTTTCTTCCGTAGAGGAATCTGTTTTCTCTGCAGTTTCCAATAGCGAACAAACTGAGCAGAATTTATCTCGGTATTCCTCCGCTTCAGAAAAATCTTTGGAATATTCTTCTTGAAGGGTATCATCGCTTAGCAGCAAATTCGAAACTTCTTCTTGAGTTGTTTCTAAACGTGCGAATTTATCTTGAATTTGTTTAAGCAATGTACTGACTTCGTCACTTTGTAAGGTTTCAGTTTCGATCTTCTGAGTAATAGCGTTGCAGCAAACCGTGAATGCTGTTCGCAGCGACTTTCTTTTCGCTTTCAAAGCTTTGATATCCATATTTGAGCAGAAAATAAAAGTAGCGGACGCCAGAAATACTATGTTGCAACTCTCTGGGTTACAACGTGCAGGTTCAAAAGAAATAATCACAGCAGGGATTACTTTAAATCAAAATTTTTAATACAGATATCTCATTACTAGCGAAACGTTACACTACTACTCTCTTACATAACAATTTCTCCGTCTCTTTTACAGTTAAAGAAAAAGTAATAATAAAAATAGTCCTATCCCGAGAGGCACTCCTGTTGGCGCCGCCCGGCTGTTGCGTAATCTGTCCTAATGGAGCCGTCTCCTACATATTAATGGACAAATTTCGGATTGTCCTGCCGACGACATTAAAGAACCGATACGGGAAGATTTCAGTGTTATTAAGGTAACGCAGAAGATTAGATTTAGGACTAAGGTCCTGATGCCTTTGTTTCAGATTCAATTAGTGAATGAACCTGGTATGAAAAAAATTATGATATTAACTAATTTGTTATAATTTTCTTGCTCAATGAATGTGTGGTCCCAAGCATTCGTCTGATAATTTACCATATCAAATCAACCTACCGAGGCGCGTGTTTGGCCATGAAATCATTTTTTCGAAGTTGTACAGGCGTTTTTAGTTCCTGTGCACACAATCGAATGCGTTTCATATCGTACAAAATATTCAAAATTATTCAAATAAAGACATATAAATTCAATGGTAGTGTGGCTCAATGCCACAAATGCCAATATTTCTTTTATTCCTCGGACAAGTATAAACTCGAGCCAAGGTATGTAAAATATTTACTTCGTCATAAAAGTTCTGAGCGTCAGTCTAAGAGGATTTATAATCCTATTCCTAATAGTCTCTGGTATACTGGTACACAATCACATTAGGATTTTAACCAGGATTTCGTTTTGCATATGCCTTAGGCCAAATGCGTATATATATAAATCAAGGTGCGAACGCACCCACCCTAAGGCGAAGATACTGCGGCCGTGGAAAGGGGAGTCGAAGTTTCGTGAAAACAATTAAGTTGCATGAGGAGAACGAGTATGTATATCTTACTGGATGAACTTCACAATTAAATAATATGAGTTGAACATAGAATGCAATATACTACGTTGAGTAGTAATAATGTGAACGACATAAATCATTGAAATTTTCATATTATTGAATAATTAAAATTTATGGCGAAATTCTTGTAAATGTTGATTAAATTTGTAAATGAGAGAATTTCAGGTCGAGTCTTGAGCATATGTTGGTTATATTGGAGAATTCCTACTGTAAGGTGGTTGGCACAAAAAATATTTATATTGTAATAATGATGATAAGCTTGATAAAAATAATATAAAAATTATTAGCAGAGGTCATAGCCTGCTCTACCAGGCACAAAGTCCATATCTTTGCAAGTATTCATATATAGAATAAAACACATGTTTTTAAGAATTTTTACGAATAACTTTTAAGCAGAGGCCACAATTAGCTCTACCAAGCCACAAAATCCATAAGCTTTGTCAGTAAGTAGTTTAAAATAATGAATGAATGAAAAAATAGTGAAATTACATTCTTAGACAAAAAAAAAACGACGCACCGAGAAGATATAAAGCAAATTGATATGCATACAGGTTTCGACGAAGAATGCAAAATTTTACATTTTGGCTGCCAATGAATGAAAGATTGTCGCTATAGCGCATATGATCTGCGCAACTGGCAGGATATTTAAGAGGGAAAAAAATTACGATTCCAGGTCATGAATTCTTCACAAATTTCATTCCGTGTACTCTGGTAGACAGTAATTATGCCTCGCGTACAGGTGCGCGAACGATATGCGCAGATGTCAGAATTTCAGAGAGGTCGTGTAGTTGGGCTCAAAGAAGCCGGTTGGTCTTATTGGCGAATAGCTCGACATTTGAGCAGGAGCGATGCCACTTTTAGACGACGTTGGTGGGAATGGGTGAACCATGGCCGCACACAGCGTCAAGAAGGAAGCGGTAGGCCTTGAGAAACTACAGAACGTGAAGACCGAGCAATCGTCAGAGTGACACTCACAGCCCCAGATGCATCATTATCATCCACTGTACGTGCAACTAGGGCTTCAGTGACCGCAAGGACCATTCATAGACAGCTCACAGAAAGTGGGCTGAGGTCACGGCGCGCTTTGCGCCCACTACCATTCACCTCTGTACAACGTCAAGCCCGTTTGCAGTGGTGTCAGGCTCATTCGCACTGGAATATCACTGACTGGAGTAGAATAGTCTTCAGTAATGAGTCCCGCTTTGAACTGAGCCCCGACGAGCAACGAAGACGAGTCTGGTGACACCCCGGACAGCGATGTGGTACCAACCTGACTGTCTTCCGGCAGGCAGGCCGATAACTAGGAGTGATAGTCTGGGGTGCCATTTCATTTCATAGTAGGACCATTTCTGTTGTCATCCGTCGCAACCTTACAGCACAGCGGTACGTCGACGAAGTTTTAAGGTCTGTAGTGTTTGTCCTTCATGTCACGCCACCCTGGGCTTATATTTCAGCAAAATAATGCCCGCCTCCACACTGCACATATTTCTACTGCTTGCCGAACATTACCTTGGCCAGCAAGGTCGCCAGATCTCTCTCCTATTCAGTATGTTTGAGCATTATGGGCAGGGCCCTCCAACCAACTCGAGATGTTGACGATCTAACTCGCCAGTTGGACAGAATTTGGCACGATATCCTTCAGGAGGACATCCGCAACCTCTATCAATCGATGCCAAGCTGAATAACTGCTTGCATAAGGGCCAGTGGTGGACAAACGCGTTACTGACTTTTTCACTTTGTGAAGCTCTATCACTTCAATAAATCATCCAATTTTTCTCAAACTGTAATCATTTGTTTTTTCTGTACATGTACATCACTTCTACCGATTTTCGTCCCATTCGGATAACTCCTTCTTGCTGCGTCGTTTTTTTTCTCTAAGAGTGTATAATACAATCACCAATTAATATTATGGTGAATAGACCCAAGTCTTTTCACTACACTCTCAACAGTAGAATCGTAATTAATTATTTCACGTAAGTGAAGATATGAGGAGTTTCCCATTTTTTCAAAAAAAAAACTGTGGGGATCCGTAAGTATTTGCTCCGAAATTGGACGAATCTTTAAGTCTGCGTGAATAATAGTGTTGCTAGCGTACCAAGGCGCATTGTGGTGCACGCCGGGGTAGCATAAAGAAGAATTTGTCGAATAAGAGGGAGATATAAAGTTTGTTTTCACTTTAAAGCCGAGTTTTGATTTCTTGCCGATAAGATTACATAAAGGCATAAATGTTCTGTTAAGTTTGCCTGTTATGTGATCTTTAAACGTCACTCTGCTGTCAATAGTAACCCCAAGATACTTGTAAGAATCCGAAACAGGGGCAACTTCATTATCAATATAAATATCTGTATTAACATGCATGTATCTTTTGATTCTTTTATATAAAACAATTCTGCACATAGATGTATTTAATTGTAAATTCCATAGCCGACACCAGATGGCAACATCGTTGACATGTAGCTGAAGATTGTTAATGGCTAATTGCGGCTTTTTGATTTTGAAAGAATTACGCTATCGTCAACATACTTTAATAATCTTCAATTTAAGGAGTTCGAGAGGTCATGTATGTAAATTACGAAAAGCTTTGGTCCTAAAATTGACCTTTGGGAGACGCCACTGTGTATAAGCAACTTCTGTGAAAGTGCATCATCCACTCGTACCTGAAAAGTAGGTCGTTTTAAATAAGATTTCATGAGCTTAATAAAGCTAACAGGCAGTAAGTACGAAGTTAGTTAATTTGTACAGTAATCCATTGTGCCATATCTTGTCCAATGCCTTCTCGAAATCGAGTAAACAAAGGGCAACTCCTCTATGAAAAAAATGCATCACATTTATATTCAATCAGGTTCAGGATTTGATGAATTGTGCCGTGTGATTTTCGAAAGCCAAATTGAGACGTCTCAATCAACTCCAATCTCTCTAGGGGATCATTCAGTCTTCAGTTGATAGCTGTTTCAAACATTTTTTCAACTATAGGTAGGAGGCTAATGGGTCGGTAACTAGATGGTAAGATCGGATTTTTCCCTGGTTTAAGTAACGTGATGACAATCGAGTGCTTCCAATGAGAGGGAAAGTAGAAATTACGAATACAAGCATTGGATATATTAGCCAGGAGTACAAAATAACTTGTAGGAAGAGCTTTAATTGCCTGATTACTAATTCCATCATAACCTTTAACTTTTTCGCCTTTTAAATTTTTGTCAGTTTGCTGAATTTCTCCCGGTGAAACACTTGATATAAAATTCGTGTTTTCTCTGTCAGATGCAAAACAGTTGAGTTAATTTCTTCTTCATGCTCTAAATAAAAGATGGATTAGGTTAAAATGCTCATTAGCTGAAACATTAGCTAAGTCAGCTTCAGAGTGATATGTAGTACCCATGTGATTGATAGGTGAGAAGTGATTTGTCCGCTCCTTTCGCATAGAGTTTGCAATTTTCCATAAATTGTCTGGGTCTGCTTCCATAGTATCAGCCTCTGGAGACTACACATTCCGTCCCACAAATCCAAGACACTGCCCTGACAATTTAGACATCTTTCTTACATCAGAAATTCTCCCGATTAGAGTCGAAGTCATCAATGATTTCTCCTCCGATCCTTTCCCAGTAATTGCGCACAATAGAATTAGTAAACCTATAATAAATAACACGTACAAAGTCACGGACTGGAACAACTTCCAGAATCATATTAACCAACATCCTCCTGTCATTGCGCTTCTCAAAATAATCAATGGTATCTATCAGGCAATTTTAAATGTCAACAAGTGCATAGAAAATTAACTTAAATACTCTAGCACTGAATTCACCAACAAAACACATCATTTTAAGCTCCCGCATAACATTAAAAAATCATTTAATCACGTAATAGGCTGCTCGAAATCTACACCTACTCACGTGATCCAGCCATCAAATCGGAAATTAATAAAGTCAACAGGCACATCAAAGGCATGATTAAAGAACATCGTATGAAACTTTGGAATGGCAAAATAGAAAAAATTAATGCAGAAGATGGGGAATTCTAGAAATCCCTTAACACCCTCAAAGCAAATAGAACTAGCAACAAACCACCATAGACCGACTCCAGGTACATTTATAGCAACAAGGAAAAAGCAGAAGCGTTTGCCAAACACTTCGCTAAGCAATTCACACCTAATGACAGCCCCTCGGACACAAATTTTATAAACCACGTCAACACTTTTCTTGATAACTGGATGAGTCAACCCGTGCTACTAATCTCCTTGTCTTCACCTCAATACTGAAATCAACTCTATCATTTCTAAACTTCATAACAGGAAAGCCCCAGGCAAAAATAAAATCTCTAATACGATGATTAAGCAGCTCTCGAATAAAATTATAAACAAACTCTGTGGCATCTACAACGCAAGTCTTTACTTGAGCTATTTCCCGACAGAGTGGAAGCAAGCAGTTGTAATCCTAATCCCCAAGCTGGGGAAAGATAACATCAAAGTGGATAGTAGAGGTTAAATGGGGGTTCTTCATCAGGGGCTCAGCGGGTCAGGGGCGAGGCCAATGATGTCACACAGAGGGCGGGGCCAAAGGCAACGTCATCATAACAGAGGACGTGGCCAATGACGTCACAAGTAGAGTTGAGTTGTTGGTAGACTGCTGGTTGAGTTGTAGACTTCCTGCTGCTAAAATCTAAATTTAGTTTTTCAAAATTGGCAACGGGGATTGTTTTTAGAGATGTACTCTCATGCTGTCCTCTCTTGACGAAAAAAGAAAATAATGTATTTTTAAAATGTTCATGCTGCCCTCTAGGGGTGAAAAAGGGAAATAATCTATTTTTAATATTATATACTTTTTTTTCAAAAAAAATGTTCTATCATCTAAAATATAGGATCGAACTCTGAAACAAAATATCTCATCAGCTTAGTAGTTTGAAGGATTTAACCACTAAGCTGATGTGATACATTCAGATTCAGATTGAAAGAGGTATATAAGAAAAAGAAACTGACTGAAAGTTTAGGTTCATCGTGTGATAATCGTATTAATGGGTTATTATGGTCACGTATATTGTGCTTTTCTGCAAAGAAATAACTGTTAAAAATATTGGAAAGAATAATATAATACTCATTAAAATTTCACATATACACACGCATACCTATAATCATTCGCACATAGGCTTTTATCGAAAGCCTCAGCTTTC
>KK116692.1:294973-332789 GCA_000611955.2 Stegodyphus mimosarum | reverse complement strand
GAGGCCAAATGTGTCATGCCAGTCTAGAATATGAAATAAACAATAAAATAAATAATAATAAAGAAAAAAATCTGAAAGTTTTAGATTTTAAAGTACATCCAAAGGGGCATTTTTTTAACATTTAGTGTGTTACCTTTATTTATTAAATATCATGTTTTTCGCACTTAAACCATGAATAATTCAGTTCAAGAGCAATATCGCAAAATAATTTTAATTTGAGCATATCATTAGAATTTCCAATACGCAGTCTCGCGTGCTGGAGATAAAAATGTTTTCTCTGTACAACGTTGCCATTGCTCGCTTTAAAATCCTTGAGTTTGTTAATAAAAAATTCGTTAAAGTTTTGCAAAATATGAAATTGATAATAAAACAAATTTCAGATTTGGTCTTCCAGATGCTGATATTCAGGTGGAAATGTTCATATTCAAAATTTAATGGCTCTAGGTACCGTTGTTTTATCATAATGCGAGAAACATATATACATTTATGCAGATTCTTCATTATTTAATTTCTTAAAATATAATACAGGGCGATAGTAATATTTGGCGGCAGCAATTTGAAAAGTGAAACAATGCTTTTAGTGAATCAATGCAAAATGCGTAAACGAAATTAATAGTCCTTCTGGGCCTCTTTGTACTCTCTTCTGCCTTTTGTACTAATAATAAAAGCATGCAAGGAAATTAAACCCAATATAATTCAAAAGTCATTAAAAAGTAGTAAATCTGGCAATCCAGATGGAACAGAAAATGATTATGGAATAAAAATTCACTTCAAGGTTAGTTATTGTATTGTGAAGTAAATTGACGTATTTATTATTATTTGAGCCATTACTGTGACATTTTGAATTGCGTAGCACTTTATTTTCTTTTTTACTCATACACAAATTAGTGAGACACTTTTTTGTACACTTGCACATGGGAATTCCTTAACTGGACTTTGATACAGATGAAGCCATATGACATAAAGATATTTGCTTATCGTTTTTTTACTACATTGATGTTGATAAATTTTTGCGTACAAATATCACATTCAGATTTCCATGTTATAAATCATCTGTATAGTGTAAAGATGATTTATAACGCCATCCTTTGTACCTAACTGGTACATGTTGTCATCAGTCTTTTATAAAACAACAGCTGTTATATTTTTGAATGCACCTTTAGCTTTGTCCATGTTAGGAATACGAATTGTAACATTATTCTCGGCATTTGCCAGTTGGTGCATTTTCTGTTGAATTACAGACTGACTTGCTTCAGATTATGCTGCTTTAATGTTATCCTCAGTTGTACAATTCAAGCAGCTATCTCAATCAAAGTTAGTATCTAAGACAGCACTATATTTAAAGCATATTCTAGATTCTATGACTTCAGGTACTTTTCCTTGACTATTACACTTTGTATCTGAATCATCTCTATGCGTTTCCAATGTGTTAGTATTACATAGCCAATTTTTTTACCAAATCTTCTTTTGCTCTAGAGAAGAAATGATGTCAATAGACAAAGGTGATGTAGTTAGCCCAACCCTTGGCTCAAAGTCAAACATAGCCATATAGTGTTTGCTTTATGCCTGAATGAAAACAAGGATTTCATATAAACTGTACAAATGGTAGACCATATGACCATTTTACATTTTTATTATTGGACATCCACATGTCTCTCATATTTTCAGCATATGGATTGGCTCATTCAACTGAGCCTTGGCTCTGTCTGTGACATGGCTTGCAATCTGAACATAAAGACTTAAATTCATTTATAATGCAGTTGATGAATTCTCAGCCATTATCACTATGCATGGTGCTCCAAATGTCAAAAATATTTCATTTAATATGTAAGCTAGTTTTTTCCTCGTTTAGATGTTAAGTTCTTAATAAAAAAAAACTTGGTTAGATGATCTTGTTAAGCCATGCTGAATTTATATTTCCCATTTGTTTGACTTTGCATATCAGTAAAATCTACTTGGCATTGGCTTTTTAACTCATTGTGCAAAACTGGTGTAGAAATTAATCTCTTCTTCTTTTCACTTCTTTTCATTTTACTGTTTCAGACTTCACACATTAATAGGAACAAATTGATCATTTTGATAGTAATATTTATACATTTTTTCTCTCTTTTCAAAGGTGATTACAACCTCCATGTCCAATTGTTATATGAGCTGCTTCAATTATATCGAAAGTTTCTTTAACTGGCAGGTAGTATAACATTTAATCACTCTTGGCATTTGCAGTTATTTGCTGAATGCCAACCATTTCTATTATCTCCAAGCAGTTAACACGTCAGTACTGCAAGGAAGTTTTCTTCAATGCCACTTTAGCTTTTTTGATTTCCTGAAGTAATTTTCGTATAGCTCTCTGTTCATAGTGGTGTACTTAGATAACTTGACAACTTTATTTAGTAAGTCTAATAAACTTCTGTTTTCACTCAGTCAATGAACTATTCATTTTTAGGGCTTTAGAAAAAACTCCTCAATGAATTCATATAAAAATATGTTACATTATATTATAATAACTTCTGATTAAGCAATATAGGTACTCCAAGAGGGTAGATCAGTTTCCCCAGTCACACAATCACTGCATGAGAAGTAATCAATCAGCACATAGATCATTCATTGAGCAAGTTGTGCTGAGTAGTTATTGTTATACGTATGGTAAGAATATTTTATAACTGAAAGTTGCAGTAAATAGCCAAATTAAAATTTTAATATGTGTTTTTCCCAACCTCCATAATGATAACCAGATGTCAGTACAAAGAACATGAATTATGGGTGCTTGTAGATACTTTGTATTTTTATTAGTAATTTATGCACTGAAACAGATTTCAGCTATTTATAATAGCATACATATATATATATACCTAGAGAGGGAAAGATTTTACTACACTTAAATTTTAATGTGTAAAAATCACAGCTGTTAGAAATAAAAAAATTTCATATTCATAACACTAGTAATTACTCCTTAATAAGCTAGTTGTTTATAAATGTTAAGAAGATAATTCCTTAAAATAATAGCAAACTGAATTTAGTTATTTTTCATGTATTGTCTAGAAATATAGCTTGCTTTCATTTTCAGTTAAAATTTCTTAATTGATAATATGAAATCCTTTACCCCAATCCATGTCATCTTAATAAGAATTCTGTTATAATTATTTACAATAGAACATGTGAAGGGGAAATTTTTGTTAATTTTCAAATCTTAAGAAGCAAGTTATTGTTTATTTAACTGAAACTAAATCAAAATATAGATTTATAGGAAACTGTTATTTCTGAAAGGCTTTTACAGTTATTAATCTGTTACAGCTTTCTCTGCCTTTCAACAAAAGAAAGGATCTGGTCATTAAATGAATATTCAGGAGCCCTTATAGTATATATTTCTCCTGTAATTAAAATGTGACTATAATGAGGCCTGAAAATTCTTGCCAATCTTCATTAGGCAAACTGTTTTGGAATAAACTTGTTTCTTGTTGATATAAAACTGTTATCATCTGCTATCTGATACAGTAAAATGTCTGCAATAGTAGAAACCAGTGGTTTTGAAAATAGAAAAATAACTGTATTGAATCTGATGATAAAATTTAGTTTTCTGGTGATAAGGTATCTAATAACTGTTTCTTATTTATAATAATTTCGGTTAAATCAATTTTTTCAGAGATTTCAGATTCAGTAGAGATGTAGAACTTTTATGTAAAATATGTATATATATAATTTGTATAGATTTGTTTCTTTATGTATTTATATATATAACAACTGTTGTATATACTCATTAATGCAATTCATAATATTTTAAATTCTCAGAATTGATATATCAGTTAAGTAGTTCATGATTTTTGAACATGTGTAATATGTAAATTACATTTTAAGCACATAAATGTGAATAAAAATTTTACTTATTATATGTAAATTACATTTGAAGCAAATAAATGTGAATAAAAGTTTTGCTTATTATTTCGTGGGCATTACTTGCAGGAATAAGAATGTTAGATCAGCCATATATGACAGATCTCATTGAAGCAAATTCTATGGGACATGAACCAAATTTAATTGATATATACAGTGCTAGCTGGGGACCTACAGATGATGGAAAAACAGTAGATGGGCCCCGTAATGCAACAATGCGTGCAATTGTGCGAGGAGTTAATGAAGTAATTAATTTTTCTTTTATATATACTAATTTTCAAGTTATTAAAATATATGTAATTTTATGTGAACAAAATGCATCTCAGCATTATTTATTGTTTTGATAACTTTTATATAATTATTTCTATTGTTTACAATATTAATTCAGTATTTAGTCTTAATGCACAGTAAACTTTTCTTGTGAAAATTTAGAGGTATTTTTCTGGAATTGAGAATTCGCTTTGAATTTCATATAATGATGTTGTTTAAATATACACAGACACAAAATTTGACTAAAATCTTTTCTTGAGTTTTTGATTTCAAGGCTAATATAAAATGATTAAATGTCATTTTTCTTATTTTGTTTTTCTTTTATCATTATTTTTATAGCATAACATTCAGGATTGCTAGCATCATGAAATTTTAAGATAGTTTACTTCTAAACTATCTTAAAATATAAACTAAATCTAAACACATATCTTAACTTTCAGCTTATTTGAGATGATTCAGAAGGTTCCTGACAAGAGACAGTTTTAATTGGCAAAAAGAAAGACCAACCACTCAACATTATTTTTTAAATATGTTTAATATGTTTATGTAAAATGAAGCTTCCTTTGTAAATAATGAATACTAAAAAATTTTCATAAAGTTATAAAAATCTTTTACTTGCTTGCATTTTTTAGGGCAGACATGGTCTTGGAAATATATATGTCTGGGCATCTGGTGATGGTGGTGAAGATGATGACTGCAACTGTGATGGTTATGCTGCTAGCATGTGGACAATTTCCATAAATTCTGCCATAAATAATGGCGAAAATGCTCATTATGATGAATCCTGTTCTTCAACATTAGCTTCAACATTTAGCAATGGAGCTAAAGATCCACACACTGGAGTGGTAAATTTTGCTATGTTTTGCTACAATATTTATAGCTTTTTTATTTTATGGATGCATAATAATATTACTTAATATCTAAAAGCATGAAAATGAACCTAAATAGTAATATCCCTTTGTTCTCCTTAAAAGTTTTCTAAAGGCTTATTATTAAAATGCGAGCAAAGCCAGTTAATTATAGAAACTTAAAGTTTCTCACTTATGGATTATTGTTTAACATAGTCCATTGGTAAACTAGAAGCAGTGATCTTTTATTGCTCAAGTTAATAATGGGGGGGGGGAGAAAATCTTACTGCTTAGGAACATTTTAGCAAATTTCTTAGTATTTATTTTAGTATCCTTAGCTAATAATTAGTTTGCTAAATAATAAGCAAAATTGATTTATAACATTGATTGAATTTTATAAATTACATTTATTCAATATCTCATGTGACTTAAAAACAAAATTAACATACATATACACATTCACACAGAGGTTATTCTTTGTTTGATGAAATATTTTGAAAATTCATTATGATTAAGTTCTGAAAGTGATGCCAAACTAGTGTAAAAAACCAAGTTATTTTTAAATAATTAACAAATTTTCAATGTATCCACTTTTGCTGATATATCCAGGGCCGATCTTAGGGTGTCAGCTGCCTGTGTGCAAATACTTAATGTGCTACCTTTCCAGAATTTTTCATATTTTGACTAATGCTTAACATTGATGTTATAAACTCATCTGCCTGTTTAAGAGTCAAAAGTAAAACATTAATAAAAATGCAAATAAAGTTTGAAGTGCAAAACTTTATTTTTTGTCCTGCTAATAGGTTACAGTAATGACATAATACTCTAACTATATAACTAATAAACAAACAAAAATATTACCTTTGAAATAAAAATAGACATTTTAAAATTAGAAATGCAAAACAACAGTATTTATTCAAATATAATCTAATAAAAAAGTACTAAACCATAAATCTCGTGAAACAAAAAGTATATAAATCAGTCCTTCTACATAGACTAGCTAATAATTAACTACAAAATAACTTTTCTGGTTTTCTGAGAAGCAAATTTGTGAATAATTTCGGTTAAATCAATTTTTTCAGAGATTTCAGATTCAGTAGAGATGATGGCCAAATCTAAAAGCCTTTCTTTGTCATATTATTTCTCAATTTTTAATAATCTTTAATTTACTGAAACTTCTTTCACTTTAAGCCACAAAAACAGGTAAGATTTAAAAAATTCTTATTGCTAGAGCAAAATTTGGGAAACAGGGAATGAGATAATTTTTTACTATATTTTCTAATATCTCAATTGGCTGTTTTTAACATGGAAAAATATCTTTGAATGAAGTTATTTCATTAAAGATTTGTATACCATCTATATCTTTCACAACATTTCCTTCCTTCTGTACCTGTAACTTAATATCTAAGTCCCTGCAGGCTTTCATGAGATCATCATTAGAAATGTTGTGAAATTCATACATGAAGCAGAATATTGAATAGCACTCAGATAATAAGGTAAATCTTTCATTTACCAAATCGCATGTTTAAGAATTCCAAAATAGAAAGCAGTCTTGAATTGCTGGAAGGTATTTAAACTGGTTCATCATTGCCCTCATAATCAAATAAATGGACCTTTTTCTTGAGCTTCGAGATGGGAAATTCGGAATCAATACCTAAATCTCTAGCCAGTGTTGTTGCTGAATCAACAAATATTTTAAAATTATCATCAGATTTTTGGGAAACTAAATATTTTTTAAAGATTATCTAAGCCTTCAATGCATTCTGCAATGTTTAATTTAGGATTTTGAAGCATTTTACTCAGTAAATAAATTCTTGATAATAAAGCATGCCAAATTAAAATTGAACACAAAAATTTTAATATTTCAAGACTTTTAGTTATTAATTCAGCACCCATTTTTTTTTTCATGTCTCTGGTGGTATCTTCAGTTAATGCATTTAATGTGGTAATTATGTTTTTCAGGTCTTGTTTTAGAGGTGTAATAGTACTGATACGACTTTCCCAACTTGTTTCATTTAACGGTTTTAAAGTTAGACTTTTCATGTTATTCTTTTTTAAGTAAATCTCATCGATATGGGATACAGAAAAGTAATTATATACCTCTTGTACCCCATAAAGAACTAGAAAGTTCACCACTGGAGCTGGCAGTGTCATTAATGACAAGATTTAATGTATGAGCCGCACACGCCATGTAAAATGCTCTGAGAAGGATTTCAAGAATCTGTTCTGAAGCCCTGTATTTCTCCTCTTTAGATCTAATCCATTGTGGTAGCCCTGACGCCCTATATCTATAAGTTCGATCTGCAAGTAATAGCTTCTCTAATAGAAAATTGCGCAAACCTTCTCCAGTGGTATTAGTTACTTGAAAAAATCCTAGAAAAAATTCTAAAATATCTATCTTACCGTTGGTAGTGTTCACACATCTAATTACAAATGTTATTTGTTCTGTGTGGCTAATATCTGGTGTAGAGTCGAGAATTATAGTGTAATGTTTGGCTTTTTTGACAGTGCGTGTTTTGTTTTTTTCATTCATTATTAATTTAAGGTGATCTTTCCTAGTTTGAAAAATGCCACTTTTTTTTTTAAATATGCAAAGAAAGGTAAAAGTAATAATACCAGAAATTTAATTTTAAATAATTTTTTATTAGAAATTAATTTTTATTTCAAATTAGCATTAAATCTGGAAAGCAAATTTTTAAACCTAAACAGCCTAGAGTGTATCTGTAAAAAAATTGTCTATATAAACAGATTTATTTCCCAAATAGCTATAGCAATTTCTAAATGTGGAAATGTTTTTCTAATTATTTTTCTTAAAAAGTATTTAGACCTGTTGTATGAATAAATAGTGTATCTGAAATTCTAAGTGTAACAAATAAAATAAACGTATGATCTGACTGTATACTAAAACAGACAATAATAGACAATTTTTTACTTAATTTATAAATCAATGTATCAGTCTAAATATCTGGTTGCAATTCAACATGGCTTCATCAATTTAATCTTAAACGTGATGCATTCAGGAGGTGTCATGAAGGACCGTCAGATAGATAAATCCTGCTGATATAGAGAAAATAGTAAACATGGTGAATTTTTAAGGAGCTAAGTGGATTATAAGTAGATTATAGATGATATGAAATTACTCTTCAACTAGGAGATGGAGTATACATGTAAGCAGGCAGATATATATTGACTAACTTCTAATATATGTTTTCCTTTATTTCAGTTTCTTAGCTCTATGTTATGAATCTCTTGATTCGTGTATTTGATTGTATGGCATCTTATTGCATTTAGGGGTTTAAAAAAAAAAAGCATGAAACTCGCAATTTTTTTTAATATAGTAGTAAAGTACCATTAAGTACCTATAACATAAAATAAAATTTAGCACTTTGGCAAACTTTGCTAACACCAATAATACTATGTGGCTAACATCAATAATACTATGTGAATACTGAAGTATTTTTCAAACAGGCTTTGTAATGAAAATCATTTAATCAAAAGAAGCTGCAAGAGTTTTTCTCAAATAACCTGATACCAAATAAAACTGCAAGAAACATAAAACTATAGACATAAAAATCACTTCTTTCCTGTATTTTGTTTTTCTACCTTGTAAGGCTATTATTAAATTGAAAACTTTTAATTTCCCCAAATGCATATTGAATTTAAACACTCATGTGTCTTAAGTAATATTAACCATATCACATAAAGCAACTTTCGCGAAAATAATTTTTGAGAGGCCTTTGTTAAGCATCGATCCACAGTGTGCCACTGATAAACAAACAAACATTCTCTAGTGTGGTACTGCCGTTTCTACCACGAATTTTGCTATAAAATGAAGAATGTGTAAAGAATAGATATTAATGGACAATGGACCAATACACTGTGCACTAACATTCTATTTTTCTTAAACTGTGCTATGCTAACAGAAAATTGGGACTTATTTTGAATTTTTCAATAACTATTTAAAATTCAGCTTATTTATTTGACTTATAATAAGTTTTATTTTGAGAAATTCATAAAACATTTTGCTTGATTGATAGAATTATCTGCAGCCGCCCCTTGTTTTGGCCACCCACATGTGGTGTATGTGCTGCACAACTGCTAATATTGGCCCTGGATATATCTATGCTAGTGTATCAGAAATGACCAGTGCCAGAGTATCCATGTTGCAGTTGCAAAACATCTAGAGATTAGCAAGAATTAGAGATACAAAGATCCTCTACAAGAATGACACCTAGTGGGACCACAAGAAGACTTACATATCCTGACTTACATATCTATCCATAAAAATGACCACAAGAAGACTTACATATCCTTGACAATGCTCCAAAGAAAATATCAGATGTATCTTTTTCTCTTCCTGTACATCCTATCCATTTTAACGGCAAATTTTATAATCAAGCATTTGTGAAATATAAAAATTTAAAATGAGTCTCTATCATTTGTGCCAATACAAAGGAAAGTGTAACAAAATCAGTGTAACAAACTTTAGTACCAATTGTTAGTTTATTTAATATGAAATTTTGAAATATTTCATGGATTTCTAAATAGCCTTGTATTATCAAGAATTACATGGCAATCAATATAATAAGCAGTAATAAGGAGAAAAAGGGAGAGAGATAAATATTTTCAATGATATTTCATTGCACCCTGAACATGGGTGTGGCCAGGATCGAAGCCAGGGGGCTGCAAACGATCTTAGACCTAGAAAATGAAACTACGATATGACACAGTTCATCAGTGGAGTAGATAAAATTGCTGAGCACCAGTAATTCAAGTGCGAATTAATTGGTTGGATGCATGAGTGTTTTTGTGGTTTTTTTAATTTGTAATGCTTTTGTAATTTATGTTATTTCCTTGGTTTCATAAATCTTTTAAACTTTTGATCATTTCTGGCCAGCCCTGTTAGCAACAAGCATTCATTTTTTATGAGTGCACTTGTTTTCATGCAGATTTAATCATTTCTATGCTGCATCTTATGTTGCATTGCTTCCAAAATGCCGTTAGTATGTCCTGCTCTCCTTTGTATTGTGCTTTATTTACTGAGATATAAACACGCATGACATAATAGGCTTTGAATGTTTTATTATTCCTTGATCCATTGGTTAGATTAAGGAAGTGGTGTTCAGTGGAAGGAATAGAACCTCGACATTTGGATGCAATGTTGTGAGAACTTCATTGCTGTGTGCTGAAGCATTATCAAGAACTAGGAGAACGTTAAAGCTCAGGTTTTGCTTTTCTAAGTCATATTTGACTGTTTTAATGAATGAATTTCTAAATCAGTTATTAAAAAGGACTATCACACCATGGTTGATGCCCTGCAGCATACGATGTATATAATTGAATTTCTCATGCTGGACAAATTAAATGAAAATGATTCAGAAAATACATTTACTCAAAGTTGCCGCGAGTCTGCATCTGGCAAAGGTTTACTGTATCCTTTTCACATACTCCACTGAAGTCTCCTGATTGGACTAGTGCTGCTTTCAGAGGATAGAGGGACCAGTGTTGCTTTCGGAAGATAGAGGGACTAGTGTTGTTAAAAAAGCATTTTCTGTGCTTCATCCAAAAACAATCAATGCACTATAGAAAAAGACACAAGAGGAATGGGAAAATATTCCCTTATTAGAAAAAGTATTCTTTATCATAAAAATCAAATAGCAGATTGACAATTAACAGGAAGGCCTACTAGATTAAACACTTAAAAAAGAATATTTGTAATATAATTAATTGGTTTACTGCTTTAAAATCATTCAAAAAAGTACACACTGTTAACCCCTTTATTAAGTTAATCTTTGTAAAAATATTTAATCTTGTTGCTAAAAGTATATTTGTTAGTTTTGAGTTTATTATTGTATGCAATTTTTACATTCTGATGGAAGTAATTAAAATGACATATTTTGCAGGCTACAACAGATTTATATGGCAAATGTACAAAAACACATTCTGGAACATCGGCTGCAGCCCCTGAAGCAGCTGGAGTATTTGCATTAGCTCTTGATGCAAAGTAAGTAAGAAAATATTTTTTAAAAAATTATTGTTTTAGTCATTAATTACATTACCTATGTGTAGTATCAGATAAGCTTATTGCTGTTGCTGTAATAGTAGTTAAAACATAAGGATTTTGTGTTTTTATATTGCAAAACTGAATGCTTTAAATAACTTAGATAAATCTTATTCCTCTCCCAGTTTCAAAATATTATTAGCAGTGTTAATAACAAATCTTATAATTTGTGCATAATTTATTACGCCATAGATTTAAGAAATTTCCCACTTCAGAATTCGTAAAAAGGAGCATGCAATTTTGGATTTTAAAATAGTCAAAATTCAATTATGGTTTGTCATTAGTCTTATAGAAAAGCTGTTAATTTCACAGTAATCTGATGCCACCCTTTCTTCCTCAAAAAGTAAAAAAAAAAAAAAAAAATTATTATGCTCAAAACTTTTCTGAATTATCCTTGAAAAAGAGGGGTCCTATAGTTTTATGATAAGCTTATGATAATGTTTATGATAAATAGTAAAAGATTGCTTTTAAGAGATGCTCTCAGACAATCTAATATTAAAGATCTTTCTGTAGGACCTTTATAAAGATTTTTGTATGGGATACATAGATTCCTCTTCTTCAAGGATAATTCTGCAAAATTAAAATGTGTAACAGAATTATTTTGGATGTAGTATCTCATTTTTTCTTCTTGAAGAAAGGGAAGCAATGTCCGACTAACCTAAATAGAATGTATAGTTATTTATTTTTTTGTCAAATCATGCTGCATAACACATTTATGTTATTGCATAAAAGATACAGTTTCAAAAGTTAGAAAACTTGTTGAGAAAAGACAGTGCAATTCCTTGTATTAAATAAACATAAGTAGATTTTATTGTTTAACCTAAAGACACATCTACTCTTATTTAAAAACCTATTTCAGTATTTAAAAGAAAATTAAATTGGACTGATGGTATCTCTGATTTGGATTCTCAAAGTACAGGTTTGAATTGGGAAGTAGTATTTCCCTTTAGCGAATTCAGTTGTATTCTTTTCAAAGGTTTTTTGTAATTAGGAATTCCTAAACAGAGAATTTCTTCCTGTTATAGTTGTCCTAAACTAGACAAAAAGTATAATAAAATATGATATTTAGAAACATGGAAACTTTTGAAACAAGAATTAGCTGTTAGGAAATATAAAAATTGGTTTCTCAATATTCTAGAATATGAAGATTATATTTATTGTTTCCTTAAAATCATCCTGAATAAGGAATCTGTCTTCATCTTTTGATATATTAGATTTCTTAAAGGCATCTTATAAAAGCAATCTTTTAAACTCATACCTGAAGTAGTTTCTATATCTGAAAAGTTGTATTTTTTAACTTGTATGTTATTTATTTTCAGTCCAAGTTTAACCTGGAGAGATGTACAGCATCTTACTGTGCTAACATCCAAGAGGAATTCCCTTTATGATAGTAAAGGAAGGTTCCATTGGAACATGAATGGTGTTGGTTTGGAATTCAATCATCTATTTGGATTTGGGGTATTGGATGCAGGAGCAATGGTTGCTTTAGCCAAAATATGGAAAACTGTACCTGCTAGATACCACTGTGAAGCAGGAGTTGTCAAAACACCACAGTACGTTCTTTTTCCCTTTTTTTTGCAAGAATTTATGTAGTGTTTTAAAAAAATTCAAAATTCTGTGGTTTTAAAAATTATTGTAATCCGTAATAAAAAAAATAACATATTAAATTGAAAAACAAATATTTGACAAAACTAGGCTTTTAACATTATTGGCAATTAAAAAGCCCAAAACTATGATGGGTGTTCAAATGAAAAGGAACTGGTTGAAATTTCAACCAAACTGGTTGAAATTTGGATATGCCTTTGGATATGTGGGATAATGCAATGAGACATCTAGGGACGCAAATGCAGTGTCTGGTGTGGTTGTGTGCATGCGTGGGTGCCTGCACATGATGCAGGAGAGAAGCAGGTTGTTGTATGCTCCATCCAATTGATATGGCAGTGCATGTGAGGACATCTTCAGGTTCACATACCAAAATCTGAAGGTTGAGGAACAGCAAGGTATTATCAAATTTTTGACTGTGGAAGGGGTTAAACCATCCAATATTCATTGCTGGATGGTGGCCATATATAGGGGAGCCTGTGTGCCTAATAAGTCAGTGAGAAGGTGGAGTGCCTGTTTTCATGAAAGCGAGGAGTGTTTTGAGTGATAACCTGAGACTAGGCCAAGCAAACATGGTAATCACAGCTGAACTCAAGGTGAACGACCTGGTGAGAAGTGATCAGTGTGTCACAAGCAAGTGTTGGCAGTGATGGTGGGGCCAGCATTTGGAACACTGTGGACAATTGTGCATGACACGTTGGGTTAGCAGAAGATGTGTGCACAGTGGGTTCCGTGGTAGCTCAGCGAACTGCAAAAGGAACTGCATACTTTGAGCCAGGAACAAAGCAAGGCAGCATGCAATGGAAGCATGCATTATCACCTTCCCCTAACAAATTCAAACCTGTGCCCTCAGCAGGCAAGGTGATGCTGACTGTCTTTTTTGACATTCGAGTTCTCTTACTCATTGAATTCCTTGAGCACAGAAAAACCATTTACAGTGATGTGTACTGTGAGACTTTCCATAGCCTACGCAAGTCCATCAAGAGCAAACGGTCTGGACTGCTCACAGAGTGAGTAATTTTGCTCCATGAAAGTGCTCATCCAAGGTCACACAAAGTGTAATGGTCAAGTTCAAGTGAGAGCAGCTTGAGCATCTATCCTACAACCTGGGCATGTCACCTGTGCAGCTCCTATGCACTTGGTCTGCTAAAAAAAAAATCTCAAAGGGAAGCACTTCAACTCAGATGATGAACTGAAGGACACATGCCTCATGTTAAAGCCACAGAAATTTTGGGAACAGGGAATGCTTGAGCTCATGAAACAGTGGGATAGTTGTGCTCAGGCCTCTGATTATTATTTGTGAATAAAGACTTCAATTATATCCACAGTGTCATTTCATATCTTTTCATTTGAACATCCCACATAATTTTCCATCCTCAGTTGCAGGTGATTCCGCTAGATGTACAGTCTTGTTCTCAAATAATATATATATATATAATAGCATGCCTTATTAAATGAAACCAGAGCAAGAGGATACTAATTTTCTTTCCTAGTTCATATATGACTTTAAAACCTATGATATGAAATGTGAAAGGGAACTTTTTCTAGACATGTAGTTTGAATGACTAGTTTTTAGACACTCTTTTGTAAAAGCAATGAGGAGTTGTTTTTTCTTAAATCAATTAAGGAGAAGAAAAAAATTATTACAGGACCTTATTATGTAACCTGATTAAAACTGCTGGAAGCAAAGATTCATCAGAGAGTTACCTTCAAGAAGATATTGATTCGTAATCTGATAATGTTCTAAATATATGATTTTGATTAATGGGGATTAAAATTTAAATTGTTGACTAAAATAAGTAGAATCTGTTGTCTGTAAGTAAATTTTACTCAACGAATGGTCAAGAAATTAATCATAGAGAATTTATTAACTTGTCTATAATTGACTTAAGACTGGTGTTCTAAAATATGAAATTTTAAAACTATCTAAATTTACTTAATGTGTCATTTTGTTGTCCTATTTTTCTCCTGCATTAGTTATAACAATGCTCATATTTTTCAGCAAATATCCAGGTTACTTTTTGGTCTCAATAAAATCTGTCATTTAATTCATAAATTCTCTTCTGCATTCTTGTAGATTTATTGCACCTGTTATCAGCACAGTTTGATTTTAATTTAAGAAGCTTTAAAATTTTATGTCAGACAGCACAAATATTGCTGTGAAAAATTCTGAATTAACAAACATTCCATTTTAATTATTATTCACCTCTTTACCATTTTCTTAATTATTCTATTGCTAAAATTATCCAGAAAACTTCTGCATCCAGTGAACTGGATTTCCCTTTAATCCTTCCATTAACTAACTATGTTAATAAATTAGTGATTTAAATTCTTATCCCTACTATTTAAAAATTTCAGTTTACTTTTTTATTTCTTGTAACTGAGTTAATAAAGGGTGCTGCTTATCTACAGTACTAATATTTTTCATATTTAAGGGAAGCCAATTGAAGAATTACTAACTAGATGGAGAACTATTTCTGTAACTTGAAATGCATGTAATCTTTTAATTATGTAATGTCCCAAAAAATGCAGAATTTAGCCTGTTATTTATTGTATAATATTCAATATAGACAAAATAAAAAAATTTCTATACCAAATGTTACAAACTGAAAATAGAGGCTAAACACAAAATATATTGCATTTGATCTGCATCAAAACAAAAAAAGTCTGATCTGTATCACATTCTTCCTTGCACGGCCTATTAACTTACACACACTTTTTGCTGCACTTCATTTAAACTTATTTTTCGAATTATTCTAATTTAATGAACCAATTCCTCAAGGCAAGTTGAAAATGACATCGAAAATTGCAGATTTTAAAATCAAGTATCCCAGTCAATTTTTGTTGTATGGAAAATAAACTTTTTTTATTTTTATTTTTTCATAATGAGTGGACAATTTTCTCAAGAATGGAAATAGCACTCACTCGTATAAGAATTCTATCCTGATTTTAATACTGATTTTAAAACTTCACAGTACAGCCAATTTCTTACTGAATTCTAATTAACAATTTGAATAACTTATACTCATCTTACTAAAAACGTTTTCTCACAATTCTTACTTGAGAAAAAGAGGAAACACTTTTGCAGTTATTAATTATTTTTAATTGATCAGAAAATTGTTCTCCTTGAAAAGTCAACTATTATCTGGTCAATTATGATAATTACTTAGTTTGTTGGTTACATTTTCACTTTTAATTACACCTTTTTAATGTTTCCATTTTAAATATTTCAAGATTCTGTTTTGAATATGCTAATGAGTTATTTCAATAGAATTCTAACTACTTTTCCCAAAGGAGATCATAAATTAAATAATCTGTTAGAAAATATATTTATATGAAGAAAAATTTATTAAAAAAATTAAAACTTATTTGGAACAAACCGATAATAGACCTTTAAATTATTCATTTTAAATTAAAGTACAATCCCTTCAAGGCATCTGCAGTTTCCCTGCAGTATCCACATTGCTGAAAACTTGCTCAATTACTATCCAGAACTAAAACAAAGGCTTTCCAAACTTATAAAAGTACTGCAATCAGTTGTTCATCCTTTTTTGCCACTTTGCCTGCCTGCTAGCAATGTATCACTTAGCCTCTGCTAGCCATTCTCTGCAGTTTGAGATGTAATTACTTATCTGAGATTGAAGAGGTTATTTAGTACCCTTAGTGCTCTGCAAATTAAAAAGATAATCTGAAGAAAAATTCATTGTCCAGAAATAAGTGGTGTTTAACTACTAAGCTAGAGATGCTTCTTCCAAAATTCCATTCAGTCATCCACTATGCCACATTGTCCAGAGAACTATGCTGCAGTTTTCTGGCCATGGCTAAAAAGTGAATTTGTGCATTCCCTGATCAAACTGTTATCTAATATCAAATTACCTGCAATGAATTACGTTATCATCACATGCATATTTACTTTTAGTATTGCCAACTGTGATAACAAAGGGAGATGCATAACTAGATGTTATAACAGACCTATATAAGAAATTTCAACTTTCTGTGGCTAATTGCTTGAATTATGTGAAATACATGCATACAGTGTCACAAGAAAAGTCCATTTTAAATCTATTTTGAAAAATATCTGATGTATATACCATTTGACTTCCTTGTATAGCCTTTTAAAGTATACACATTTTTTGTTGCACTTCATTTAAACTTATTTCTTCGAATTTTGTTAGAGATATATTTCTCATTCAAGCAATTTACTTCTCAGTTTGCAGGAAGACCAAACTACATAAAAACTCAAAACATCTTCATTAAAAATTGTGAAATATAGATAAACCTAAAAAAGCAAATACAATTAAAAACAGTTAAAAAAGCACTTTTTACTATTAAAAGTACAGTTTCTATGCAAAAACAAGCCATTCGGCTAGCGGGCAAGAAGTCAGATTTTCTATTTGAAAACATTGTTTTCAAATAGATTTGAGAGGGGTCAAAATGCATATTTTCACTGAAATATAATACTGGAAGTTTTTCATGGTTACAGTATTTCCTTTACTTCGTACAAGGAAGAGAAGAAGTCAGAGGAGAGAGGAAGGAAGAGAGTCATTTATTCTGTTTGTACATACAGATGCCACTCAAAAAATAATCAAAAAGGGTTTTTTTAGTGAAATATGACACATGCTGCCCAACCGGGATAGTGGTTAGTCCATAGGGCTCTGGTTCGAATTCTGGAGAAGGCATGGATGTATGTAAATGTACAGTGTCTTGCAGCATAGGGACACTCTAAATACGTAGCGAGCTGAAACTCCTTTCTAGAGGTTGATGGTAGAAGAAGAGGGGTGGGAGCATGTTGTCCCCTCAGATTGCTTGCTCTCCATCAAAATTGGTAGCAGAACTGAGCAAAGTCTTATACAAGTGAGATAAATCACAACAAAACAAATATGATACCCAAAATTTTTGAGATTACGATACTTCCTTCACATTGAGCAAGGAAGTAAAAAAGGATCTATTTTAGATTAATCAGTATTCAGATGAAAACTGCTTTCAGTAAAGTATTTAATTTTTCATAAATTGGAAGAGTATATGAATTTTATTTTTATATTCATGTTTAGAAGCATGATTGCAATGAAAGTCATTTAAAAATTCATTTTTTATATAAGTAAATCTATATTCATCCAAGGAGACTATTGTATACTATAATATTAAAAAATAGATTAAAATAGTTTTGTGATTATCTTACTTTTCTCTTTATATTCATTATTTTGCTGCCATATGAAGATAGGAATTTTATTTGAAATATTTTTTTTGCAGCCGAATTTTAACCAATGCCAGTACTCAAATATATATTGATACAGATGCATGTAGTGGAAAAGAAACAGAAGTTAATTACCTGGAGCATGTTCAGGCTATTATTACCTTGAATGCAACGCGCCGTGGTGATGTTACTCTTTTCCTCATTTCACCAATGGGCACAAGGCAAGTGGAAGCTTAATTATTCATAGAATGTAAACTTTTCCTTTTTGTGCAAAATTAATTCTATATAAAATTTGCGTAAGTGCTAGACAAATGATTAATTTTTTAGAAAATTAATTGAGTATGCTAATTTTGCTTGATTCTCCATATATACTCGTCAGAAACAAATAATATGTTTTCCTTTAAAATTACTTTAATTTAATAAAATAAGTACTTTTCATTCGACATAATTTCAGTTCTTTCAAGAGTATTAAGAGATTTTAAAAAGCATAAAAGGACTTGAATAAGCAATATATGTGTTGTATTTCTTGGATTCTATGCCATTGATTTTAAGACACATCTCTTATTTTCAGTACTACTAACAAAAGAAAATTCTAAGAAGTTTGATTCTAAAACATTGAAATAAAAGTGCTAAACTATATTTGTAAGATATTTCTTGATGTTTTTGTTTATCTGCACCTCCATTGCAAAGTCACAAATCAGTTGACAACTAATTTTTCACAAAGCTAATATGCTAAAGGCGACAGCCAGTTTTTAAATGATGGTGCACTAAGAATTCCATAAAAGAGTAATCAATTAATAAAGTTAAAAATGCAAGAAGCATCATAATATAAACACTTACTTTTTCAGACTAACAATAAATAATGCAAATAGCTATTGTAAACTCAATATAGCTATCTTCAAACCAATTTCTGACTCTGCATTCTGATATTCTGCTTGCAAGTTTTTACATTCCCTTAAAATTTATTTCATTTAAAATATACGACTACCTAAGTGTGAATTTTTGCATTCTCTATTATTGGGCAAAATGCCAAATTTCTGCAAAAATGTGATGCTTTCTTTTTCATCAGCCTACAAACTCCACAGTTCCATTACAACTCATTATAAGAAAAACACTTATATTCAGTACAAAAATTAACACTAATCAGAAAAATGATGGTTGAATTTTAAATGTGCAAATTCACATGTACTTAAACAGTTGTATGTTACCCACATATTTAGGTTGCTGTAAGTTCATTTTGGCAACATATTGCATTGCCTCAGGAATTTTCATGAATTTTCAGTACGTGGTGCCCACTCAGAGAGTACCTTTTTCTTTAATGATCACCTGTGCTACATGGCAAACTTGTGTTACTTGGTTTCATTTCAAATATATTGTCTGCTGCCTGCAATCCGTTTTAATCAGATGTTATATAAATGTAGCTAATGGAGTATATTTTAAAAAATGCTCATAACTTTTAGTCTGTAATCGTAATTGATTAATCATCTTGTGAAGAATTTGTAATGTCTTTCAGATGGCATATGTTGTAATTAGATTGTTTACTTTTGCTAGTGTAGTTAAAGTTTCATCATCATTATTTGCTAATCATTATTACTTGCTAAACATCTTCAATTGCCTTGAGTTCTAGGTGGTGAATTACTTTCAGTCTTTTCTGTATTTTCATCATCAGAAGAAGATACACTGCTTTTTTCTACATTTTTGGTTCATATTCTTTGTAGTCAAAGTTCTCATCATCACTGCTTTTATATAAAAATTGTTTTGCTATTTTAAATATTGTTTCTTGTACCTTACATTATGAATTGTGCTGAAAAGTTGCAATACTAATGTTTGTGATTATTCCAATAACTATTGTTTACTATGATAAACAGAGTGTGTGTCATCTTAAATTTATTAATTTTTCAAATTGAAATTTTCAAATGAAAAATGCAGCATTACTGCAAATAACTAATTGAGGTTTAAGGTCCTGCAATCAGTTTTCAAGTTGTGGATTGCAATTTTTATGTAATAAAATAAAAATATCTTAAATTTTAAGAATTTGACCAGGAAACTTTCTTTGACACATATTGTAATCCAGTAAATGTCCAACTATCTGGCATTCAACTAACCAGAAAGCTCAAGTAACCAGAATAGTTTAGAATATTAGAAACCCTTCCTTCCTCCAAAATAGTAAACAAATAAGAGACTTGGAAAACCATCGCCAAGCACTGTCACCAAAGGTTGGGCTGTAGCATCAATAATGGATAAGTGTGACTTCACTATTAGGAAAGGGGAAAGGGCCTTGGTTTTAAGAGGGAACCTTACCTCCATGGCAGTCTTGGAACTGAATATGACTTTCTGTGACTTTTTTATTGACCATACCTCTCACTTAAGATATTGCCTAGAAAGTTAATATTAGGATAATTAAACTATTATATAATGTTCATACAGAACAGAAGGATTCTTTTTTTTTATCAAGAACATAGCTTGCATTTTTGCAAAACTTAAATTTGCAGCCTCAAATTGGCTAATATATCAGATTCTAGCTACATGTACTTTTATTTCTAAATACTATCTACTAACTCCTACTGTGTTGTATGGGACATTTGTAACAGAGATATCTAAAATTGCTTAAAATTTCAAATATGATATTAGGATAATTTTTGTAACAAAAAGTAAGAACAAAATCAATTACTGAGTTTTAGTAGCTTGTATTTTGTTTAGTTATTAATGTGTCTTCTGTTAGTTATGCCACAGTAGCACTGACAGAAAATGATCCCAAAACAAAAAGGAGTTGTGCTAGATAAAATAAATTAGAGAAGTGTGTTTGCACATCTAAAAGGTTATATCTATTCAAATTTTGCCTTAGTCTAATAAGTGTGATGCCAATAGCACCACTATTAACAAAAAAATCATGTTTGCTCCAAGTATACAATGTAAACTTTGTGTGATTTATTTATCTCCTGGATTCTGTAAGTGAGATTTTTGAGTCAAGAATTCTTTAAGGAGATGAAGGAAACAGTGTTAACATGTTACTGAGTTTGAATGAGGTCATGTAATAGGGCTATATGAGAGTAGAATTTTTTTTGTTATATTGCAAAAAGACTTGGCAGGAATGTATCCACTATGCATGCATGCAGCAATGATCAAGGAAAGTTACTGTCTCAACAAGGCCAAACTCTGGGTACACATATGGCCCACTCAAATGGCAGACTGCCATATTCACTGCATATCTGTTACATGTTGCATTTTGTCTGCAGGAGATAATCAAGCTTTTGCTGGCAGCAGAATGACTCAGGAAATTGTAACTAATTGAATACTTAAGGAACAGTTCCAAGACAGACATTCTGTAGGGGGCTATACCACTAACTCCAAATCACTGCCACCTGTGATTTCAATGGCTAGAGCTCATTGGAGGTTGGAATGAAGATCTCATGTGTTCTTAGATGAGAGCTATTTCTGCTTTAATACTGTTGATGGCCAGATGTTGGTTAGGAGGATGCTGGGTGAGTGTTTGTAACCAAGCTCTCTGTGGCATAAACAAATCGGACCTACACTATTATGGTCTAGCTGTGGCATAGACACATTGGACCTATACCTGGTTGTATGGTCTGGCTGGGGCATTGACACATTGGATCTATACTAGGTATTTATGATCTCGGGAGCAATTGCTTATGACAGCAGGAGCATAGATAACAATGTGTATGTCAGACTGATGATCATACTGGTTGTGTTGCTATTCTTGAGCAGTATTCCAGCAGATATTTTCCAACAGTATAATGCTCATCCCTGTACCCCTGTTATCCCACAACATGCTCTACAGAGTGTTGAGATGTTGCATTGACCTACAAGATCACCCAATCTTTTTCCCATCAAGCAAACATAGGACATGATCCGACAACAAATTGAATGTCATTCATGCAGCACTAATCCTATACCATCGGCCGGTCACATGCAAATTAAAATTGGTCGCCCCCTTTTTTTTAACAGAAATATAATATATTTGATAATCATTTGGCCACCCATGTGCTGGGTGCCATCCTGCCTCCCCATCCCCCTGAGGGTGACTCGGGAAAATTACTGTTTATATTTTAAGTCCTATGAAGTATGATATCTTTTATGTCTGAAATGTACTTTTTTCCATCAAAATCTCACATAAATTTAAATATAGATTTTTGATATTCAAGTGAATAACAAATAAGATGACATTTTAAGTCAGAAACATCTTCTTAAATAAATTTTGCTCTTCTATTGTGAATTGTACTCATCTGAAGTTTTCATTTATTGTGCATTAGGCATTTCTCAAGCTTTCCAGATAGTCAAGAGTTTACTGTACGTATGAAGTCCATTTTAATATGACAAAAGTGTTTTATGTTTTACAATATGCAAAATGTTTATGAATTATTACTATGCGGCATATATTTCAAAAGAAGTATAATGCTCCCAAAGTCAGTAGAGCATTCAACAATGCTATCAACGGTTCAAGAATTCCACATGCCTGTGTAAAGAAGAGAATCGTGAGTAGCCAAATATTTTTAATGAAACAGTTGAGAAATTTAATAGAGAATTTCATTGTAGCCACTAATTTCTTAATACATTGCCAGCCATTTGGAAGATATTGCAATTGCAGATGCATTTAAGCCATTCAGTTTGTAGATATTTGTATAGTTTGATGATTATATCAATGAATGTGAATTGTGTGTTGCAGGCAAGAAAAATTGTAAGACAATGATTTTAACACCTCTCTAATATTCAGTTACAAAGCAACATTTTGTTTAGCTAAATCATCATAATGTATAATATGAAACATAAAAAATTGTCATATTCCTAATAAACAGAAATGGGTTTCACAAAAATTAAATATTGGGATAGATGTGTTGTATCCTGATATGTAGCAGTCAAACTTGGCTGGAAGATTATTTGATATAGACAACCATTTAAGGCACTAATTTTCAGAAAATACCAACCAAATCATTCTCAAGAGTGACATTGTCTTGGAGCAACAGATGTATAGAGGACGTTTACACATTTTTAGAATACTTTTGGAGTCATTTAATTAATGTTTAAATTATAAGAAGTATTTTTTTAAATGTTCAAACTGATGAGCTTTTTTCTGAAGTATAAATCTGCATTAGGATTCCCATGATAGAAGGACTTGTCATAAAATTTACAGGAGTATTAATTTCCATTTCCTTTTCCCTACTTTCCTGAGTTCATCAATTGTGGTGGGTTTGAACTTGGAAAGAAACTTGGAACTTTTCAAGAAACCAAAGGCACAATAGTCCATAAGTAAAATATCAGGGGACTTCATAGAAATATGCTGAAAAGGTATATATGCAATACCTGTATCAAGCATAATTTTTACAAGGACTGCAGTGATACGTTTCATAGTATAACTTACTGCTTTGTCTTGATGAAGTTTCACTCTTTGAAAGTCACTGTGATAATGAAGTAGAAATTTTTTTATGTAAAATCAGACGTGAAACTTTCTCTTGATATGTTAAGCTGATTTTAATATTTTTTCTATTTTTCTTATTTTAATTTCCCATTGTAAGAGAATCCTACAACAATGATAAATTCTTTACTGAAACTTTCTTTGGTGGAATCATGTTTGCATGACTTTTTCTCTTCGTTTTTGATAAGAAAGGTATCCCCCCTTTTTTTTCAGTTATTTAGGTAAACCATTGCTTTATCAAGGATCATAATGCATTCCCATTTATCTCCTGCTAAATAGTTTTTATACAGGATTATACAAATTGTTCTGCACATGCCTCAGCAAAAGCTGGTGAACATTTAGCTTTTTCCAAGTTGTAAATTTTAATTTGTTATTTAATCTATTGTTGCTTCAGATGTATTTAAAGACACTGAAATTCATTTCTTCATCAGCAAATTTTGTCTTGTTGCCAACAGTTTAAAAGCATTACAAACAGTATATATCTTTTTTAGATAATTGTTTGCAGATTGCTTTCGACGTAGAAGGAAAGATTGATGGTTTTTTCCTTTGTGATTAATAATGTTGCTTATTTTGCACCTTGTAATTTTAATGCCATATATTTCATGACTTTTTTTTAATTAAGGAATAGGAATATTTGTCTTTGGAAAGCGCAAACAATTATTCTTCAATCCACAGCTTCTTTACACGTAACATTTTTAAAGAAGAATAAATTTAAAAGTAGGAGATGATATTTGTCATTTCAAATAGTAAGCTTTTTGAAGTAAACTGTAAGTAAATTAGTAAGCTGTTGCCAAAGGTTTTTCTTTCAAAACATTTTTTTAAAATTTCTTATAGAAAGTATTCCAAAACTGTGTAAACAACTTCTATAAAATAATAAAATATTGTACAGTGTCATTAAATATGAGAGCCATGGTTGTGATTTTTGAACACTCATGTGAGATCTTAAAGAAAATCTAATTTTCAAAAGATGTGGAAAAGTTCTTGATTCATTGTATGTGTAGTGGTCCTAAAAGCAGTACAGTTGATGCTCAAAATTTGACTGAACACTAGATATTGAACTCTATAATAAAAATTATTAGAATTTGAAAAAGAAATAAACATTCAATGATGGATATTCTATTGAAGATTTAATAGATTCAGAAAAGCAGTGTTAAAAAAAATCTTCAGTAGAGAGCCTTTTCTTCATTGAAGCAAAAATTAGAACAAATCACCAGAGTGAATATACACTGTTAATTTTTTTTATGCTCAAAAATACCTGATTTTCAATAATAGAAATTTTGTATTTATTCATAAAAGTAAGAATAAGTAAATATATAAATAAAGAGCCTTTTATTCATTGAAGCAAAAATTAGAACAAATCACCAGAGTGAATATACACTGTTAATTTTTTTGTGCTCAAAAATACCTGATTTTCAATAATAGAAATTTTGTATTTATTCATAAAAGTAAGAATAAGTAAATATATAAATAAAAATTACAAATCATTGTTTTTCAAACCTAGTGCAATTAAATAAACAACTGCATAATTGGGAAAAAATAATTGAATGCCTACATTGTTGAAGTTTGAATGTTCTCTTCTTTGAGTATTTGTTTTTTATTCAAATTGTCATATTTTAAATGCTAAAATATCAATAGCTATGCTGTTAATGCAACTATGAAAGGTTTTGAATAGCTGGCTTTGCAAAATTTTCATGACAGAATGCTTTTGTTTCAAGAATTTGTGTGACATCAATATATATATAAATTATTGTTATTCATCACTGAATTCGTTTTTCAGAATATCTTTAAACAAGTGTTATATTAGAGAAACTTTTCAATTGTAAGTTTGACGACAAGTTGATGTAGGAGGGTTCTACTGTTACAGATTGGGAAAATAATCTGTAAATAGGCTTATAGGATTTGTTTGTTACATTGAATAGTATGTGTAGAATCAGTTTATTTAAATTCTTCTTTGCAGCTATCATCAACATCATTTTGTGCTTCTGATTTACTTAACCTTTCTCTTTTGTCAAAATATGTTCTGTCTTATCTGCAAAGTATTCTCTACTTTGACACTCGACTAATGAATCATCTAGCTGACTCTACAAGTTAGAAATAAGATGCATTCATCCATTTAAATGCAAATCAGTTATATAACTTTTAGATATAATTTAGGAAAGAAAACCATTTGAACCTGTATTTTTTACATTTTTAAAACATTAAAACATTCCTTTAATTGCCATCCTTACATTCCAATTCAAGAAATGAACATTACACTCCATAAATTTGTTCATATAAACAACTCCTTCAAACCAAGAATTCCATCTGAATATAACAGGTGCAGGATAAAGTTTTCCTGCCAGTTTAGGTATCATATCTTTTAAATATCTTTAAGGGTACATATTTAATTTTTTTTTTCAAGTGCAAAAATGCTGTTTTTGCTTTGGTTGCATTGTTACTTAATTCTTAGAAGTCTTTAATAAATACATCACCAATAATTTTCATTTATGCACCCAGCATTCGTAATGCAAAATATAGCCTCCAATAAATATTTTTGATAAGCTGGTACAGGCAGTTTTCAACAAGACTGCAAATATAAACATATTTCAATAAGACTGCACTTCGTTTTTTGTTAGATGGTTTATTTAGCCACTGTAACTGTACACTAATCTTTTAGTTGGTCTTTTATTGTTTCTTTCTTGAAATATGTATGAAATGGTACATACTTATTTCTCAAATTATTTCCCGAAAGAAGGTAACCTGAACCAAGCCTGTATTTTATTAAATAAGCCCACACAGCTGAGTGATTTAATTTGTACAGCTGAGTAGTAATTTGTAAACATATTTTCATCATAGCCTCAACAAAAATTTGTAGTCTAGTGTTTAATTTCATATGAGCCTGCCGGTTATATACTTTCTCCTTTAAATATTTAGGATTAGTCATATGTTTCAATACAGTATTCATTTTCTGGCCTTTTGATAGAACATTACAATATTTACGCATAATGGTATGTGTTTCACTTAAACCCCGCTGTGCAAACTCTTTTATTCTGTCAATCCTTTCTTCTTTTATGGTGACCCATAGTGATAAAAGTTTATGGCCACTAACATCATCTATGTATTTTTTTTTAAAAAAAAAGAAACTCTCACTTATTCTACAGTTTCTGAGACTGAATTGGCTGAGTAAGATGACTAGTGTGGAGCGAGTGAGTTGCACCATACATATTCGATTTATACGTAGTATTGCCCTAGCATGGGTAGTTTGACCAAAAATCTGACTTTTTCTGAAGTGACATAACTGACTTTTTTTCATATTTCAATCCTATGCCTCAGATTATGCCAAAGTGTCATAAAAATCACTTTCGAAGTTTTCAAAAAATGAAGTCTCAAATTTTTGGCTCCATAATGTTAACTGAATTTGGTATAGATTTATCATTATCTCTTTATTATTAAACTTCCTGGATTCCTTATTTCAGAATTAGAAATTTAGGTTCAATCCAAATAAATTTCACACATTTTTTATGATTTATTTTTCAAATTTGTATTTTTAAATAATTTTTATAAATTTTTGAAAAACATTTTGAATTACAGCCCACAAAAGTTTTGCCATCATCTTAAAGTAGTTGTATGTCTAGGCGTATCTGCAACAAAGTAGAGCTTCATGTTCAAAATTTCTTAAGATATACGTGAATTTATATATTGGCACATTTTGAAATTTGGCATATTTGTTATAAGCGATAATAACACCAGTATGGTTTACGCACTTTGTTATAATCTTTCATGAATTGCTACAGTTATTTTGAACCTTAAATTGGCAAATAAATTTTTACTGAGGATCATTCATGGGGAATTTATTTTCATTTTTATTAATAATGCCTGATAAATATTTATTAATAATACATAAATAGCTATTTTTTAAATTTATAAAGAATATTTATCAAAAGTGCAAAGACTTTTTTCCTCCTCTCATAACAGTAAATCCTTTTTACCTTCACCATTTTCTCATCTGCTATTTTATGAGTACGTCAAACAATATGTCAAAAACACAAATAAAACATGCTTCTGTCTTCTACTATAGAAATGTTTAGCAGCAGCAAAATTTGATAGAATATAAGATTTTTATTATCTTCTTTTCTAGGCATAGCAAAGGCAACAAATAAAAAGGATTTTGAAGATGTTTTATGCCCAAATATATTTCATGGCCTTTAGTGCTTTAGAAATCAAACAGCAAAAATAAGCATTATATTTGCAAATTTTCACAGGAATAGTTTCGATGGTTTTACTGAACCATCAACCTCAGCAGCGAAAGTGCAAATGAACGAGATAAGATGTAGTGATAAAACAAGATAAGAATGGCTGGGCAGGAGTTAAGCTACTGACGCCATCTGTTGATGAAACAAGGCGACTAAAACATAATTTCCTTAAAGGCTGAAGGGAAAGATGGATTCGAATTACGGTCATTAACTAGAACAGAGAGATTTTTTTTTAAATGTGAAACGCCTCTAGAAAATCTAATTCATCAATAGAAGACATTTTTTGAATAATTTTGGCTGCAGAAAAATTGAAACTGTGATTTTCGGACCATCACGTGCTGGGTAACAGAGAACTTTTGTGTTTCCTTTTTTAGCATATGCCTCATGATCTTCAATGCAAAATTTTAAGGCTCTCTTAGTTTGACTGAGGTAAATTAGACCACACTGGCAAGGAATCCTGTAAATGCCCCAGGAATTCATATCCGGAATGAGGTCCTTAAGTATGGAACTCCGAATTTCATTGACAGGAGAATAAACGACCTGAAAGTTAAGTTTCTGTAAAATACATGCAGTTTTGTAGCTAACTGATGGAAAGAAAGGAATGACAAGAGAATTCTTATTATCTCCTAATACAAAAGTGTGCCTTTTGGTGTGTTGAGATGAGAATTTTTTTTATTAGTGAGTTGAATTTTTTTATTGATTAATAATATTGGGTTAAAAGCTACTGCTTTTAAATAATTTAATTCTTCATCAAGAGCCAGTTTGAAAGAGCAAGCCTGAAGTGCACAGAAAACAAAGGAATGAAATGAAGCTAACTTTCATTCAGATGCATGATTTGAAGTGTGGTGGAAGGCAAATCGATGAATGTTTACGGTAAACCATAGTACTAAAGTTGGATGTGTTACGTATGACTAAAATTTCGAGGAACGGATGAGAATTGCATGTCTCAAGTTTAAAAGTGAACTGAATAGCAGGATCAATGGAATTCATTATTGAAAGAACTTTATTTTAGTCATCTTTATTACTGTCAAACAGGGTAAAAGTATCATCTACGTAGCAGAACCATATGGGAAAGTTAAGTTTAAAATAATTTTGATTCACAATAATGCATGTAGATATCAACCATGATGGGACTAAGGGGGCTTCCCATGGCTAATCCCTCAGTTTGCTTGTAATACTTATTTTGGAAAACAAAATGCATTTGCTTCAAGCAGAGCTGAAACTGATGAGCTGGAAATTAGCTCATCAGTTTCGATTCAGGAGAAATGAAATTCACGAAGTTTGGTTTCCATACATCTTAATGCACCCTCCACTGGAACATTGGTAAATAATGATTTTACATCAAAAGAAACCATTAGTAAATTTCTAGGATAAATGCTTTTAACTTTTTTTTACAAACTTTATTGAATTTTTTATGGTGTAAATGCCATTATCTAATGAAATTGAAAACCTAGAAACTAAATATTTAGCTAACGGGTACGAGACAGTGTCTAAATTTGATACAATAGGGTGGAAAGAAATACCACTTTATGAATTTTTGGGAAGAGCATATAATCTGGCACAATTTGCAACAGATGGAATAAGTGACTGTTTTAAGTTAGTCAAAAGGATTTGTGATGATTTGATCACAGTTTTTATTTTTGAGAGGTCTGTAGGTGAAGGGTCTTTAGGGATTAGATTATATGGTCCTTGGTTTAAGAGTTTAGTGACACCATCAATGTAAGTGTTCTTGTCCATGACTTCCTTTCTTTCCATCAGTTAGCTATAAAATTGCACATATTTTCCAGAAATTTAACTCTTAGTCGTTTATTCTTCTATCAATAAAATTCCAAGTTCCATACTTAAGGACCTCATTACTGATATGAATTCCTGGGGTATTTACAGGATTCCTTCCAAGTTCAGTTTAATTTACATTGGTCAAACTAAGATAACCTTAAAATTTCACATTAAAGAACATGAGGCATATGTTAGGAAAAAGGAAACACAGAAGTCCTCTGTTGCCCAGCATTATTGGGCCGAAAATCACCCTTTTAATTTTGCTGCAGCCAAAATTATTCGAAAACATCTTACATTGGGGAATTAAATTTTCTAGAGGCATTTCACATTAAAAAAAAAATCTTTCTGTTCTAGTTAATGTCCCTAATTCCAATCCATCCTTCCCTTCAGCCTTTAAGGAAATTTGGTTTTAGTTTTCTTGTTTCATCAATAGATGACGCCAGTAGCTTAATTCCTGCCCGGCCATTCTTGTCTTATTTTATCACTATATCTTATCTTATTCATTTGCACTTTCACAGCTGAGAATGATGGTTCGGTAAAACCTTCGAAACTAGTCCTGTGAAAATTTGCCAATATAATTCTGATTTTTGCTATTTGACTTCTAAATTAATATTTGTTCGACATGTTATTTTACCTTAATATTTTTAAAAGGCAAATTGAGATTTATCAAGACCTGAATTCTAATCATTACAGTAGGCTTTGTTGAGTTTCTGGTTTTGTATGGAAAAGTGGCATATATTCATGTTGCACATGGAGAAAATCACGAAAAGTATGCAGCCAGCTCATTCGCTTGGGTTGGTTTCCTTAACAAACTAGCGGTTAAAGACTCTTGTCTTTAACCTCTAGTTAAAATCATCATCCACTGTCTTTGACCGCTAGTTAAAATCATCATCCACAACCTTTTTTATTTCGGGTGTTGCTGTAGAGTAATTAGGATTTTTTTCATTGTCAGGAAAGTGAAGAAATGAGCAATGCTCTCGCTGGGACACGAAACCTGGGATCTCTCGAATATGCGCCGAGTGTGCTGGCCATTACGCCACAAAGGCATGCTAAGAAGGCAGGAGAAATACCTTATACAGTCTTTAGAAAATATTTATCCTATTGTATGGATCGGTGTGTTAAATTAATTTTTTGTATGGATACATATTCTATTTGCTTGTCTTTTTGTATGGATGTCTTCCAATCCACTTATCGTATTACATGAATCACTGTCTTTTTATTATTATTATTATTTTATAATTGCAGCAGGAAGACTTATTAATTGAAGTTAATAAAAATTTACTTGAGTTCATGTGTTAAGTCAAGGAAAGTTGTTTTCTCACGCATTTCTGTTGATAGAAAATGTTATTCCTTAAAAATTAAGAGTACACTGATATTTTTCAGAAATTTATTGGCATGTAGTTTATTTTTCTCACATTGCAAATTAACTAAGTAAAAATATATTATCTTTTGAATTATTAATATATTTTGTTCATACATACACCAAAAATGTTTAAGATGGGCATGCTTACACTTGCTGTTATTTTTCTTGAATAAAAGATGATTCCCCAAAAATTGTATTCTATGAATCTGAGCCTTCACCTCATTGCACAGTGAAGTGTGTTTCTATCTGAATGATGAGATCCCATGTTATCAAATATATGCCATGTTTAATATCATTTCATTATTTTGTGGTAAATTTAAAGAATGAACAGAAGGTTGAAAACAATAAGAAAAAGAAATCTAAGGCTTGCAAAATATTCTATGTTGTATAGTTGAGAATAAATTGATTGGTTGAAAGATTTATAATAAATTCCTTGTCAACGTTTTCCTCTTAATTTACATTTAGGTCAATGATTCTCAGCAAGCGTCCAAATGATGACGACCAGTATGATGGGTTTACAAAGTGGCCATTCATGACCACCCATACATGGGGTGAGGGGCCAAGAGGTAGATGGACCCTTGAAGTCAAGTTTGATAGCCAAGTTCCCCAGACTGGTTATGTAAAAGAATGGACACTAATGGTCCATGGGACTCGTGAACCACCTTATAGAGATTTACCAGTTGAAGATGATAATTCTAAACTTGCTATTGTAAAGAAGGCTCATGAAGTTGGTTATAAAATCTAAATGAAAACTTACTCTACCAATGCTGCCAATGTCAAAAATAAATTTTGAAAATTTGCCACAGTTAAAAATTTCATGCTTTCTAATCATGATTAAAATTTATGAAACTTCTCAAGAATATCTGTAATAAATAATTTTGTAACTATAATTTTCATTCTGTTTTCTCAATTAAAATTAAGTTATTTGATATCCATAATTTTAAATTTAAAATATGTTAAAACTGATATGCTCTTAATTTCTAATTGAAAACGTTGAAAAGAAGGCAAATGGAATTTTTTTTTCCATTTTGATTTTAAATACTTTCAAATATTATTGTAGAGGGTAACAGTTAGTGTTTCTGTTATTTATTCACTTGGCAGCCCTGGTATACTTCTGTTGTTAACAGAAGTAAGAGTGTCATCCAAAACTTGTTGTATAATTTTAAGTTTCATTTTATTTGTTGTCTGTTTCTTTTCTGTGGGGGGGGGGAGGGATGAGAAAACATTGCATAAAGGGCATTGCTATAGTAGATAATTTGAAACTGTAACTTTTTGATGTAATGTATTAAGATGAAAACTTTATACATTCTATCATTTAAAAGACTTCTTCCTGCCTTGCTTGTATTTTTATATACTTAAAAAAAAAACTATGCAGATGAAATTTGAGATTGTACTATTTAATTTTATAAAAATGTACCAATATGTTTTCTTAAATTTATGTTTGTTTTGTTGTGTTTTGAATTGTGTATTGCAGTTAAAATTTTTAGGATTATTTTTGTAAAAAACGTTTTTAGTATATGGCACGTTTTTAAATTTGATTTTGTACATAATTTTCATACAATTCATATAATCAAACAGAATTTTTTGATTCAAATAGTTTAGTAGTTAATTTAGAAGTAATTGTTTAATTAGAATTGTGATGTTCTGTGTTAGAAAATTACAGTTTTATGTCACATCTATTTATAATACATGTTAATTCTCACAAGCATGTGTAAATAAAATAGACCAAAATACATTAATTTTCATAGCACATTTCTGTGTCGTTAATATAATTAAAAAATTAATAAAATTAGTTAAAAAATAGTCTTGTATTTTAGATTTTATTCATATTTTTAATGCGACTGTTGTTATTTAGATGTATATTCATACATAGCAATGCCCACTTTATTGGACTGTTATTAAGAAAGGATGCATTTAAAAATATATGAAATGCTGCTTTGAAAATTAGATTTTAAATGATAAGCCTAAGAAAATGAAATATGAGTTTTAAATGTTTTCCTTGAAAGCAGATCCTCATTTTATCTTGCCACTGAAAATTATGGAAAGGATCAAATTTTTAAACGACCTTATCAAATAAAAAGAGATGCAAATGTTTTACTGTTTTGTTTGATGCATATTTAATTTCATATCCCTCAAAGAAAGAATCTATGAATTTAATAGGACATTTCTTTTGTTCTGAAATGAAATTTCAATTTATCATAAATATTCATATGTATAAATGTTAACACTGAGTATCATACAGTATGTAATTTTATATATTGCATATTGTAAATAGACACATAACATTTACACTAAATTACATGAGTGCAGTTTCATATAAATTCTTTTTTAAAAAGGCACACATTACTCTGAGAAATTTATTCAAAAATTAAATAACTTGTGATTTTAAGTTTAGATTTTTTATCCATGCTGTCTTTACATGTATAATTTATACACAAATTATGCCAAAGTATATTATGCATAAAATTGCCTAGGTAAAGTTATTTCAGGCTTGTCTGTAATTAATGAGTAGTTCAATGATTTACTTTTGATAAATGAATTTAAGTTATTAATTCGATATTTATTTTTTAATTTACTTTTACTATATACATGTATATCAAAACTTTTAATATTGGTAATACTGTTGTAGCAAAAGTCACTGATATTTCTTAAATATACTTAGATGGAAAACAACATGGTTTTCTTCCATGATAATTCATTTTGGTTTTGCTAAACATGTTGAAAATAATTTTGTATTAAAATGAATTAGTTGAAAATTATTAATTATGTAACTCTTTATAAAAGAAAACTGTAAAGTAATTATCTATTATCATCTTAGTGATTACTATACGTAATGCATGCAGAACAGTGAGAACTATTGTCATCAAAAGCACTACTCCCATATAGATGCACAGACATTTTAGTATGTCTTATAATCTATTCTAGTTGGAAGTATTTTTCCCTGAAATAACTATAATGGTATGAGTTTTCTACTTCTGTGTAGCTTTTTGAATGAATATAGAGAGGCATTCTTTTATTTTCGAAGTTTTATTTATTTATTTTGTAATGATATTTGAATTATTTATTGCCTGTCCTTAAATTTTTATTTTCAGGTATATGTTTAAGTTTATTCTGCTTTATTGAGAACATGTAATGTATTTCACTGTGCCATAGTTTTCACTGTTATCTTTGCTCCATATTTTTATGCAATAAAGTAGTGCATCTTATCATGATTTTACATTTGCAAATTTTAATTATGTTGCATAGTATGTTTGTTATTTTTTGTTTTATATTTTTCTTTTAAATGGAATTATCTAAAATGTGAAGCATGAAGTATATGTGATATTTCCTTCACTTTTCTTTTTAGTATAAAGGCTAAATTTTATATCCTTCAGTGTAATAATTGTTTGCTAATTTATATGTAAAACATAGAATTAATTGCAGAATTTTAAAAAGGTAACTATTTTGCTGTTAATGTTATGTTAACATCTATCATACAACTTAAAAATGAACATGATGTTGACAGTTCCTAACTGATATCTGGGACATGTTGCATTTAATGTAAATATACTGTGTATTATAACAGGAATGATGTTACAGAGATTACTTAAAAATTATATTTGCTGCATTTAGAAACTCTTTTCCTGCTGCAAGTTGCCTGGAAGAAAACATATTCGGTCTTCTGCAAAATGCCTGTGCATGCTTATGATGTAGTTTGTATGTAAATGAGTTGGTATGTTTAAATATATATATATATATACATAAATGTACTATTTTAGTAATATATCATTAATCAAAATTATCAGCAAAATTATTTCATGGCAGAAAAATGCAAAAATGTATTGAACTAACACTCAGCATTTGTTTTTCAGAATCATGTGCTGAAGTTCTGAGATTTAAAAAAAAATAAATAAATAAATAAAAATGTTTTGACACCTGTACATAACTTAAATATGATATAAATTATTTGTTTTTATCTGGTAATTTGTACAGTAAACTCATCTCAGAGTGTGCGTATTATCTAAAATTAAAGTTATTTTTAACATTAAAATGTGTGTTGCAGATTGGATAAAATATCCTCGAATATTTCTATTAGAATTTCAGTTCTGTTAGTCATGACTATAGCCCTCACAATCTGCTCAGTTGATAAACACTGGACGGCAAGGTTTGATTCATTGGAAGATTATAAGATAATCACGAACATTTTAAATCCAGTTGTAAGTTTTTGAAACGTATTAATTTGACTTCTTTATGGTCATAGTTAATCTAATTTAAAAATGTTTTTGAAGCAGTTAATTTCATAATGGTGAATTTTTATCCTATAATTCATGGTAGAACAGGCTACATGTAATACAAATATGAAGCCTACAAAAACCTCCATGAACTTATTCCGTATACATTTATCTTAATTGCATTAGCTTCAGAAAATTCTGGGACTAGTACTGTACTGCAAAACTTGGTGAATGAAAAAATATCTTCAAAACAAACCGCCTTACATTAATCTCACACCTGTCTACATTCATATAGCAGTAAACACACTTTTGGCAGCTGTTTCATTCTTCAGAGTATTTTATAGAATCTTTGCCTTTATGAGAAGGCATTCGTCCTGTGTCAAGGTTAAATAAATATTTAATAGCCACCTCTCACTGATGTAGTTGGGAAATGCCCAAAGATAACAGTATTATTATAAAAGCAATGTTTCTGTGATCAAGCTAATTTGAAAGCAGCTTTATAAGGTGAAGCAACTGATTGCCACCCTATAAAGTTTATTTTAGGTAACAAGTTATTTTATGTTAATTCTTTTCTATATTTTCTTGTTTTCTGTTAATCTTCATTAAGATGCAAAGTAAGCTTAGATAAGAGCGAAAGCAGTGTATTGAAGAGTATGCTATGGTAGCGATGCAGTTAGCTGTTTTTGAGTGCTGTGTTGCCAGTAGCCATCAGTCAGAATAGTGAGTGACTTTTGCTTCTCTTAGAGGCATTAATTGAAGGAGTTCGTTTATGGAGATGAATTTTTATGCTTAAATTATGTTTCTTATCGTTTCAAATGCATATTTTATTTTAAATCCTTCAGGCAGGTATAGTAGATATCTCTTTGTTAATTTTAAGTCACATTAAATAAATCTTTTAGTTCAGTTTTATCGCATGTGCAGTTATTTACAATTCATTTAGATGTTAGCTGGTTGAAAGGCTGAACACTCATCAGAGCATTTAAGATAGATATATTTAAGATAAGTATCTAACCTTATTCAACTTCCAGAATTTTGAACAGTTGTTTTAGTATCCCAAATGTTCATGGCTGCGAAAAGATATAATTTTGTTTTATATCATCAAATTTGGTCAGAAATTACCAATCCTAGAATTTTTCAATGATAATGCACATAATTAGATGTTCATTAAAAAGAAATAAACTAAAAGTGCTGATGTTGATTGAGCTAAGCTCAATAAAGATTCTAATGTCAATACTATCTGGGATAATAAAACTCATATTCAACAATAAAAAAAATTGACCATAGGATGTCTGTTCCAAACAGCCGCTGAGGTTTAATTTAAACCTACTGTTCCTTTCGTGGCTTTTTTTTTTTTTTTTTTTTTTTTTTTTTTTTTTTTTTAAGTTTTGTTTCGTTAGTTTTTTTTTAAAGTTATTATTCCTGTTTATGTACAATTTCTTTTCATAAATATTTTATCGACGAATGTGTATGAAGGGCAAGTGACGCGATATCAAGCGTTCACTTAAGATCAAGGTGCGGGAAATCTGGACTATCTGAATATGTGAACCATGACTCTTCCATAATGCTAGTGTCATATTGTTATACAACGATAGCTTGTAAGAACCACACAACAGCACACTCATACGTCTTCATGTATAAACTCCTTGGGCAACACAGCAATCAGTTTGTCATTTTTTAACACTGCCCCCTTGTTTACAAATCTTTCATAAAAAAATATTTTGCACATTGTTCATCTAAATACTTCCATCTTTGTTTGCGAAAACACTCCACCGTGTGATCAATCTAAGGCAAGGATGTCAAACTCGCGGGCCGCATGCGGCTCACAACAAATATTTTTGCGGCCCGGCCAATATAAATATATAATAATAAAATAACATATCGACGAAGAAAAAAATGAAATGTTTACTGCTAAGTAATTAACGATAATTTATTCAGTGTTGTTAGATTACTCACAGCGAGCTAACACACACACTACTTAAATTACAAATGCGTGTGAGTAGCTTGCGTACAGCTACCTTCGGCTTTTGGGGGACATGTGCACTCGGAGCTTGTACGCATTCCCCGATAGCCGAATGTGGCCGAACTCATGGTCTCAGTTTTCCAATCATAGTCTTGTACGATATATTGGTGCATGCACTTTGCTTCATTATTAATTATTACTTAATTCGTATTGTTACGGATTTCATAGTTATTTATTTATTTAGTTTTTTTTTATTTAGAATTGTGATTAGATTTGCTTCATGTTGCCTTAGCAACGCAGACGATTTTTGAAAAGACAGCTGCGTTGGAAGGTTAAAAATAGAACAGCACGTGCATTTAATACCTAATAAATAAATATCTCGTAATTGCTGTTGCCATCCACAAAAATCCAGATATTTATAGATGTTTCCAGTATATTCGAGAAATTAATTATAAAGCTTATAAAAGCCGAGAACAAACAACTCATCTCAGTAGTAGCTGTAGTTCTAGGGAACTGTTTGTTTACTTAATGCTGTGATTGATTTGTAGCGATTTTGCTGTGAGATAGAATTAGTTTCTCTGTTTTGAATTGATTTTTGCTATACGTTTGACATTTTGTGATATTGTTAGAATATTTTTTAAGAAATATTTCAGCATTTTGATTTATCTCTTCGGGAAAGAATAAATTTTTGTTAACTTTTTAACGTTAACCGTGTTTATTCCAGCTCTTTGTATTCAGTATGTCTAAACCAAGTGGTAGTAAAATTGAACGAAAAATCGCTGACGAACATAAAATATTCCAAGTAAAATGGGAATTAGAATATTTTTGCTGTGAAATAAAAGATAAAATAATCTGCTTGATATGTAATAATACTATTAATGTACCAAAGTTATATAATATTAAACGTCATTACGAACAACACAAATCGAAATATAACAATTACGAAGGATTAATGAGAGAAGAAAAGTTGAAAGAGCTCA
>KK116692.1:243521-287566 GCA_000611955.2 Stegodyphus mimosarum | reverse complement strand
ATTTCAGATTTTTTTTTTTTTTGTGTTTTTTTCGATTTAATATTTATAAAATTCTGGAAATAGAATTACTTAATCTATTATTCCAGTTAAACTATACGATAAATTATTTTTCCCCTTTCACTGCATTAATTATCACATCCATGTTAAATGAAAACTTATTGTATAAAAATCTTTCCATGGTTATCATTGTCAGTTAACCTATTCTCAGTAAAATTTAATATTTACTCAGAACTGCGTGTCGTGTATCGGAAATTAATATGGTTTGGGGATTGTTAACTCAGTTTCAAGATATGAGAAAATTATTCTTTACGAAATTATTTTTTTTTGAACAAGTGTCTTCCTGTGACAGGATTGAATAACTGTAAGTAAATATTGTTCTGAATTTAATTATATTGAATTGTATAGTATTTTTACTATGGATGCTTTAAAAGCAAAATGTTCTCAGAATAGAAGACTGTTTAGTAGAGCTTTAAATGATTTTGAGAAAGATGAGAGTAATTTAACTAAGAGTCAAATATTACAAAGTTAATTGAAGAAAATGCGAAACCAATGCTAGAAGTTGAACAAGCGATTAGAGAGAGCTTTTTAAATTCGAGGAAAGGGATGATATAATTAATAAAGAATTTGATTAATCAGAAGTTTATATAGATGAATGGAGACTGGTAGAAACTGAATTAGCTAACCTTTTGAATAAGAACGTCAGCAGTTTTAATGCTGCTGATTTAACTGCTTCGCAGAATACAATTCTACGTTACCCCAAACTTATTAAATTGCCGACTTTTGACGGTAATGTTAGTTTATTGGTGACAGTAATGTTAAATTGGTTAGAGTTTTGGGGCAATTTTAAAAAGATAGACGGCGATTTGTAATTTGGATAGTGATGACAAGTTTTCATATTTATTACAATCTATGTAAAGAGGATCACCTGCCGAAGAGATAATTGAACGTTTTCCCCCCCTGGAGTTGATAGTTATAACAAAGCTTTGCAACAACTTCAATTACATTTGGGTAGAGAAGATATTCTTATAGAAGTTTATGTGAGGGATCTTCTCTCTTTAGAGCTTCAAAAGAATTCGAATCACGAATTTTGTTTGAGAAAATTGTATGATAATTTAGAATCGAAACTTCGTGCGTTAGAGGCTCTTGTTATTGCCTGAGATAAATATGCAGCTATGTTATACCCACTTGTAGAATCGTCATTACCTAATGATACTCTCCGTGCGTGGCAGAGATTTAGATCAGTTAATCGTGACCACAGAGAGATGGAAGCAAAAGGGGGAAATGGGAAAAGGAATCGACACATGGCTTGGTTTACTTTCGTTTTCACTCCATGAAATTGAAGGTGAAGAGCGTGCATCCATAGCTAGCAAATGTTTTGTCAAAGATTAATCTTCAAGACAGTGGAACACCGAACGTTCTTGTCTTAAAAATCATGGCCAATCTATACGAATACCATAGGCCTCCACCTTAATAACGACGAAAAAAGAAAATCAAAATTTTTGCATATTTTGTTCTGGATATCATGAATCCAGTGATTGTTGCAAAGCCAGAAAGATGTCACTCGAGGAAAGATTAGGCGTAGTACAAAACAGTCACAGCTGTTTCTTGTGTTTGGATAGGGGGCGTGGAATAGATAAATGTCAGAAAAAAAGTTTCGTGTGTGGTTTGAGGAAAAAAGCATCACATACTCTTGTGTAAAAACATCAATTCCGAGTCCAGACCCGAAAGTAGCGCTAACAGAGAAGGCGATAAACAGATAGCAAAACATGGCGAGACACTTGCAAATTTGTCAAAAACTCTTAACGTCTTATTATAAACTTTGATGGTTACTTTGAGAGGAAAAAATAAACAACGGCAAGCAAGAGTTATCATTGGATCAGCATTACATAGGCCTTATGTTTTGAAGAATATCACTATTGAAATGTAATTTCCTACCCCATGCCAAGAAAAATTACAGCATTCACTATTTGGAGAGACAACCACTGAAATTATAGATCACGATGTTTTTATCGAAAACGCATGATAATTATTTATGCAATTTTAAGGCTCTTGGACAAGACGTAATTTGTGGTACTATGCTACCAGTAAGATGAGGCAACTTGATAAACGAACTTAGGGAAATCTGAATGATCAAAGTGATGGACCGATAGAAATATTAATTGGAACTGATATTTGTGGAAAATTAATGACTGGGGGCTTTAGACTACTTCCCTCAGGTCTTGCGGCTATTGAGACCAAATTAGGATGGGCAGTTATGGGCAAAAACTCTATGTCTGAAATTTCAAATAATTCTACTTGTCTTGTCACTTCAATGCTCAATAAAGATACATTGATATCCGATTTCTGGGCTCTTGACACACTGGGAATTTTAGAGCCTTTATCAAAGAAAGATATATTGATAAGAACTTCAAGAAGAAGCAAGGAAACCTTTCTTACCTACAGGTAAAATAAATGAAGAAGGTCGTTTTCAAGTACGCTTACAGTGGCTTAGTGATCATCCGCCCTTGCCAAAAAATTTCAATTTAGCTATTTAAAGATTAGATTCGACTATTAAACTATTGAAAGCTGATAATATTTATGAGGAAGAAGTTTTCTGTGAGCGGGAACGAGAAGAAATAATAGAATATGTACCGGAAAATGACATTGAATTACCTTATCATTACTTACCTCATTGTCACGTAGCCAAAGAAAACAGTACGATAAGGATTAGACCAGTATTTGACGCTTCAGCGAAACAGAAAGGAACACCTAGTCTCAGTGACTGCCTTGTAAAGGAGTTCAATAATGTTGAATTAATTCCTTCAGTTCTTCATTGATTCCGGATGAACAGAACAGGAGTTACATCCGACATACGAAAAGCTTTTTTTTGCAAATCAGCCTTAATCATAAAAACAAGGAATTTTTGAGATTCTTATGGTATCAAGCTGATGGCCAACTTAAATATTACAGACACTGTAGAGTTGTTTTTGGCGTGTCCAGTAGTTTCTTTTTTATCCGGTTCCAATATCATTTAGATTCCATTTTGAAAGATGCTCTCGAAAGAAAATTAAAATATTCAGCAGAAATGGTTGAAAAGTTGAAGGATAGTTTTTATGTCGATAACTGTATAAGCAGCGTCACAAATGATCAAGAATTACATAACTTCATACAGGATGGCTGTAGACATTTTAGCTGAAAGAAAATCCGAATTACGTGGATAGAAATACACTGGTACATCAGAGAATTTCTTAAACACTGCTAATGTGTTAGGAATGCAATGGAAACGGAATAGCGATACACTAAGCTTGATTATTATTAATGCTATTAATGAATTGCCCTGAAAGATAATTAAGAGGACAAAATTAGCAATTGCTCATGAAGTAGTTGATCCTCTGGGAATATTATCTCCTATTACCTTGCTTTCTAAGCTTATGCTTCAGAGTCTGTGGAAATCTAGATTGTCTTGAAATCAAGAATTTTATAAGTGGATGAATGATTTGAATTACTTGAAAGGTTTGAAAGTACCTAGGGGATTGCATTATGAGTTTGAAATAATGTCACTTCATTTCTTTTGCAATGGAAGTAAACTGGCATTCTCAACTGCAACTTTCATGTGTGCTGAAAACGGAGACTCGGTGAAAGTTAATTTGCTGCAAGCTAAAACAAGAGTTGCTCCCACAAGAAAGAGATATCTATTGCCCGATTAGAACTCCTGGGTGGTACTCTTTGTCCTCGTTTAGCTTCGTCCATTTTAAAAGAGTTTAAAGTATAAAACGTTGTTTTTTTGGGCTGATCTTCAACTATACTGGCCTGGATTTAAAGATATGTAGCATGGGATGTGTTTGTTCATACAGAGTTATGGAAATGAGACAACTTACTCCAAGGGATGCCTGGAGGCACATCCCAGGAACAATGAACTCTGCCAATTTGCCCAGTAGAGGATGCCCTGCCCGCTATTCAGTCGCGTCCCATTGGTAGGAGATCTGATTGGATTAATGAAGAAAAATTTAAGAAAAATCCTCCGAAAAGCTTGTTTGGATTACGAAGAAATGTGCATTGTTTTGTGTAATTGTAAAGCCATACTCAATGATAGACCGTTAACAGTTGTATCAGCTGATTCAGATCCACTGCTATAACACCAGCCACATTCTTAAGAGAATTACAGAACAATTTAGTTCCTTTTATAAAGCAAGAAATGATTTCAAATTTCTTTAGATTGCAGCCCATTCAGAATGTCTGGGAGACTTTTAGGAAGAGATTCCGCCAAGAGTATTTAGGGACTCTGAAACTTTCAAGAGGAAAATCCGTCAAACATTGTGATTTTAACGTTGGTGACATTGTACTAGTTGGAAATAATGATAAAACGAGAAGGATTTGGCCTTTAGGAAAAATCCTTGAATTATATACAGGAGTCTATGGCATAAGTCGACGTGCAAAAATTAAAACTCAGAGTGATGAATTAATAAGACCAGTACAGAGTCCATACCCATTAGAAGTATCGTCTGCAGAGAGACTTATCCACGACACTAATTCGAGACACCTGTTAAAAGGCAATCTGCAGGGAAAGCACCTCAACAGAGAAACATACCCGTTTCAAATGAAGGAGTCTCTCGTATTACGAGACATGAAATGACTGTCAAGAAAACCAGAGATTAGACTTATGATTACGAATTTTGCAATGTTCAATTTCCTATTTCTCATTGCAAGGTGGGAGGATGTAAGAAAAAATTATTACGAGCTCTATGAAATATGACGTCACTCTGGAAAACGAAAAGTAATTTTAAGACTTTTAAGGATTAGCTTTTTTTGTGTGGCAACGTTATCTGTATTCCATGAATTTGTGTTTGAGTTGTAGCTTTTGTTTTGGGGTCAGATGTAAACATTAGTAAATTTGAATTTAAATGAAAGATTTGGAATCTTCTTTTTAGAGTTTTGACATATGCCTCAGTTTCGGGCATGCAGGAAATATTTGTGATTAGAGTCTACTATATTATTTCCTTCTTTTTTTGGAACACACACCTTAGCAACATACTGGAGCTTGGTTGGGAAGTGATGTCTATATAGCCCTGACCTTTATCATCGGATTATTATTTCAAAGCTTACAAACTTCTTAAATGTTAAAAATTTCAGTAATAACGATGACTCCAAGTCGCACTTGGTTGAATTTTGAACAATGCCCTCGTCGGACTCGAACCTGCACCTCTCGAATCCGCGCCGAGTGGGCTACCGTTATACCAATGTTGGAAGGAGGGAGAAAATATCTTATAAAAATACAGACCAACTCTTGTTCCTAGAGAATATCATAAATTGTCTTGAAATCATTTCTGTATTTCGTATTTGTTATTAACTTTATTTAGTGAAAAACCAAAAGTCAAGAGATCTCTAAAGAACAGACAAGCCTTTTGTAGCAAAAAGCCTGCAATGCGTCACCCAAAGTTAATTCGAAAATAGGGCCTGTAACGATAATTTGAGTTCAGACAAGTTGGCAGCTGTATTAAAGGAATCCTGTTTGACAGAAGTTTATTGAATTGTTACAAACATAAATTCCGTCTCATTGTCAAATGCTGCAGAAAAATGGCTTAACTAATGTTAACGTTAAATGAAACTTAGAGGTTTTTTTCAAATAACTGTATCTAGCGCTCCATTATACCTTCTGTATGGACCCGTCCGTATAAACATGAAACCAATCACCCGACGGAAAACCAGCCTCGATAGTTCTCATAGAAATAAAACAGCTATGATCAGGTACCTACTCACCCATCTTCCCTTTCTCATTAAGATCTAATTTTGCATCCACATCTGGATATTCCAACCAGGGCCAGATTAAGAATTTTAGAGACCCTTAGCACTTAAAAGATTTTTATGACACCGACATATGTTTAGGCCAGTTTTTTTATTCCTTTTCTCTTTCGATTTTGGTTTGGTTTAGCTGCATTCCATGGTAAACCGGCAATGGGTCCCTTTCCTGGTGCTCCTTTTCCTGAATACATAAGGACCTTTTTCGTAGTGCCCCTTTTCTTGATGTCCTAAGCACGTGCCTAATTGTTACTCCAGCCTTGATTCCAACGAATACTATTACTCATCCAATTTTCCTGTTTACAAATTAGAAGATTAAGAAATCGCACTAAATAAATTAAGCGGTTGAGCTGTCTATTTCAGTTTATTTCTACTGTGATTCACCATGACAAATTATTTAATAATCTGCTGAATTTCTAACTTCTTTCTAAGACCAACTGGCTTCCTTTCAATGAAATTTTTCATAGGCTCAGAGTTAGCAAAAGCAAGAAGTCGACTCAGAGCAATGCTTGAGAGAGGATTTCACAGCTCCAGTTATTAGACGGTTACACTTAATTTTGAAACACTTCCAGTAATTGAACAATTTTTGGAGCTGAAATTAGGCTATCTTTGCAATATTTACAATTGGCTCGATACGCATTTTATAAGCTGTGTTTAGAATCTATCTGTAATAGCAACATTGACAATTTGTTAGATGCTTAAGGACAGGGAGTTTTTAAGTATCTTCGCTCTCTGTCTATTAAGTAACCAGCATGATTCCTTGTCATCCCGTTTGAACAAGGCTCAAATTATACAGCCAATATAATTGATAGCTTCAATGTGTTGCAGTTTCAATGCTTGAAATTCTAGATTCGCAGCAAAAAAGCAGACGCTTTTTTACATAAAGAATTGGCAAGTAGATTTCTCTGGATTCACCGTTATAACGTTTTCTTGGCAGTAGTCACCTTAAGGTTTCTTAAAGGTGAGTTTATTAGAGAGTATACATTCAAACCTGCTTTTGTGCGGTGGACACGAATCGCATAAAGAACTCGCACAAAACTTCAAGAATAACTATAAAAGAAGAGTCCTTTAGAGTTGACTTTCTTTCAATAACCATGTAGTCAGTGATCAGTTTTTTTTGCGACGAAATCTGTTTCCCTAGACGCTTGTATATGTTTCGGTAGCCAAATATACAAGATTGAAGCTCCTTTTTTTATTGATTATTTATTTAATTTAAATATTCATAACTTCATCAATTATGTTCCAATTTGATTGAAATTTTCATGTACCGTACAAAACATAATCGCACAAAAATAAGTTTTGAGTGTATCACAATTTATAAGAGTTTTATTACGATTGTTTTGATTCATTTTAGCGCTGCTCCACGGCAAATCATACGAGGGGGGCAAAGCAAAATCTGCCAGTAGTAAAATACAGGCTGTCCATGAAAGAATGTCCCAAGTTTCAATGATATAGTATAAAAGTTTAATTTAAACTATTTACAACAAATCATACATAAAATTGAAGGTAAATTAACCTAGTGTTTCTTATAAATGTTCAGTACTTGGCACTTTTAGATATACGACACAAATCCAGCCTATAGTCCAATTTTTCCCACACTTTGTTTAACAAGTCTGGAGCAATGGAAGCAATAGCCTCCTCAATTCTGTATCTCAACTCTGGCAAATCATTATATAGCGGAGGAACGTAGACACTATCTTTTCTTTTATAAAGCCCCAGAAGAAAAAATCATACGGCATTAAGTCAGGTGAATGTAGAGGCCGGCGAAAAAGAACTCGGTCGTCTCAACCAACCCAACTCTGAGGGACTTCGACGTTCACTCACGTACAAAGAGATTCCAATGAAAAGGGCTCATTATTGTTGCCAAATAAAATTTTCAGGTTCAGCCTCTAATAACTGGGGGAAAGAGCGATTCTTGTAGCATACCTAGATAAGTCTCCCCTGTTACGGTAGCTTTGAGGAAACAAAATGGTCTGTACACTTGACGTCGGGACCAAAGTTAAAACGTAACACAATAGCTATCTGGCTTTAAAGCATGTACCAAATTTAACCGATATGGACGCATATGTAAACGTTTTCTTAAAACCTTCCAAACTCTCGTCTTTGGCAGTTGAAATTCAAGGCTTGACTTCCGTACAGATTTCTTAGGACTAAGAAGGTAAGGTTCTCTGACACGGTCCCGATCCTTTACAGATACTTTTAGTCGTCTCGTGCTTTACAAACATACCTGGTCGTTTTGAATTGCCTATACCATCGGCGGATGCTTTTGCCACATTGGGGACCACAACTAAACTTTAAAAGAAACGCGCGTTTAACTGAAATTACAGATTCACTTTTAGCCAACTGCAGAACACAAAACGCTTTTCGCTCAGGAGTCTCCATTTTGCTTACAAGGCGCTGCAAGCAAGAACACAACAAAGCAGTATTCGCGCATGCGCTTTCATAAAACTGTTTGAACTACTCTTTAATTGTGACCTTGAACTAACATTCTACAACACTTACAGTTGATACTATTAAAATTTAAAACTAGGACAATCTTTTATGAACATACTGTACATCCTGAAAAATCATAAGATTTTGAAACAGAAACGAATTAATCATGGTTCCCTGAGGCAAATCGGTTTCCCTCCTTTTAAATTCTAGAACACCGTCTCCATGACAACGAGCCTAAAAGCGAAGGAACAAGAAATTTTTAATCTACAGTATCTGCATTGTCTTCGGCACTTATACTGGTGGTCAAAAGTAAGAGAATTTTTTCATTTGGTCGAATATCTCCAGAACTGATGGACATATTTTAATGAAATTTGGTATAGATAGAAGTTGATATAATATAAAAGATGTAACAGCAACCATGGTGCATATGCATGATATCGCCTAATGCTCACCAGAGCACGAAAGTATAGCAGAGGTTATAAATCCCTCCAAATTAAGATTAATAAGAAGTGTGGTCCCCTCTAACAATCATGTAAGTCTGTCAATGTGACTTTATACTAGATAGAAGACAATTTACGACTTCCTCTAGCAATGAGTTCCACTTCTACAGCAACACTGTTCTCTCTCTCTGGAAGGGAGTAAACGAGCTGCAATTGCCTTTCCAAAAGCACCTCAGACATATTATATACATTTTAGGTCTGGAGAACTGGCTGGCAGTCCAACCGGTTAATATCCCAATTTTCCAAATGATCATCGACCAGATTATGCAAAATTCACCTTATGTGGGTGAGCGTGGTCGTCCATAAAAGTGAACTGATGGTCAACTGTACCCCTGAAAAGTCGAAAATAAAGTTCTAAGATCGCTTCCCTCTACCTGGCAGAAGTAACGTATGAAAATGTATAGTTATTTCATATTCTGAATTTCTTTCATCTGGCACCTTCAATAAATGGGATTTTTCTTTTACTCCTCCCCCACCCACATAAGAATGCAAGGTTACTTATAATCATTCCGTTTTTCAGTAGCTTACTCCCTTATTACAGCTTATTCCAATACCTAGAATGTTACATTAACCGTTATTTTTTTTTGTAAATGTATTATGAGAATGAATTAAAAGTCAAAGGCAGTTTTAATGCAAACGGTAGCAAACTGGCACGATGCAGCAAGTTTGTAATAGTTAACGGTTGGCCGCATAGAGTGCAGTGTCGTTAGTTATTTTATGCGGAATTTTCCAATATTACATTAGATGTGATCGTAGTGTAATTGGGAGCATGTCAGTTTAGAAACTGAAAGATCAGGAGTTCGAATCTCGGCGAGTAATACACAATTTTTTTCTCGTTTCTTGCTCCAAAGGTAGCGACCGACTAAAATGAAGAAGGTGATAATTCGTCATCACCTGGAATTGGTTACTAGGTTTCCTTTCTCGCTCCAGTCGCCTTTCAAATGGGGGGGATGAATTTAAAGAATTATCTCCTTCCTTCATTGCGTACTCTCGTACTGTAGTTGAAAGGCCGTCCCACTAGTAGTCGGAAGATTCGGTATTCGAATTCCGGCAAGAGAGTAGCTGCTTTTTCGTATTTCCTACTGCCACAAAAAACTACTCTCATTACAAATTCTTTGTCAACAATCAGGACACAGAAATGGATGTTCCGCTTGCAAGATTGTACTATCAAAAAGCAATTCTTCTTCATGTGCTTTCTTTGAACAGAAAGATTGAAACCTGTGGAAATTCAACGTAAAATGCTGACAACATGAAAGTCCAAATCAGCGAAGGTTTTTGTGAATGAATAGAAAAGTCTGAAGGAAAAGACAGCAACATTTGAGTAGGTTCGATGTGGTAAACAAGCAACAGCGAGCTCTGATCAAAATAGACCGACTGATAGTAGTATCAGAAGCGGCTCCATACTTGAAAATTAACAATAGACTCCTCAGAAATCATTATACATAAAGAGTTGGAATATCTTACGGATCGTGCATGGTGTGTATCTAAAGAGTGTACTACACCAGCAACATGCGCTGTTTGCGATGCTGTTACTGAAATGCTGTGCGGAAGAGGGGAAAGGCATGCTACTATGGACAAGATAGGGATTGATCATGGTAACCTGCAGAAAAGAGACACGATTTGGAGTAAAAGCATCTATCTTCTCTAGAAAAGAAGCAATTCACGTGGCAGTCTGTTTGGTTTGGTCCGGTTTGTTTGATTACTGCAAAGTACTCGAGGACTATCTTCTAAGGGGAGAGATTCCTTCGTGGAGGACTTTATAAGGGACTCTATCTCGTATAACGCTACACATAGTCGTTACAAATAGCGAAAATACAGATGTTACACATAGCAAAAACCATGAAATCGCCCGTGCAGCCAGCCTGTTCGCCGGAATTTGAACCTATAGCCGAACTGCCAGCTACTTGAACGGTCGGCCGTTGGTGAGACCGTGGCAGCATATTTCAGGTCTGATAAATAGCCTTCCATTAGCTGATGTTTGATTTATTAATTTGTAGTTAGCGTTAATGTAGTAGAGCACGACATCAATTTTCAGCATGATGTAAGTAATTCTCATACTGTTATAAAAAAGAACCTTTCTAATTTAAAGCTGCGATATGTTTATTTAGTGTAAAATACTAAAATCTTGTCAGTTCGGTAAGAAAGGAAAACAAAAAACTGAAGGAAAGTACAAACTTCATTTTATTATTACACGAATGCTGACTTGGATGTTTACGATGTTAAGACTGACAAAAGGATAATACCTAACTCTTTTAAATCTAATAAACTTCATTTTCTTAGGATGAAAATGCTGACTTGGATGCCTGCGAGGTTCAATTTGGCAAAAGGATAATAACAATATTTTTAAATCTAACAAATTTCAGGCACAAATACCATATTCACTCTCTTTTCCGACTGGAAATGACTTATTCTGTTGCATCGCGACAAATATAGTTGTAACTCTTTATAGCTAGATTCAGAAGACTGCAAATTAGAATCCTTTCCTATACGAAGAAATGTTCCCTTCAAAAGAAGGAAAACTATGCCCAAAAGAGTTTTACTCCATCTTGACATGTCAGCAACATTAGATGGTCCAACAGATATAATTTAAACTTTAACATAAAGCCAGTAATTACTTTAACATAAAGCCAGCAAATTACACCTTCTGTCCACCGGAAAAGAAACTACATTGTTGCAGTCTCGCCTTTAACGATGAAGAAGAGAAACGGAGAATATTTGATTTAAAAAAGTGTCTCGCCCCCTTTTATTACTTTGCAAAAGATATAGAAACTAACAGACCGCTATAACAAATATATGGGCCTGCAAGAGAATTACCCAGAAAACTGCTACATCGCTTGGCCAAAATCAATGAAATTGACAATGTTAAAACGCTTTTGCTTTTTTTCGGGGAGGGGCGAGAGGTTAGGATATTTTATCTATCTGTATGTTGATTATTGTACTCGGATCTATGAATTTTATCTTCATTACAAATGAAATCTATGAATATATGCATAAATGTCTACAATGTACACACATGAGTACAATGAGGTCTTAATGTTGAAAAGTTAGAGATAATGATTTCAAAACCTTTAATTTTTATTTGCCAAATATTAACATAAAATAAAAAGTGTCTACCTCAATTGAGCATAAAGAAGAAAACAGAGAACGCTTAAAAGTTAAACATGTTGAGTATTGTGGGCTGTTCTACATTATTTTTCTTTATTTTGAACACATACAATCTCTTCGTGCACTACAGATGTACAACACAGAGCTTACAGAAGAAAGTTAACTATAACGTTAAATATATCCTGCATAAATAAAACAAATAAAACATAGAACAGCAGTCTGGACTTCACGAAAACAGATAAGTCACGCCGAACGTTTTCAAATCGTTCTGCAAGTATAATCTAGGGCCATCGAAGGTACGGCAGGAAAAAATTAAATATTCCACATCTCGAGGTACTTTTTTTGTACACTCACGTAAATTATTGATCTTAGATTGAAATGAAACAGGTAACTTGCAAATTTAGTGTGACCAGATCAAAACTGGAGATACTTTAAAATTAATAAACACGGAAAACTCGGAATGCAGTCTATGGTAAATAGAAGGAAAGATCTTTTTGGCGCTCTCAGCAATTCAAGATAAAATACATTACTCATTTCATTCAGCTAAAAGCTTCTTATAATGAAATGAATTCCAATATCTCTTTGGAATGCTAATATTTATAGGTATGGGTAAATTTAAGGCATCTTTAGCTAAGAAAGCAGCTCTTTCGTTTCCATAAGATCCATGATGAGCATGCAGATAAGCAAAATGGATATCAATTCTCCTATTGCTAAGCGAACTAACAGTTAATAGAGTTTCGTTTACTAATTTGTTGCTGGTGGTAAAACTGTTGAAAAGTTGCAAGAGAAAAAAGAGAATCAGAACAAGTAAGGTACCTTGAGGATGCTGACCCATTATCCTTTATCCATTTGACGGCAAGATAAATACAGAGAAGTTCTGCTTGAAAAACTGTGCTTTCATTCCGTATATGAGTTTTAAAATAGCAAACCTCAAATTGGTTTTCAAAAAGAAAAAAATGCGAGGCTAACCTTATTGTTCATTTTGTTGCCATCTGCAAAAAAAAGTATGAAAACACATTTCAATAGTCTCTTTATAAACACAGAAATTTATGGATTTGAAGTAGCTGGATGAGGAATATCAGGGAAGAGGACATTTCCATTAACGCAGTCTTCGAAAGTATCAGGTGCTCGAAAATATTATTCTTATATTCAGTTTCAAAATTAATAGGCGTAACTCCTAAGAACAAAAGTAGTCTCATAATTTAAGGTTTTATAACCCGTAATAATAGGGAGAAGAATTATCCGCTGAGTCTTCTTTTGTTAACCTTCTTTTCAAGAACATGTTCCCAAGCACGAGAGCTGTCCAAAATGAAAGGCACAATATGCTGCTTATATATCAGTTTCTTGACTTCATAGCTTACTCCAAAAGCATTTTTAGCGATAAGGTGAAAATCAATTATAATTTTTTCACATTTAGTAATGAGGAATACGATGTGCTTTTTCCATGCAATTTTTTCGTCAAGTAGAACGTCAAAAACACTAAAATACTTAACGCTTTCTACATATTCCAATGGAGAATCATCGAGTATCAAAGGGGCAATATTTTGTTCATCAAAATTTCCGAAAACCCTCATAGATTTACTTTTTGAAGGACTGAAAGTGAGTTTATGAGGATAGCCCAACTGGAGACAAAATCTAGCACTGCTTATACTCTCAAAAGACTATTATTCAAAATCTTCCCTTTGGAAATTGAAAGTAAGTCATCTGCAATTGCAACTTTCAAGCCGTCGAGATGACTTAAAATATGATTTATAATTGTGTTCCGAAGAGTAAGGTCTGGACACAGAGCCATAAGGACGGCCCTTGTTCCAGGGAATAAACTTTACCTTGGGACCCAAGCTGAAGCTTGGCGGTCCTCCCGTTTAAGAAGCTTTTAAGCAGCTTACAGATATTATGTGCATAAATACCAGCATCTTTTAAATTTTTAAGATAGATGGCCAACAAGCATGATCAAAAGCACCTTTGAAGTCCAGAAAAATAAAAACTGTTGTAAACTTCACTTTCTTTCCATACTGCAAGATGTTACTAAGGTGAATAAGGGCATCTTCAGCAAACTTCCGAGGAGTAAACTCGAACTGAAGACCATTAAAAACATTTCTGTCTCAAAAACCAATTTATTTCATTAATAAAAACAGTTTCAAGACACTTTCCTAAAATAGGTAATAAACTAATGCATCTAATATTATTAAGACAAGGAGTTCTTGTATCTAAAGATTTGGGGGTCAAAACAACCTGAGCTATCTTCCATTGTTTTGAAAAGACTCCTAATGATAAATAAAGGTCGAAAAGTTTCTGCAAAAAAGTGCTATTCACTGCATGAAAGTGCTCTATAATTTCATTGGAAAGAGAGCCTATCCCAGCTGATTTGTTCTTCTTGAGATTTTAATAACATTGCTAACTTCTGGAGGATTCATTTATGGAACTGACAGTCCATAAAGGAAATGTATAGCCCCTCTGACTCCGTGCGCATAGATAGCTCTATGAGAATTCCTATCATAACGCGCATTATCTCTTGGGAAATTCTTTTTCATGATAGCACCAATTGCATTGCTTAGTTATCATAATCAAGTAACATTGTTATCCGGAAGTTTGATACATGCAATCTCAACCCTTTTCACAAAATTAGTCTTGACCCCATACTTATATATACATTTCCAGACTGTCAGCATTAATAGTTGAGAGAAAATTTTCCCTCGAGTCAAGCTTAGCTTTAACTTATTTAGCCTTATAATCATGCCGCAACTCAAAATACTTAATTTTATATACAGGGTGTTTATAAAGTCCCGGACCGATTTTGATGTTTAATAACTCATAAAATAATGAAGATATAAACAAACGTATGGCATTTATTGATGGAATAACTCATATATTTTCCATTTCAGGTTTGAATATCTTTACTTTTGTAAATATCGTCTGCGCGTGTGGTTAATTTCAGATAATTTCATTTTCCAGTCTAAATATCTGTACTTTTCTAAATATCGTCTGCTCATTAATTGCATTTTTCTGCGTATGGGTCTCTGAAAACCCCCAAAATACCGTGAGGCACAAAGGGATTCCCCAAAGGTTAATGTGTGGTGTGGACTAATGCACGACCGAGTCATTGGGCCTTTCTTTTTTACAGAAAAGGCGGTCTCATCAGTCGTATACTTAGATATGTTGGAAAACTTCGTATTTCCACAACTAGAAGAGCTTCAGCCACATGTCTTTTTGCAACAAGATGGTGCACCACCTCATTGGGGTACCGTCGTTCGTAGTTCTTTGAATGACCATTTTACAGGAAGCTGGATTGGGCTAGGAGGTCCAATTCCTTGGCCACTCAGATCACCTGATATAACGCCGCTGGACTTTTTCCTTTGGGGATTTGTAAAGGGCAACGTTTACAGGAGGAGAGTGTCGAACATGGATGACCTAAAAGCCAGAATGACAACCGCAATAGCCTCTGTGGATGCCGACATGCTTGCGGGTACCTGGCGTGAAATTGAAAATCGACTTGATATTCTCCGTGCGACGAAGGGGGCACACGTGGAAGTTCATTGACAAGGGTCATGAAACTTTTTGAGTCTATCGAACCATTTATGTTATTAATTTTAATCTGTCTTTATTATTTTATGAGTTATTAAACATGAAAATGGGTCCGGGACTTCATAAAAACCCTGTACATCTTTAAGAATACTGTTACTTTCTGACTGCAGTCTACGTCTAGCAGCATTTACCATGCTCACCAAGGAACACCGTACTTTCCTTCATCGGAATTGATAATGAAGCACAATTAAAAATAACGGTAGAAAGTTTATTTACAACATTTTCTAATGCAATACAATCAGAGGAACTATCAAGAAGGATATTCAAGTCACACAGTTCTCTCTTCCAAAGTCCTGTAAACAAAAACCAGTTCGCTCTTTTGAAATTAAAAGTACTCATATTAGAAGATGTAACCGAAAGACATAAAGCAAATTCAAAAATAATCATTTTATGGTCAGAAAGATAATCCTCCTCAAAGATATCCCGACCTTGAATGTATGGCAACAATCCCAAGCTACAGAGCGTAAGGTCAATGCGGAACTAAAAGTTGGTCCGCGATTTTCATTGATTAGAAACAAATACATTCGTACTAATAAAATCGCCAAGTTTCGTTCCTCTAGCATCAGTAATAAAACTATGCCAAATCGCTGATTTGCTATTCGAATCAATACCACACAAACAATTGCATGTTTTCTTAATCGTTAAAATTCGTGAAATTTTTAATAATTCTGTATCAGTATTGGAGCTCAAAATATGCAGCACAAATAGTCAAATCAGATGATTAGTTTTTCTATCCAAAATAACACTATTATAAACTATACGATTTAAATCTGAGAAAGAAGAAAGATTCTGATTACGAATAATAACAGCAGACTTGACAACTTCTGCTTCAGAATCATAGTTAATTTTGTATTTAATTGGAAAGCGAGGAAGAACACCTTTATAAAAGTGCAGTTCCTGAATCAGTGCGACATCATGTCATTTGCCTCCATATATAAAATTTAGAAGTTCCTGAGTAGCACACTTTGATTTGTGCATTACTTTGCATAACAATTTTAGCTTTTCTTTGGAATTAACACTTGGACCATAGATTCTGGTGCAATATTATACAGGCAAAAACATAACCAAAAAAATACGCAAAAAATAGCAAAAATTTCCGGAGATTAGAAGAGTGTGTGATAACTAATTATAATATAAATACCAAGCAAAAGCTGTAACAGTTGGGCTATGATGGGGCAGGAAACACTGTTGTTATTCTCTTCCGCTAAGTGGCATTTTAAGCCGAAAAGATTATGGAAAGTAGATGAAATCTCCCAGTCTTACTTCAAACTCAGAAAGCTATCTCTTTCGGGGTATGTATGCTTCAACAAATACACACTTACGTGGATATAAGTTTTATCGTTCATAAAAATAAACTGAAGGGTTCAATCGCCTTTAGAAAACTACATAATATTTTAACATCGAGAAATGAGTTTAAGCTGAATTTTGATTCATCATTCATGAGCACAAATTTCGATCCTTAAAAATCAGGCCCTACAGTGGATCAGCTCAGATAGGCATTTCCTGTGAGAAAAAGTGAGTAGATTGAAGGCCGTCACTTTCTTGAATGAAGCCCTCTTGCAATATAATTTAGAATTTGTACACGTTGCAAGGTTTCAAAAATGACAGAATGAGATGCAGAATTGCCAGTAGATTGGAGGCAGGCCAGTCACAAGGGTTAGAGAACTTAATGTAATGTCTACTGCTTTCTGCAGTTTCTTGAAACAGCTTTACGATACTAGATCTATATCGAGAAGACCTGAACAAAATCAACCAAGATCCACAACCATGAATGAGGATCGCTATTTCTCAATTTCAGTGCTGAGACACATATCTGCTATGGCTTCACAGCTCTCACGTGAGCAGTATGCTGTCATTGGAACCCAAGTTTTACGATCTACAGTTGCCCGTAATCTTTATGAGATAGGACTGTATGTCAGAAGACCGACTGTTTGCGTCCTGTTCACTGTTGTAGACAAGACAGTGAATTTAGCATGGTGTAAACAATATCCGCCTTGCATCAAGCTGCATTGGACAACGGCTCTCTTTACTTATTAGTACAAATTCAGTATGGACACTGTTTCTCGGCGTATTGTATCTGGAGAGAGCCTGGAATGTGATATAATCTTTCTCTCCTGGAGGAAAAGGATGTTACAGTGATGGAGGTATGATGGTTTGCATAGGCATTGTGTTGCACGGCCACATAACCATGGATTTGACAAAGGCTACCTAATTGTTATGAGGTATAGAGTCCTATGTTCGACTTTTTAGTGGCGCAATAGATCGTGGGTTCCTGTTATTGGACGATAACGCTCGTCCACACAGGGCTCAACTGCTCGACGATTACCTGGAAAGTGAGGACATTCTACGCATGGATTGGTCATATAGATCTCCTGATACTGACCCTATACAGCATGCCTGAGAAGCTCTTGGGACAGCAACTTCGTCTCGCCATCTCCCTCCAAGAACTATCTCAGAGTTGAAAACTGCCTTCCTGCAGGTGTGGAATCGACTGCCACAGGAACTCTTATCCAGTATGCCGTCAAGCTGCGTCACCGGTTTGGCATGGACATTCCTTCACTATGAGCTTTTCTGATAATCATGGGTACATAAAATGACTTTTGAAAAGTACATCTCTTTCTCTGTTATAAATGCATATTTATACCAAATTTCAAAATGTAACTGTCCTAAAACAAACATGAGTCTCTGTAGCAAATCTGCTTTTTCTTTGCTTCGATGTTCATTTTATATTTATTTAATATATTGCTCCTAATTTATCCAATGGTTAGTCTGGTTTCTTACTCGCGAATTATTTTTATAATGGTTATGATGTTTATGTTTACAGTAATTTTTGTTTTAGGGTCGTTTCGGAGCATATTATATATCTTAACTTTTAATTAAAATTTTTAATTTTTTTAAAAAATGTTAATTTATTCCACTTTCAGAAAACTTTAATAAATAATTTTAATTAAATTAATTATTGTTTGGAACTTTCTTTTAATTATTTCTAGAATTCACAATCGTCCAGAGAATGAATAGTCAGAAGCTTGGATCTATTGAGACCAATCTAGCTGTTCCTTTGGGGAAAAAATGGTCTGATGTGTACACCACATGACTTCCTTGTACGGAATATTAAATTATACGCACTTTTTCCTGCCTTTCATTTAAACTTATTTCCTCGAATTCCATTAGAGATATATTTCTCATTCAATTAATTCAGTTCCCAATTCGCGACAAGGCAAAAAGACATACGTAAAAACTCAAAATATCTGTATTAAAAGTTGAAATATATAGAAAAACATAAAACACCAAATACAGTTAAAAACAATTCAGGCAACACTTTTTACAATTTAAAATCACAGTTTCTACGCAAAAACAAGCAATTCGGCCAGCGGGCAAAAAGGCAGATTTTTCGGTTCACAAAACTGAAAGTTTGCGTTTAGTCTCACTCGGCAAAAAGCACTGAAAGCCTAAAAACTGTCTTAATTTGTTATGGAAGCTATGCTGAGTCAATATATGGGATAATTAAATAACTTAAATGATAATTCCAGAAAGGATTAAGCATAATTTAATTCGCAATAATAAAAGAAAGACTTTGTTGTTAAGGCGTTACTTTGTTGTTGCAAAGCTTCGTTTCTCTAGATTGGCACTATTCTGCTAAGTTTCAAATTTAAACAAATATGACTGCTACGATTAAAAAAATTAGACTTAGCTGCACCTAAACAACTTCTAAATTGTTGATAATTCTACAACTGTAACATGCAGGTTAAGGCATAAAAACCTTAACTGGAAAATAAGAACAACATCATTCAATCATTTTTAAAGGAAAAAAATGCACAATTTGCAAACATATAAGAGTAAAGAAACTAAAGTCACTGAGCTGAGTAACAGAGGGGATATATATATACATATATTTATATATTTTTGGTGCGGCCGATTGCAACTAAAATGTGAGGTGCACGTCTACATGTTATAGCAGTCCTGTATATAAAATGTCAACGTTCAGAGGCTACTCATTTTTGAGTTATGCGAGATACATACATATGGACATACGTAACGTACGTACGTTCAGACGCCACAAAAAAATCTCTTCTGAATACATTTTAAATCAGTTTGATAATTCGTTTGGGAAAAAAGTCCTTTATTCTTACTTACGTACAGATATCACCCCAAAACATCGTTAAATTGCATTCGATAGCGATCAAAATGGATATTTTCGTTGAAATATGATACCCGAAATTTTTCGTGATTACAATACTTCCTTTTTACTTCGTACAAAGGAAGTAAAAAAACAAAGAATTTTCAACAATATTTTATGTTAATTTTATTATGTTATGGCAATTATCCTTATTTTGTTATCTTATTTTATTGAAGTTTTTTTGTTTCAGTTTTGATACATGTACTTCCTGTTAGACTCAAACTCTTCCTTGATTTAATTTCTGATATAATTATTATCGCTTGATTATTTATATATCTTCAGAAAAACACTTATTATAGACACTTCATTGCAGCAGTTGGGTTAATTTAACTTATCTTGGCGCAATAAAAGCGAAGAAAACATGTGCATCTAAAAAACTGTATAAAAAATTTACTCAAAGCGGAGATTTTAATGAACACCTCTCGCATTCCAAACAACATGGAAACGGAAGATTTCATTTTTGAAAAAATTGCCGGCATTCAAAACGAATTTAAACAAAAATTCTCTCTTTTACTTGCGGCATTATTCTCTCCTCTCCATAGGAACCGAATTTCAAGAAAATAATTAAATTTTTCACTTTCTCATCTCTTTCCACTGAAATAAAAACAAAATTTAATTTTAGAAAATACTTTCCATGTGTTCAATTTCAGAGTAGTTAAATAAAACCAGTTGATAATTATAAGGTAAATGGGAATTGCTTCAAATTCTTTAATCTCCTGAAAAATTAGTTTTGCCTAATTAGAAATTTTCAGATGTGGCGAAGGAAGAAAAATTAAACTGCGATTATAGAAAAATTTATTAAGCTTGCAGGAGATCAGAGTTATTCAAAATGGAATTGCAAGTACATTGTAATTGTAATTAGATTATACGATTACTTTCTAACTGCAACTACGGTGTAATGGCTTTTTCAGTTACAATTACAATGTAATTGCAGTTACAGTATAATTATAGTTTAATTGTAGTGGTAAGATCTAAGTAAAATTACAACGTAAATTCATCCCCATTGTAATTATATTTACAAAGTAGTTGCATACTCTAATTACAATTACGTAGCAATTTCGAAATCCAATTTCAATTACAATGTAATTATAATCACACCGTAATTGTAATTACAAAGCTGTTACACTGTAATTGTAATTATAAAGCAATTAAACACGCATAGCTTTGTAAAACAAATATGTGCATTAATTATGTTCACCGCCAGATACGTGGATTTAATTAAAAGAAAATAAACAAAGACTGTACGCCTATGAAATGGGATGCCTTTTTGAAGGATTTGTTAAGGGAACTCATCTTTATTTTATGTTACGTAGGAAATAAATTATGAAAATCGCATTTAGTCTTCTCGTTTGCATTCCATTTTTCAACCTTAGCTGGTAGAAAGATGACTCTGATCCATTATCATCCTGCTTAATTTCTATGTGTAGTAGAATTTTCCATAAAGGTACTGAGCTCGAATTAGTTTATTGCTAAATGCAACACATATTTTCAATAATAGTATATTAAAAACATTATTCGCTTACAAGTGATTGAATCTGTAGAATTTATTTTCCAGAGCTTTAGGTAAAAATAATCAAGCATAATTTTTAGGTGTCTGTAGACGACTGTTCTGACAGAAAGTTATATTACATGGATTATGGCAAAGCACACACAGACTATCTGCCTAAGAATAGAAATACTTTTGTGGAAGACTTTCTAAGGGAAACTGGCTGGTTTTCACATTACTGTGGGGAAAACCACGAAAGACTCATCCAACTAGCCCATTTGCGAAGAATTAAAGCAAGATCAAAATAATAGTGTTAGCGATTTTATTGTTTGGCCGTTGTTGGAGGTTGAATACAGAAAATTTCTTTATATTCCATCCTAGACCATCTTGTGTATATAATTATTGAGTGAACTCCAACTTACAGTAATGATACTGACAATAAAATAGGGTTTTGGGTTTTATTAAATATAACGTATTTTCAATAAATATTTAAAATACATTATTTTTTACAAGCTACTTTCCACAGCCTCAGGTGAAAATACGCAAGCATAACATTATTAATAAGAAGTGTCTAAAGGTGACAGTTGCTGGCAGAAAAATGAAATTATTTTCTATCCGAAAACATATTGCGTAATTAGAGTGAATTTCAACTTGAAATAATGATATTAACTATGAAACAGGCTTTTATTAAATATAATCCTTGTTTTCCATAAATAGTTAAACATACTATTTTTTATTGGTGGATTCATCTGTTCAATCTAATTTTCCTAGCTTCGGGTGGAAATAAATAATATTATTAAAAAAAGTGTTTGAAGATGAGAACTGCAGACAGAAAAATTGAATTGCTACACCATCCTGCGTAATTATGAATTGAAATTCAACTTACAGTAATGATATTAATCGTGAAATACGCCTTTATTAAATATAATCCCTATTTTCAATTAAATATATGAAGTACATTGTTTTTCAGAAGTATATGCACTTGCCCGAACTATTTTTCATAGCCGCAGGTGAAATACATAGAAAAGGAAGGAAAAAAAACGTAATATTGTTACGAAATGCCCAGCCGCGGTAAGGTAGCTTCCCCGCAAAGCGGGTTTAGGGTTGCCAGAAAATGGCAAGGAAAGGCGGGGTTACCAGATTTGGTTCGAAATCACCCATTTGGGGATATGCCATACACGGTGTGAGAACATTCTGGAACGAATTATTGCCGGTTTACCCCAGAATGTTTTCGAGGGCAGATCAAAAGCTATGTAAACCCTGCCTGTACGCTGAGCAGTGGTGTATCGTGGAGAGTCCGTTGAATTCAGTACTAGAGTCTTGAACTCCGAGAGCGACCGAACCGAGCCGGGAGTTGAACTTTAGCACTTTGCCGTGAAGCTGGCTTCATCGTTATAGTCTAATAGCCTGAAGGCTCTATTGCCGATTGTTTCAGCATGTTTATCGTAGTTTTTCGATTACAGTAAATATACCTGTAATGCCTGGTCCTCCAAAACTGTAAACCCGAAAATAGGTAGCTCCGTCTAGGCGGAAAAAAGGGTAAGTTGGAGACTGGCTTTCGGTGCGAGAGGCCGAAAGCCAGTCAAAATTTGCAAATTAAGTTAATTAATTAAGTTTTAACGATAAAATTTACAATGAATCACCAACTCTCTTCAGTTAATAAAAGGTAGCTTCAATTTAAAGATAAATTAAAGATATTATACTCTGACGAGTGATAGTTTTCTGAGAAACTGCTAAACGCGACGGAACATGAATGTGCAATAAAAATCTTATATTTCGCGCACTGAGAGTACTTCCCGAAAGGTGCATCTAGATTATTCCCGTTCATCCATCACTTTCAGAGGTGTGATTGTGTCTGCAGATTTTCTTTTCCTGCAGACAATACTGCTACGTGAATTTTTATATGTGTACACAATTTTAGTGAAGAATTTTTTTATAGTGTAACATGAAGAATCTGAAGAGACGGAGTTTTGCCGGAAAAATAAAATTACAGAGCAACTCTACTTAACATTGAAGTAAACGCTCTCTCGCTAAATTGGCGACATATAGACAACCTGGTGATGATTTTAACAACTAATTTTTGTTGCAAAATTTACCGAGAAATCGCCAAAAGTCTCCAAACTTGGCGACATTTTAGTCCGGTTCTGTATAACTGCAATTGGTATTGCAATTAAGTAGTAATTTATCTCTATATGTAACTGTAAACGTTACTGAAGGAGTGGCCTCAAAATTATGCAAATTTCCAAATAGACTCACGTCATCGAATTACACGAATGGTTTGAAATCCGCAGCTCTCCAGCGCATAGAACATATAAGAGAAGGAAGCTGCAGAATATTCAAATTTCGTGCCGTTATTTCTGCTAGGAAAATCATCATAGAAAATTTGTTCTTGTCTCTGAGGACGCGTGTGATAGCAAAGAATGCCAGGTCGTCATCAATGGAGGCAGTGCCAGCAGGCAGGCGATTTTACGAGGGGCATGGTGATCAAACTGAGAAGGGCAGGTTGGTCAATATCACAAATCGACACAATCAACTGGATGCGTCCACAGTACACCGGCTGTTGCGACGATGGTTGAAACAAGGAAATGTGGAAAGTTCCAGGGATGCCGGTTCAGCCAAAGTGAGTCAGCATGCCTGGATGGACGAATCTGCCGACAAGCGGTAGCGCAACCGCAAGCCACTTCTACCTCCATTCTGCAGCATGTACTAAACACCCTGGATGTTTTCTATGTCGGCTAGAACAATATGCCGTCGACTGGTAGCAAGTGGACTCCCGTCATAGATGCTAACGTCTGATATGGTACCGAGCTGGAGCGATGTGGACGACGGAATGGCAGAGTCGTGTTCTCAGATGAGTCACGCTTCTGTTGTTCCAATAATAGTCGCCGCGGACGAGTGTGGCGCCGATGTGGAGACAGGTCCAATCCAGCAGCAATTGTGAAACACCCTACCGAGCGACAATGCGGCATTATGGTTTGGGGCGTAATTGAGTTCGATTGCAAATCACCTCTAGTTCATATTTAGGGCTCTATGACGGCTCAACGATACGTGGATAATGTGCTGCGGCCGATGACACTCCCCTACCTTCAGGGAGTACCCAATGCTCTTTATCAGCAGGATAACGCCCGACCGCAGACTGCTTGCATCAACTAACGTGCTCTGCAAGGTGTACAGATGCTTCTTTGGCTACCGTTCTCTCCTGATCTCTTACCAATCAAACACATTTGGGATGTGATTGGGCACCATTTGCAGACCCTGTCATTGTAGCGTTCAGAAGACGAACTGTGGCAAATGGTTGACAGGGAATGGAGAGCCGTTCCTCAGGACACCATCCGTAGATCACCATTCGTCGCTATGCCCCCCCGTCTCAGATCTTGGTTAGGCTTCTAATTGAAAAGCAAAGATTTTGCCGCCGATCTAATATTTAATGATAAGCTCACATTTCTTTTATACGTAACCATAAACCATCACAGTATTCAAAGTACGGAAAAAAGGGCATGCTTTCGATAAATGAAAACGGAATTTACCAAAATTAACGACTTCGATGCTTTTACGTAGACAAAAGGGTATAGGCCTTTTTTAATTCGAGAACATCGTGACGGATATATCGTTATCGGGGTATTATTTCTTCAAATGAAAGACGATTCAGAAAACTCGCTTTCCAATAAGATGAAGATTTGCTTCATTAGTACAGAGAGGTACAAGATATCCAAATTATTGGATTAGTCGATATGAAGAAGCTGACTTTAGCGTTGTTCAGACTACCACCAAGGTATTACTGAGCGCAATAAAACAAATTAACAATCCATGGTGCCATTAATTCTACAACACTACAACACTATGTAATTTTTAAGGGTACTGTTACGATGCGATAAATTTCAGATACTGTTTTTCTGTTAAAATGCTTTTGGATATTCTTTTATATGAGAAGAATGTAATTTGAAATTGTAGGATTTTTGTATATGACCAAATTAATTATTTTAGCATAGTATATTTCCTTTTTCAATTGCTTTATTTGGCATGAAGATAGCCTCATGCTCTATCCCGAATGTATAATAGAATTTATTTTTATTAATGGCGGGCACTAGCCTAAAATGGCTTTGGCCACTACTAAGGTCAGAAGCGGTTGTCATTTTATTATGTAGGCACCAAAAAGGTGTCCATCGTTACCTCCCAAGAAAGTATAGACAGTTTATTTCCATGCCTTCTCCGGGATTCGAAACTGGGCTCTTTGATACGATAGTCAGAGTCACTAGCCACTTTCTCGTCTGGGCGGCGCATAATCGAAGTAAGTAATCCTGAGAGCACATTGGCTGTCACCATGGAAGTAATATAGCAAGAATTACATGTATGGATTCAACCTTAATTTGCACCTGGAAGTCTTTCAGTATGTTCCAAAACAGTTTTTGTTTTCAGTTTTAAATTATGTATATAAATATGTGTGTATACGTTTGGGTTTCCTTACTATCAGCCTGATTTTGTTTCATTCGCCCCTGTCAGATATTAGAACTGAAGATTAACTTTCTAAGGTAACTTAAAATTTGTACTTAAACCAGCGTATACAAAAAAATCAATAATTAAGAATTACCTTGAAGAACAAATGCAAACTCAAAAGATTTAGAAAAATAGTGAATAAAAGCAGCTGAGATATGTTTGTAAGGATCTTAAATTTGACTAACGTTTATTTTATTTTAAAACTTTACTATCATCTCTTGCCCACTTCCGGCCAGAATTAACGCGTGAATATGTTTATACAAATTGTACTTGCTAACGCTTAAGTATTTAAGTTGTGACTTTTTGCCAAAAGCATAGCAGAAGGAGAGAGAGTGAGCCATCTTGCCACGAGTCTTCACGCGAGCTTGCCATCACTTACTGTCCGCCTTTCGGGCCAGAGGTTTTAGTCCTCTTGTAAGCTAAAGACTTATTGTAGTTTTCCGAAGTTTGCGTACTACAAGCGTAGTAATTTAAAAGGCCAGTCTTAGTGTTAGTCATCTGTGTAAAATTTTAAATTTAGCTCTTATTTAAATTTTAGTTAGTTAGTAGTCTTATATTTTTACGTTCAGACCACAAGTGGTTGGTCTTTGTATACCGAAGTGCGGGAGCGACTGCCAAATCGTGGAAAAAATAAAAGGGAATTTTAAGCCTTCTCATCTTGTCGTCTTTGCTACACTTCATAGGACATAGTTTGCAGTCAACTCACAGTCTAGTCAGGACACGTCGTGTTCGCCAAACAGATAAAAAGAAATGCGAGTCCTGATATTTGCACTCGAAGGAGAAGACCCATGGCCGACTTTCAAGAGGAAGTTGATGAACCCGTGCTATCGACCCAAAATTCAGAAATGCCAGCTGTCATCCTAGAAGGATCTGAGTACATCTTCCAGGCCATGCGAGCATCAATGAAGCCAGCAGCGAGCTTCGATGGGAATTCACCGGTGAATAACTTTTTGGAAAAATTAGATGACCACTTTATGTTGTATCCACACCATACATAAGTTCCAAAAAGTGACTTGGGCTACTAGCGCTTTGAGGGCTGAAGCGCTTAGTTGGTTCGAGTACATCGGAAAAAGTCTTTTGGCCAACCGGAAAGGCCTACCTACACTTACGAAAATTTCAAGACCTCCTTAGACCAAGAATTGAGGACCTCTCAAGCTTCATATTAAGATAAATACAATTATTTGAACTTCTCTATGGAAGCCGGCCGGATCCTGAAATAATACAAGTAATTTTGGCTTGGTGTCTTCCCCAGGTACAAGACTTTATCGAATTAAGGAATCCGACGACTTTGGAAAAGTTATTTGAGCTCGTAATCCAGTTTAAAAGCAGAAGGACGGCGGACATTAAAAGAAGACACCAGTACGAGCAAGGAAGCCAATTTGGTGCGCCAAGGCCAGAGCATAGGCAAGATCACGGCTACGGAAGCAAGTTGAATGAGTGGTCAAAGAAACCTGTTCGCGCATTTTACGCCAACGAATCTCGCCAATGGATCGTCTCCTACGATTGAGGCAGATAGAGAAAGGAAATCTAACCGGTCTGAAGTAAGCAATTACTGTAAAACGAAGCTCACTATTAAATTGTATTTTGCTTCACTGTAAATATTTTTAATATATGAAATAAATAAATAATATATGATGTTTTCTTAATAAAATAATTAAAAAACGAAGCAGTGAAGCTGGTCCGTAGATAAAAATAGTCATTAAGAGAATATAATTTATTCATCTGGCTCCGTTGAGCCTGTAACTTATTTCAGCGATATGGATGCTCTAATGAAAAGCAAAGCATCCCTAAAAGGGAAAATAACTAGATTTGAAAATTTTATGGAAAACTGCAAATAATGATGTGGACTTAGTTGCACTTAAAGTGAAAATAAAAAATATTCAAGCTCTTCAAAAGAACGTTGCTGAGCTACGAAGTGCGTACTACGCACGAAGTGACATCAAGGATGATGATCCCGCAATTATTGATGATGATTTAAACTTTTTTACTGTGATGATCGTCAAGAAAAATTGGAGGTAAGAATTGAAAATCTCATTAATTCTTACAATAAGTTAAATTCTGCAAAAGCAGTAAATGTTACTGAAAGTAATTTAGATGAAAATTTTCAAATCAAAACTTAAATTCCACCATTAGTTTTGCCTGAATTTTCAGGAAAATATGAAGAATTTAGTTCATTTAAAACTCAATTTGATGATTTAACGACAAATAATGTTCAGTTAGTCAAATGAAATTACAAATAATGTTCAGAAGTCATTCGCAGAAATTGTATTATCTGACATCTTGTCTTACTAATGCTGCTAAGCCTTTAACAAGTAATTTTGATAATTTTGAACCTTTGTACAATGCTTTGGAATCTCACTATGATAATGAACGTCTGTTTGTTGACATTCATGTGCAGATTATTTTAAATTTTGAAAAGATTCAATCCGAAAATGCGAAAGACATTAGAAGTATGATTGATTGTATACAAAAGAATTTACGCGCTTTGTGTTAAAGTATGAACAGACAAGTTATGTGACGTTTTTCTAATAAATAGTCTTCTTCAAAAACTAGATAAAGAATCTAGAAAAAATTTTGAATTATCTCACAAATCGAAAGTAGTTCCAACCCTGGAGGAGTTTATTAAATTTTTAGAGCAGCGTGAATCAGTTTTGTTATCTATAAATAAAAATATAGCAACCGGAAGTAATATAAACAAGAATATGAACAAGAAAATAAATATAAACATAATTAATATAAACAAAATAATTAATATAAAAAAAGAATTCTTCCCCTTCCCATAAATCAAAAGCTCTTTTGACGAATGAAAATAAAAATAAAAACTGCGTTTTTTGTAGAAGCTTTCATTCTATATTCCTTTGCGATACATTCTTAAAATTAAGTGTTCATGAAAGATTAAAATTAATTAGTTCATATAAGCTCTGTGAATTATGTCTAAAGCAAACCATAAGGAAAGTCAGTGTCTCTCGAAATTTAAATGCGCTTGCGCGGAGAAACACAATAAATTAATATGTATGGGTAATGAAGGTCATTCGAAGACTCCTTGTCGCCCGATGACACCGCATAGACCAAACAAAATGAGTTTGATGCAGCGAAAGGTGACTCAGAATTGAAGGCATTGAGTGTTTTAAGAAACAAAAGTAAACGAAAAAGAAAAAGTGTACTTTTTTCTACTGCAGAGATTTATGTCTGTGACGCCAATAATCGAAGAATAAAAATCTGAGCCATTTTAAAAAGCGCATCCAATATATGCGTTCTTAGTAATAACATAAGTGAATGTTAGGAATAAAAAGGGAGAAAATTAAGACGCCTGTTATAGGTTTTAATGGATCAATCCAAAATATTACATGGAAAAGTTAATTGCACGTTTAATGAACCAGTTGAATTCTTAATTGTAAATAAGATAACACAATTAACTCCGTGTACTAAGTTGGATATTTCGAAAGTAGAAATTCCACAATTTTTAAATTTAGCTGATAAATCCTTTTATGAAGCTTCAGAGGTACATGCTCTTATAAGGGCTGATTTATTTTTTAAAGTTTTGAAATATAATACGTATAAAATAAATGATGATTTATTGTTTAAAGAGTCTGAATTTACATGGATCGGATGCGGGAAGCTTAACGAAATACAACGTTCTTATCTTTATCAGGGACATTATTTCTTATGCAAAATGATTCTCTTCAAAGTACTTTAAAACTTTTCTTTGATTTAGAGGGACTTGGTATTCGTGATGATCCAGTAGTGCATGAAAAGGATCAGGCGATGGAAATTTTTAATGACACTGTTGATTTTAAAAACGGACGTTATATAGTGCAACTACCTTTTAGGAAACATTATGAAAAATTATCTGATAATTATTCCTTGGCGCGACAGCGTTTTCTGAATTTGTGGAGGAGATTTAGTCATGATCCTGAGTTACATCAACAATATTGTGAAATTATTTGTGATTATTTAAAAGAAGGCATAATAAGCATCGTAAATCCTGATACACCAGAAAATACTTTAAATAGACCTATATATTATTTGCCTCATCAGGCTGCGCGGAAAGAAAGTAGTTTAACGTCGAAAACTAGGATCGTCTTTGATGGGGGTAGCTATCAAAATAATGAACTTTCTTTAAATGACTGTGCATGTTGTTCAGATGTTAAACAAGCTTTTCTGCAGATAAGGACGTAGTTCGTTTTCTTTGGTTCTTTAGTTCGTTTTCGTAATGATGATCCACGTGTTGATAAAAGGCCCAATTTACAGACTTACCATTTCAATCGAGTGAATTTCGGAGTCAGCTCAAGCCCATTTCTGTTAGCAGCTACTATTAGACATCACCTTGAAAAATATAAGGAAGATTTTCCCGAAACTGTTGAAATTTTAGACAAATGTTTTTATGTAGATGATCTCATTTCTGGAAGTGAGGATTTTCAAGAAGCACTTGAAGTATCCAGAAATGCCAAGAAAATTATGGAAGATGCTGGAATGGTCCTCAGAAAGTGGATTAGCAATAATGCTGAATTAATGGAGCAATGGAAGAATGAAGAATTTGATACCTATCCTGTAGATACTACGCTCAGCTTGGGCGCACACCAAACTAAAATTCTGGGACTTTCTTTGAAGACACATGAAGATTATTTAACTAGGATACTAGAAATCTCTTGGAATTTCTTTCTATGGACTAAAATACGAAACGCTTCTTACTTCAAGCAATAGGGAAGATATTTGATCCTTTAGGATTAATTTCGCCTTTCACCATTCGAGTTTAATGCATTATCCAGGATCTCTGGAATGAAAAAATTCAGTGGGATGAACCTTTACCAAAAGAAATTGAAAGGGAGTGGAAGAAGTGGTGTGCTGAACTTCATCATTTAGAAAGTTTGAAAATACCTAGGTTGGTTAATGATTCTCTTTCACAGGGAGATACTGTTGAAATACACAGTTTTTGTGACGCAAGTAAAAGGGCATATGGCGCTGCCATATATTTGAAGGTAAAGACTCTCAATGGAATATCGGTGAAACTCCTAATTTCAAAAAGTCGTGTGGCTCCATTAAACGGTGTAACCTTGTCAAGATTAGAACTGTTGAGTGCTCTAGTTGCAGCTCGTCTTAGTTCTAAGGTAAGGAGAAACGTAAATCTAAAAAGATCTTCTATTTATTATCATTGGACAGATTCCAAGATTGTACTCTTTTGGATAAAGGGTGCAAAAGCCCGATGGAAGCAGTTTGTGGCAAACCGAGTGAACGAAATCACCAACCTGAACCTGACAGATCCCAGCTCGTGGCATCACTGTGCAGGTAAAGAAAATTCGGCAGATCTTTCGCGTGAAATGAGTGCTGATTCCTTTGTAACCGATTCCAGATGGTGGACAGGTCCAGAATTCTTGATGGAGCCTGAAATTTCCAAGAACTTGCAACCATTTGTTCCTGAGGTTGAAACCGTCGAGCAAGTCGAAAAAGAAACTTTGCGGCGAGAAAGGAAAATTCCATCTGAAGATGAGACTTGTAAAGAAACTGCCCTGCTAAATCACAGCTCTCAAAATTCTATTATGGACGACCTCTTAGAATTTTCAAACAATTATTATAAAATTAACCATGTTTTGTCTTATATTTTCAGGTTTATTTTCAATTGTAGGAATAAAGTAAAAAGAACCGGATCACTGTCAATGGAGGAGGTAAGAGAAGCCGAGGAAATGTTGATTAAACACGAACAACAAGCTTTGTTTGAAGGAAAGAAACAGTCAAGTAATATTTCGAATTTATTTCCATTTTTTGATGACATTTTTTCTACGTGTTGGAGGAAGGTTGAAAAATGCTTCAGTGACATATTCTCAAACACATCCTCCTATTTTACCTAAGGCTTCAAGATTAAGTAAAATTTATTTTCAAAATTTGCACAGGAAATTATTTCATGTTCGACCACAAGGTCTGATAAATGCAGTGCGCTTAAAAGTTTGGCCTTTAAATGGTCGTAATCTCGCACGTAAAACAGTACATCAATGTGTAACATGTTTTAAATGTAAGCCCACTCTTTCTTCACAAATTATGGGTAATTTTCCTAGAGAAAGAGTTAATGTTTCACCTCTATTTGCTATTACAGGCATTGATTTATGTGGTCCTTATTTAGTGAAATTTAAAAATCAACTTAAAGGTATTCTAAATAAATTGTATATTTGTATTTTTATATGTTTCGCAACAAAAGCCATCCATGTTGAGACATTAACAGATTTAACTTCCGATGCTTTAATTGCAACACTTAAACGTTTTACAAGCAGACGTGGCAAATGTTTCAAAATTTATACAGACAATGCTACTAACTTTGTTGGAGAGAATTCAAAACTGAAAAAATTTCATAAGCTCATTAATTTCCCAGACAAAGAATTAGCTAATTATTTTACGCAAGAAAATATAGATTGGAATTTTATTCCACCCAAATCACCTCACTTCGGTGGACTTTGGGAAGCTGGGATAAAATCGGTGAAGTATCATCTGAAACGTACGATTGGGCAATTTTCATTTCACTTACGAAGAATTCGAAACGATTGTCATTCAAATAGAAGGAATATTAAATTCGAATTCTTCGTAAGTGAAGAAGATTTTATACATAGACAGTAATACGAAAAAGCACCCTTTTGGGCGTAATATAAAATCTGAAAGCCTTCAGATTTTCTATTCTCTTTTTAAATGTTATTATATGGGTGTAAGGTTCATTTTAATTTTATAACCCGTTATTTTATATTAACTTCCTTTCTTATCAAAGTCATCGTTTCGTTTTATTTCGCTGACAGAATGCAAATTTCCAGCTCACGCGATATTCAAATTTGGTAGAAGGAAGGATGTACTTAAGGTTTTGTAGGTTGAAATCAGAGCGTGTTCTGTTAACTTGAAGGTCACGTCGCTAACTTTGATCTTCTAATGATTAGAATTCTGAGACGTTGAATTTTTCTTTCCATTAGGCTTGTTTACACAGACTCCGGCAACAGCCAGCTTGCGCGTTAGTTAGACTGCGAAGCCGTTAATCTATACTTCATTAATTTCATCCGTTATCTTGATTTTAAGCCAAAAGTGTTGGCTTCTATAAGCACCAGCCGATGCCAACTATTAAATTTCATTTGATAGTGATAATTCGCAGATTGTCTTTCAGGGTTTAGAATCCAGTTTATGTTAAAGAACACCAAACTCTATATGTGTGATGAATTTATAAATATCCATTACTTACTAATGATTATTATTAGTGATTTGCGAACCAAAGTGCTATTGAGTTTTCGCGAGCATCAATGAAAGGGAAATATATATAAAAATGCCTTTGCCTACTTCAAATAATTTAATAGGCTTATAATCTTTTAAATAATTTTATCAATTAGTCGGCAAGGGCTCACTGTAACTATATTATTTCACTTTTATAAGAATTCTATTGTTGCAAATCCTTCTATGTAACTATTGAAATGTGCAGAGAGTATTTAGAGAAGTATAGAACTAATCGTTCATAAGGAAGTGACGAAAAAATAGGCCATGGACATCACATTCTTTTAAGGATGCTTAGAAAAAAAAAAGTAGGGCCACACACAGTGCTGGCCTTAATCCTGCTATTTCCTTTGCATTTTATGTACACACACTTACCCACGAATATTTTCATTCTAAGTAATTCAGCTTAACAAAATGCAATAAACTATTACCAAATGCAGATATAAAGAATGGGAAGGCAGAAACAATGAAATCAATAAACAGGAATGTGAAAGTATGAAATCGTAGTTGCAAATTTTATAATAATACGTAAGAACTTAACATGTTTGCATGTTAAGTGCGCAGAACAAGTTAATAAGAATATCTATCTGCCATATTTGTACATTTCTTTTATTGGATTAAGTAACTCTCTTTGCAAAATTCATCTACAATATTATATCACGAATAATAAAAGCGTTAGATGCCCAAATAACATGACACATTTCTCAAACTTTTCACAAGTGGATACGACTTTTATAAATTAGAATTCTCTGAGGATTATTTTACTATTGTTCCCTTCGTAAGAATTTTTTAACATATATTAATATCAGTATACTTATATTTTTAAAAATGAAATTCATTATAATTCATTTAATTTTATATTAGTATTAAGTTAATAGAAGAAAATATTTATATTTGTTTCTAATAATTCAAGTATATTAGAGTTTGGATCATCTTCATTTTATTTATTTAAAATTACATAAATAGTGATTCTTACATTAATAGAATGAGAAGAATGAGCCAGTATATTCTTGCAGAGTTGTTCTATATTTGTATTTGTGCTGGTAAGAAGCACCACAGTTACTATGCTTAAAATCCGTTTTGTCGTGATAAAACTAGAGAAAGATATCCATACGTAGGGTAACCTGACTATACGTACGTACTACGTAGACTATACGTAGGGTAACCTGGAATACGTTTCATAAAACGTCAGTTTGGGAAGAAAAAGTGATAGACGATTTTCATCTGCAATTTCCAAACTCTTGAGATTTCCAGTTACAATGTGGTATAGGTAGTTAATATAAATTTTATTTTTCGTCTTTTTGGTAATCTGGAAGACCACAAGAGCAGATTTCGTGGACCACAGTTTGATAAACTCTATATTAATCGAATTCCTTTCCCAAAAGTATAAGTTATTATCTTTATAAAGTTATCCAAAGCGTCCCAAGTTTTTAGCATTCCTGATGTAAGATTTTTTGCACAGAGAATTATTTAATCTCTTACTCCTATGAAACTGTATGATAAAGTTTGTTTCTTCCTTAAGTTCTTTAATTATTTTTTGAGCTTTTTGACCTCATTTTATATTCCTTATGAAGATTCAAATCTATGTAAAGTATTTTATATAATTTTTTAAGTTTTAACAGAAGGAATGGAAAAATTAACAGGAGAAACAGAAAACAAATCGTGCAATTAATTTTGATGTTTGGGGACCTTTTTTGCATTTAAGGTACAATTATTAAATTTTAAGCAAGGCGTAATTTTTTTACGATATTAATTAATAAAAACGTACATTATTAATAATTTAGTGTCATGTTTTAATCCTTAAAGTCCAATGAACATAAAACAGTTGTTTGATTTTATTTTAAAATTTCAAATTTATGTTAATATAAGATAATACAAATCATCACAATACGGAGCACAACAGAGAAAATAATATACGATCAAAACCGCACGTATAACAGTTTATTTACAATAACAGAACTATTTGAATGTATTATAATTAATTAGTCGTTATATAATTACGACTCGTAGTCCAATGTCCTGCCAAAATATCTTAGAATTAGCACCAAACAGGATCGAGAAACTTTGCAGATGAATATAACATAACCCTCTTTGGTGCAGGAATGTACTGATGATCGAAAGTTCTCTCCTGTATCTTTCTAAAATGGGCCTCTAAAAAAATGGGCCTCTCCTCAGAATCTAAGAATTTGAAATTTAGCTGGTGAATTAAGAGCTTATGTAAAAATACCGGATGTTCTTAAACGCACAGACTGAACACTCGATTTATTTCCTCTCCACCGCACAATTTCGGGTAATAAAATATTCCAAAAATATTGTTTCCTAAAACTTTCAAAACACTATTTAAAATATATTTTATCGTGAATTTTAGCCAACAAAATATTTCAAACAATATGAACACTTCTTTAAATAAACTTTAATTGAGAACTTTTAAAAGGAAGCAAACATTGACAAAAGTGAAGCTATTTCAATATAATCTAGTTAAATAAAACACTGAGAAAGCGGGCAAAATTTAATTATCTTTCTCGGGAATGGAAATAGTATTTCCACACGCAAGTTGTTACTAGGAAACATAGAAAGGAGGAGCGCACTTTTCGAAATTTCGCGGTACTGAATTCGAAAATAACGAAATTCTTTTCTGGACCTATAGAGCTAAATTAAATTTCTCTTTAAGGGAAGAATTATTCTTATATACTAATGTTTAAAACTATACTGGTGTGCAAAAATTAAGGACGAGACGGTTTTTTCAATATAACTTTGTACAAAACCTTTCCAAATTAATACCGTAAGATCCCCAATACGTAAGGACATGACGTAAGCAACAATACGTAAGCAACACTTACTAAAAGAGAAATCAGAGGGATAAAGAAGAATAAAGAGGGATAAAAAGAAGCTTTATTGAAAAAGTAGCATGGAGCGCAATGCGACTGAAGGCCGAAACATCCCTGTGATGGGTGTCCAGCAAGAAACATCTGGTCTTTAATAGGGGATATGATCTCCCCTGACAGGGCGTCGTGCAAACAGACCACCCCCGTGCAGTCTTCTGGCCACGGTCAAACGCTATATCGGTCGTCCAGTCGCCTGTGTCGTGTGTCTAGCGATGTCTCCCGCTGTCTGCCGCCTGTTTCTTCTGGCCTGTAAGGCAATATACCGGTCATCTGCGGGTGTGGTTCCTCGTGGACGACCACTACTAAACCCCCGGATAGCTGTTCCTGTAGTTTGAAATTGTCTCCAAAGTCGTGAAACGATGCTGTGAGCAATTCCGAACTCTGCAGCCACACTTGTCACACTGCGGCCTACCTCCAACTTCCCAATGATTCGACCTCGGGTAAAAGCATCCAGATGTCGTCTAACAGATTGATTATTCGCCATTTCTCGCTGAGGCAGCAACTCGGTGTGATTTTAACTGCTATACGGCGTGCAATCTCTTTGCCAGAAATACTGATCTTACACCGACAACATGCTTTACACTACTCAGACACTCCCCCATTACGTCTACCTGCATATCTGCGCATGTGCTACCGTACATCACCTTACTTAATCTCCTGATTGGTCTTTCTGTCCGCTCTGCCTCTTCATTCAGCTGATATGCTAATTTTTCGACTTCGTCCTTAATTTTTGCACACCAGTGTAGTATTTTCAGTCAGTACTTTTAAAGCTGTATAAATGGTGGTTGCGGCTATTTAATAATTTTGAATCCTAATATGCAGTCTTTACTGAGATGAAATTTGCCCCATTTTTCGCGACCCATCTCGTAAGTTACTTCAAGGTATCAGAAAATTCACTACCCACAGCGCTTGGCAAACTATCAGTTCTCAGTATCATCGTTACAGATGTTCCATAAGCGTGGCTATTTAACATAGTTCAGTAACAGCAATTTATACATACAAACACACACACACAGACCAAAAAATTTATAATTGATATTTAGATGACATGAATATATAAGATTTATTATTTAAATAGTAGTTCCTACCAGCTCTGGTAAGTTTGTAAGTATTCGGTGTTGCATTTAGTTACCGACATTTGAATTTGGTAGGCCAGTTAGAGTTTATGAGCTAGCTTGGTTAAAAGTTTAATTGTGCAGTCTTTGACTATTAGTGTACGTTTAAAATTTTAAATTGATTGTTACTTTAGTTATGTCTCCATAAGTTGTGGTTGATTCTGTTAGCACGAGGAAGTGCATTTATGTTCAAAATTTGAGTTTCAATTAAAAAAATGGTTTATTTACAACATTTCCAAGCCTTTGTAGTTAATTTCAGACACAACGATGATTCGCTTTACGTCTTTGCGTAAGTCGCTTTACGTCTTTGCGTCTTTGCGCGTCGCTTTGCGTTTGGAGCTAATTTATGCTTCCAAAGTAAGCCAAAATAAGTTATAATTATAAATTTTAAAGTGAATATCTTTTTATTTAAATATGAATTTAACAAAATTTCTATTCGTAAAAAGCAATTTAAAGTAAAAAATTAATTATAGAAATAAGTTTAAAAGAAATTATAAATAATTTATATTGCTGCGAACTAATCTACAATATCATTTAAATTCTGAGAACATAAGTAAATCAAGTGCAAGTATCAAGTAAAATTGTAATTAATTTTTTAAAATCCTAAAAATAAAAAATATGCATAAGTGAATAATTGTTGAGCTGGGGCAGAAGACAGACTTATCAAGGGAAAGTTGCTCTCAAACCTAACTCTTCAATTATTCAATTCGTGTTTCGTCATTTATGTAGGCAAGTGTAAAATTCAAAACCAAAAGTAAAACCAGATGATGTGACCTACCATAGGCTATTCAAACAAGTGGAACTTTTAGAAAAGTGCAAATCAAAGCCAATACAAAACATTACCCTTTATAATACCAATTTGTTAGAAAACCAATTTAATTTAGAAACTCTTGTCCACAAAAAACTTCCCCGTCACGAATATGCATATAAACAAAAAAGATACAGAAACTATTAACATACTAAAAATAAACTAGAAACTAAATTAAATAATACTAAAATAATATAATAAAGGCAAGTAAAAAGTAAGTTTTAAATTAAATTAATTAATTTACCATTATTTCTATTGGAGTGTGGACAAGTAGTAAGTCAAATTAAGTGATGTAAAGTAGTGTTCCTTCTATTTATAAAAGAGGGCGCTAGTAAAAGATAAAGTTGAGTGATAAGCTGCTGTATGTAAGAACCATTTAAAAAACTATTTAAAATTAGCTGAAAACTATATGTAATGTAAAAAGTGTGTTCTGTAGCTAAAAAAGTTTTTTAAATCTAACTGTGTAGTAATGTAAAAATGTGTGTGAAAATGTGTGTAAAAATGTGTAAAAATTGTGAAAAAACAAACTGTTGTAATGTGAAAAATGGTTGCAAATTACTAAGGACTGTAATAATTTTTTTAGTAAATTTAATTTAAGAAGTATTTTTGAATTTTAATTTAGAAAAATTAAAAATTTTTATGAAAGTAAAAAGTATTGTAATATTAAATTATATTGAAGCTGAATTTAAGATGTGTAATAAAACTTACTAAAAATATATGTTCCTGATTTGAAGATCATTATACAGTTGCTTCTATCCTCAGTTTCTCGGTTCCAAACACACACAGAAAAATATTATACCTGACAAGACATTATTTTTAAAAACTTGCTATCCGTTAACTTTTCAACGGATGGCATATAATGAAATAATAAAAGTACAGCAGAAAAGCAGCAAAATACCAAACGTATTTGCAATTCATCAAAGCATGATCGATATTCAGATTTTGAATGCGTTAAGCTGCTCATTATTGAGAATAAGGTCAGCAACTGAAAATTTACTATATTAGTTAAGTTGCTTCAAACCTAATATTATTAGCACGTGTAATGTATACATACGGGTAATATGTATAAAAATATGAAATTGTATGGAAAATATAAATATAAATATAAAATTATACATAAAATATGAAATTATAATTATAAACTCACTGTGGATGTTGGCAGTTTGATTAATTTTAATATTCCTGTGACAATGAGCCGAGACTGCATGGGAAAAAACAGAAGCGGATCATTCTATCATTGCTATTTAGTACTTCTACAGTTTTTTCCTTTGATTGAATTGATTGAAAGCTTTTAGTTTTGAGTGTTCCTTTAAATGTAAAAATTTATAGTGTTTTTTTTTTGTTTAAATAAAAATTTTAGAAGCCTTTTAATATCAGAAGAAAACTTTCATATATCCTCATTCTGAAGGTGATCTGAGAGAAAGGAAATAGTAATACATGAAAGAGTTCTTCACGTGATGAGAAAGGTTCTTTAGTTTTTTGGTCAAACTTAATTGACAAGCTGATTGACTTCAATGTTAAGAAAAGATTTTTTTAATCTAACTTGATTGGCAAATTTATGGAAAAAGCAAGTCACATAAAAAACATTCTCAACGCATTAACAAAACCAGTCTTCAGCCAATCTTTCCCTCCGGAGTAATTACTGATATCTAGTGAAAAAGAAGCCTCGTGCACTTTGGGAAAAGATTGGGCCATAGAAAACCTGAAAGAGTTTCAATGATCATAGAAAATCAATTAAAAAGGATTCACAAACAGAGTCATTATTTTGGGACTCGCTTCAAACCCTCTAAATGAAAACTATTGTCATTAGCGATGACCTTTCCAGAATTATCTAACCTTAAAAAGCAAAAGGAAATGCAAATGACGAAGAGTTATTTATATCCTTTCCCTCCTACAAATTTAAGCTGAATTGCTTTTTTTAATGATACCTTCTGTAGAAGGTAAACATTTTAGAAAATTTGCTTATATGGAACCATAAGCATTTTAGCTTTTAATAATATTTTTAAGGATTAATGAACTTCCTTGCTTCATTATTACAAATAAAAATTATAATTATAATCATTATTATTTAAATTATAATTAAAAATTCTAATCAGTTTTAAACTGCATTGTCACTATCTGTCAATGGGTGTTTCCTTTCCTCAAGGCACATTAATTCAAAGGATGCGATCGAGGAATTTTCAACATGATAAGAATGATGCTAAAAGAGTAGCGTATATTTAGTAATATTTAAACTAGGTACTAAGTAACGTTTGCAGAGTTGTTTCAAAGTTTTATGTAAAAACTCGATTTTTCATATAACTGAGAAACTTTGATTATTACAGCCTAAATTACTAAAAAAGAATTTTAAAAGCGCAGTTTTAAGTAAATATTCTGATCTGTAGAGATGGTTTGATTCGACACATTTTGCGAAACGACCATGATGATTTCATGACTTCATCAACTTCGCGACGTCACTCAACGTTCGCCCATGATGACTGTTTCTTTTTCTGCAGCAACGCTTCATTAGCACCCCTTCTAGAAGATTCTAAGCGTTTTGGCAGAATGCTAACCAAGGTTGCGTTTTACTCGGTAGAACGATACCGATGAGTCCGGTTCTCGAACATTGTATAGTACTAATTTATATTCACAAAGGAAAGTTAAATATAAAAGTAGGGGATTTTTAACTTTCATTCAGTTTTTATTTCATTTGGCAGTAGAGATTTATTGTTTTAGTTGACGGCACGAGGTATAATTTTGTTTAAAAGAAGATAATAAATATTTAGTCTACTTTTACAACATTTCTGCCGTAACTGTAAAATGATATAAATTAAAAAAATATGAACATTTCCCTCCAAAAAATTAAGCTCTTATGCCAGGTGTTGAAATATTTCTACGAATTTTTATGATATTTTATATTTTTAGAACTTTAGATCGCTAAGATAATTTTTAAAGTTCCGAGATTGCAAGTATATTATTATTAATATTATTTTTGTTTGTATCTTCATTATTTCCTGTGTTGAAAACCCAAACTTTGATTACCTTCCAAATCTATTTCTTGCGTGAACTCTACCTGCTTTCTACATTAATTAATGCCAAACCAACATCCTATATATACTGTTAGTTTCATTGGGTTCGTGAACTTGAAATGAGTGATGGAAAGTCAAAGCACTTGATGAAGAATCAAAGCACAATTTATTCGTCAGTTTTATACAGGAGAGTTTCAGAGACCGTTTACAGCCGTCGAAAAACTATGATAAACACGCTGAAACAATCAACAACACAGCCTTTAGGCTATCAGGCTATAACGATGAAGACAGCTTCACCACAAAACACTAAAGTAAAGCTCCCGACTCGGTTCGGTCGCTCTCGGAGCTCAAGGTACTACTACTGAACTCAACGGACTCTCGATACACTCCATGATACACTACTACTCCGCGTACAGGCAGGGTTTATATAACTTTTGATTTGCCTTCGAGACCATTCTGAGGTAAACCGGTAAGAATTCCTTCCAGAATATTCTTGCTCCGTCTATGGCATATCGTCATTTTTGTCGCCAGATATCGCCAAGTGGGCTGTTTCACGCCAAATCTAGCAACCCTGCTTCACCTTACCATTTTCTAGCAGCCCTAAATCTTTGCGGGGAAGCTATCTTACCGCGGCTCGGGATTTCGTAACAATATGTATAGACATATCCCTATGGATTAACTATTATGAATTGTTTTTTTCATTTCATTTCGCATGATGAAGAATTTTACACTAATTATCCAGTAAGAATTCTTATTTCTTTTGTTGCATATTGGAAATTCATAACCGTCCGAAAGGTGTATTTATAAAGCCTTCCTAATTTGTAATTCCACAGTACACAAAGAAAAGATACAAATTTTCCATGAAATTAAACAGCAGTATCGAGATACATGCCGTTTAGATAAAGGATTAAAATGATGTAAATTAGTAAAAATTTTCACATACATTAAAAATTATAATATGTAAATAAAACGCGGCAAATTAAAAAAAAATACAGGAAAGTTTCATGCATAATTAGAGTGCAAATCTAAAACAGGAAAGAAAATGGTACGTTCATAAATTGTAAGGTATTGTTTCCCTCATTTGCACATGCTTTCGCGGTGTAACTGGACGCATGCTCAAATTAGATATACTGAAAGCAAAACTGTTATAAATAAAGAGGTCTTTATATAACTGTTCTTCGGGCCAATTTTTCATGCGTGCATAATTTCCTTTAATTAAATATTGCTATACGAATGGAAAGCAATATATAAATTTAATTCCTTAATTAGAATATGTTTAGAATCTATTTGGATTAGTACTCCAGTTGGTCATATTTAATTTCTTATGAGTAATACTTAGTTTTTGCCTTATTAGTAATATTTTAGTTTCTGTTTTACTAAAAAATTATCTTGCTATAAAAATATAACTGATTTTTCCCTTCTTCGATGACGGTTCAAATTCATCAAACTTTTATCTACCGCGACTGTTTTTGTTTTATCTATTTACATATTTATTTATTTTTCAAAAATAATTTGCATTTATTTTTGATTAACTAGAAAAGGGATTTTCTCCTTCCAGGCGGCATTATTTACATTATCTTTCTTATAAAAACGAGTCTTATGTTATAAGTTTCCCTTAATATCTAATTTAAATGATTTAGTGAGTTCTCAGTATTAAAGAAACATTTGTTTAAAAAATTAAGGAAAGTAATAGGAAGCTTATCAGTATGTGACATTCAAATTATGACAAAATTCCCCCTTACATTGAAGCTGGCTTTATGGAGTATTTCTACCCATTAATGGCTTTATGGAGTATTTCTAGCCATTAATGGCTTTATGTTTGTTTTCTTCAAAATGCATGAACATTTTTCACACAAATTTTATAAGAACTAAGCCAGTGGTTTAATTTCGATGATAATTTTTAATTAGATTAAAGAAACTTGCATGAACATTAGCAAATATAGTAACTGCGGAATTTAGTTTTATAAATCGAAAAAGCGATATCATATAAAGTTTTAAACAAAAATGAGTTTGTAAAATAAAGTTTTGGGCAGTTATTAATATATAACTGAATAACTAAAGTAATTAGAGTTACATTTAAGGGTAAAAAACTTTATATAAAGCAGAAAATATGTTTTTTTGCCCACTGCTTTCTTTCTTTTTTTAGTTTAAATAGGCGTAAATCCAGAAGAGATATTAGTCCCAAAAAGCCATTTTGCGTCGAATCACTTTAAATATCCGAATTACTTTTCAAACTGTTGCCACCAAATATTATCGCCCTATATTATATTTAAAGAAATTAAATAATGAAGAATCTGCCTAATTTGTTTCATTATCTATGTCATATTTTGTAAAGCATTTATGCGTTTTTGACTAAGAAACTGAACGATTTCGAAGCGAACAATGGCAACACTGTACGAAAAAAAAACATTTTTATCTTCAGCGCGCGAGACTGTGTATCGGAAATTCTAAAGTTATGCTCCTTTAAATATTTTGTGATATTGCTGTTGAATTCAATTTAATGGTTTAAGTGTGAAGAACATGATATTTAATAAATAAAGGTAACACACGAAACGTTAAAAAAACTCCTCTTTGGGAGTAATATAAAATCTGAAAGCTTTCACATTTTTTTTCCTTAGCCCAGAAGAGACGTTAGTCCCGAATGGAATATTTGTCTTAAAATAGCATTTTCCTTTGAATCACTATAAACGACGTATCCCTTTTCGAATTGTTGCCACCAAATATTATTGCCCTATATTATATTAAAAAAATTAAATAATAAACAATCTGCATGAGGGTGTGCATGTTTCTCGCAATGTAAAAAAAACTACGGTGCCGAGATTTATCAAACTCAGTCCATGATGTACTCCCCCACCCAACATGGGCGCCTGGAAGCTTAAATTTTTAATTTCGAATTTGTTTCATTATCTGTTTCATATTTTGTAAAACTTTAATGAATTTTTGATTAACGAGCTCAACGATTTCGAAGCGAGCAATGGCATTTTTAAGTGTTTCAATAAAAAAAAAAAAAACATTTTTATCTCCAACGCGAGAGACTGTCTACCGGCAATTCTAAAGGTATGCTGTGAATAATTATTTTGTGACTGTGCTGTCTAATCGAACTTTATGTGGCGTAAGCGACAAGAACATGATAATTAATGAACAAAGTAGCTCACAAAACGTTAATAATAAATAACAAACATTAACAATAAAACAAAATGTCTAAGCAGGAGAGACTGTAATAGCAGACTGGTAGACGAGCTCAGCGAGAGCGTGAAAACCTTAATAAACTCTTCTAAGCGACCGTTAAAATCTCAAACCTTTCAAACTTTTTTTTAAAGCCCAAAAGGGGCTATATCTGTGAACAAAGGTTCATTTCTATGGGTTTATTTATAACTGTCAGTGGGTGCACCTCTGGCTGGAAGCCTTGGTTTACAATGTTCGTTGGATTAAGGAAGTTTACGT
>KK116692.1:230700-243479 GCA_000611955.2 Stegodyphus mimosarum | reverse complement strand
TAAAGGACTCATTTTTTTGTAAGTATCTTGTCTCCCTGCTAGTTTTTATGTAACGTTGCAGAATATATATGCATTCTCCGCGTTTCGACGATCTACAATTCCGAACCTTCTAATAAAGTATTAGAACTCTTACATTCGTCGCATGATCCACTCTTCCGAAATATCGTGTAATGCTTCCTTGAAAATGGTAAAGGTAATAAACGTTTTACATTTCATAAATAAATCCTTTTGTATGTAGGATAAGCTGCTTATTTTGTTCTTTCTTCGTATATATAGTGTGTGCCATTCAATATCCTTATACATTTGTAAGTGATAGTCCTCTATTTATTTTGTTGGGTAAAAAGAAGTACAATTCCAAACTAAAATGCAAAGTCAATTTTTTTTATTATTTTCATTCATTTTCAGAAGATGCTCAAAAACCAGGCAACGCTTGCGTCTTTTAAATGCAACTAGTTTTTGTAAAGTCCAACAATGAAATCTATTTCTGTTCGAAACGTTAACCGTCAAATACTGAAGTAAATTTTACAGCCGATTAAGCAATTGTTAAATGGAGGCATCTTTTAAAATATCAGTTCGGATAAATTGAATAGACAGAAAATTATGGAACTAAATAGTAAGATAAAATGGGATACTGTTAGATTTTATAAATAATTGATGAAAATACATGGCTGCTGTCTCGTCGATAACAGCTTCGGATGCATTCTAAACAAATAATGAACTGAATTGACTGAATGCTCAAAATGGCATTAATAAGATTTATAGAAACGGGTGTGATTTTGAACAAAGTGGAAAAAAAATCTACCAAGATGATATTAAGCGTCAAACATTCCGTTGGAGAGTTAAATGGAATTTAACGCTGTAAGAAAAAGGTCTATATTTTTATTAAATGTCCAAATTTAGAATTATTTAGTAAATATAAAATTAAATTTTTAAATATTAACATGCATTCAAAACTTTAGAGTCTCAAATAGTATTTGCCACAGCTGACGGCAATTTTTATCCCGAAACCGGGATTAATTTTAAAATACGTTACATCAAACGCCGCAGTTATTAATTCCGAACTAGAAACTATATGCAGCCTCTGACGTCATCACTCATGCTCCCACTCAAAAATAAAAATGCTGGTAAGCGACTCTTATCATCGGCATTTACGCTGCGTTCCTCACGCTGAGAGATAATCGTTCATATTGCCTCGACTCGCAGTGTCAGAAGCTCAGCATCGAGTTGAGAGATGCCATTTGGCTTCCGGTGTAACCATGGTGACCACGGACTCCCATCACTTAGCTATCCCATTACGAGGGACCCCTCTCAACGACTTCCTGAAACCTTTGAGCTTGAATCAAGGCTGATATATTCTTCGGCAGTTTCGCACTTTCTTCGAGAAAAGAAATGGATGGCTGCAGGTGAAGTAATGAAGGCATCGCTCGCAATACTAAGATACAAAAAAATAAACCCTAGAATTAATTAACGCGAAGAGAATAAAAAGCTTGTAGAAAACAGAAGGCAAATTATGGAAAAAGTAAAAATATGAAATAATAATGCTAATTATAAGAATAAAAAAATATTAAAAAAAAAATCTGAAATGTTTCAGATTTTAAATTACGTCCAAAGGGACGTTTATTTAACATTTTGTGTGTTACCTTTATTTGTTAAATACCATGTTCTTCGCACTTAAACCATAAAATTCAGTTCAACAGCAATATCGCAAAATAATTTTAAATTGAGCATATCTTTAGAAATTTCGGTATACGCTCTCACGCGCTGGAGATAAAAATGTTTTTCTGTACAACGTTGGTATTGCTGGCTTTGAAATCTTTGAGTTTGTTAATGAAAAATTCGTTAAAGTTTTAGAGAATATTGTTACGAATTTCACATTTATTTGGCTATTTATTTAGAACTGTAATTAAAATTCCTTTTTATTTTCCCGTGCAACGCACGCAGACGATTTTTGAAGAGAAAGCTACGTCAAAAAAAAACAAAAAAAACATGCATACATTTATGCAGATTTTTCATTTTTTAAAATTTAATGCAGAGCGATAACATTTAGTGGCAACAATTTGAAAAGTGATTCAACGTGTTAATGATTCAACGCAAAACGCCCAAACGAAAGTAATAGTCCTTCGGGACTAAATCCCTTTGGACTAATTATTCCTTTTAGCATCGCACCAGAGGGTTTGCTAAGAGTTTTTTATATTCTTGCTGAGATCGAAGTTTACCAGTCTGCTTGCTCTTGGACTTACTCCTGCTAACGCAACTTTTTTTGTATTTTTAACTTCATTACTAAACATCGTTTTCTTCGCACTTCTACCACATAAAATTTAACACAAAATCACAACATATTTAAAAATAGCATACCTTTAGATTTATCAAAAGTGTATAAGTTTTTATATTCGTTATATTATTCTCTTAAAAATAAAACATTGCGGTAACATTTGGTTGCACCATCCTTTTATTTGAAAATTGATACTAGCAAAAATGTTAGGAAAGACATTAATAGCACCTGGTGATAATAATTAAAGAACAGACGATTATAAAAAGAGATTCGTAAAGTACATAATACTATGTATCTATTTTTTCATTTAAAGCTGGCAGGCTACGATTGTAGAGTCATTAGGTTATTTGGAAGCGGGAGATGTGAAAAATGAGCAATGCTCTTGCCAGGATTCGAACCACGGAAATCTCAAACACACGTCGAGCGTGCTGACCACTACACCACGCGAAGAAGGCGGGAGAAATAAATACCTTATATACTTCCACTTTTAAAGGGCGACTGGGGATTAGGGGACCCAGTCACCAAATCCCGGTGGTGGAGATCATCATCCACCACATTTTGTTTTTGTTCGGGAGCCACTTGTAGAGACATTAAGTTTTTTTTAATGCAGGAGATGTGAAAAATAAGCAATGCTCTCGTTGGAACGCTAACCACGGACCTCTGGAATACGCGTCGAGCGTGCTGACCACTACACCAGATAGCATGCGAAGAAAGCGGGAGCGATACCTTATAAGACAACAAAAGAGTATTCTTAGATACCAATGAATATAATTCTTAAATCTAAAAGAAATAGTAATTCTTAAATCTAAAGAATCTAAAAGACAAGACATTCAAATCTTATATATGTCCAAAATCTTATGCATGCCAAGGCTATCATATACACTGCTGGCTACCGTAAATGCAACCCCCTGAAGGAAGCATGCAAATAACATGAAATTTACAACATGCATTAGCGGAGGTGAAATATGCAAATGATTAGAATTTCAGCGCAGACGCACATCACGCGAGCCAATGGCGCCACTTCAAAGCGCTATTTAAGGCTTGGAGTTTTCGACGATTTCAAGTTCGGCAATTGTGTTTTTCTTGTGGTTTTTTCAAAAAAAAAAACGATCAATTATGCCTCGTAGTAAACAGCGATCATCGTTTGATCAAGTATCTGAGTTCGACAGAGGAAGGATAGTGACCTACCGAGAGTGTGGATTATCTTTCAGGGAAATTGGTAGTCGTGTTGGACGAAACCAAACAACTGTAATGCGAATATGTGACCGTTGGATGCAGGAGGGTACGACGGACCGACGTGTTCGATCGCATCCACTTCAGTGCACCACTTCACGTGATGACAGGAACATTGTGCGCATGGCAGTGACGGATCGCTCAGTCACATCACGAACCATAGCACAACACATTCAGTCTGTAACGCATCATCCAATGTCTGCGCGTACCATTCGACGCCGTTTACAGCAGAGTGGTCTGTCCGCAAGACGTCCATTGCTTCGTCTACCCTTGACGCAGAACCACATACGTCTCCGCCGCCAATGTTGAGAATGAAAGAAGGATGTGGATGGCAGAATGGAATGAAATTGTCTTTACTGACGGGTCACGCTTTTCTCTGCAACACCACGATGGTCGGATTCGAGTCTGGAGACACCGTGGAGAGAGGATGCTGAACAGTTGCGTTGTGCACCGCCACACTGATCCTGAAACGGGTATTATAATATGGGGCGGTATTGGATATCACTCTCGCACTCCTCTAGTACGCATTGCCGGTACTTTAAACAGCCAGTGCTACATCTCCGAGGTGTTGGAGCCAGTTGTTCTCCTTACCTTCAGGGCTTGCCCACAGCCATATTTCAACAGGCTAATGCGCGACCACACACGTGGCACGCACTGTCCAAGGGTTCTTCGTCAATCGCCAGATTGAATTGCTCCCTGGCCGGCTCGCTCTCCGGATCTTTCGCCGATAGAAAACATGTGGTCCATGGTTGCTGAACGATTGATCCAGATTACATCCCAAGCTAGCACACCAGATCAACTTTGGCAACGTGTGGAAGCTGCTTGATCTGCTGTACCCCAAGAACATATTCAAAGTCTCTTTAAATCAATGCCGAAGCGTGTGGCAGCGGTGATCTCCAACAATAGCGGCTACTCTGGCTACTGATTTTGGAAGGAACCACACTTCACAGAAGTCTATAAATTTAATCATTTGATACTTGGTCAACATGTTATCTACTAAATTTTTTTTTGAGATATCTGTTGTCTTTCTTGGTGTTGCAATTTGGGTGGCCAGCAGTGTACATTGGTAAAAGTATAACTGGTGCACTGAGGACTCATTTTATAGCAAACTGGTAATTCTAAAAATGGATGACTGCTAATAGTGTGTGAGGACTGAACATTCTGTGTGTATTCTTTGAGAACATGGTAAATTCTGTAAAGGGTTCTTAACCTCAATTATTCAGTCCTGAACAGGGAGCGGAAGGTACGCTATGTTCTGATGTAACTGCTGGGCTGGGTAATAACTGCACGTGAAGGGATTTGAAATCCTCTTTTATTAAATCACTATTAAATACAAACTTCCCAACTCGGGAGAGATACAGAACGTAAAAGACCGCACTTGGGTCGAATTTAACAATCAAATAAATTTAAATAAATTAAAATAGAACTTAAGCTTTGCTTCGCAGAGCAATTCGCGGAGTTTGGCCTCTACCGAAAAGGGTGCGTAGCAAGCTATACTAAATACTAACGCACTTTAATTTGTTTTACAAAGCAATCACGTAGTAAGCACTATGGCTTATAAATTTAAATTGCTAGCTGGTCAGACGAACGTTGAGCGGCGTGACCGTGATCTGAGTCTAAGCTCTCACACACCAAGAGGTTTCTACCTCTGGCTTAAATAGTACTTGGCTGTACTTCAAAATTAGCATAAGCTAAAACCGCGCGCTTCTTCTGACGGGAAGTTGAAGCAGAGAGGAGATAGACAGATTTAACTTAAAATAAAACTTGGTTAGTTTAACTAAAACCTTACAAGTGTACTGCTTATTCATCTCAGTCGGGATCGGCAATTATTAAAGTAAATTATTATTTCCCGAAATGGAATGAACCTATGATTATAATAGCTGCCTCTTCAAATATACAAAAATTAAATAATTAAAAAGCATAATAAAAATAAGATTAAATCTTAATCTGGTAAGATATTTTTTCATTTTAAAAATTTTCAACAAGCTCACTATGGTCAAAAATACAGTAGCCTAAAAATGAGATTTAATCTTATTTCTGACCTGTTGAATACAAATGAGTTTGATGTTGTTAACTTTTAAAATGAATGGTATTTTTCCATTTCTAGATATATATATACATATTTAAGTGATTATCTTTTGAAGCTATATTGGTTTTTTACAGACACATACTTTCAATCACAGCAGTGTTAAATGAAACAAATATTCAGATCTTCGTATTTTTAAATTTAAAATAAAATTAATTTTGTATAAAATACGAAATTTTACCTTTTATATTTTCCCCCGATCCCTAAGCTTATATTTAGATACTCCTTGCAAAAAATAAAATGTTTAATTACTGTGCAATAAAAAATGGCTAAAATATTTAATTTCAAAGTTTCGGTTTTTGACGTTTTTCAATTTTCATTGAGGTGCTGGTTAATAAATAAATTATAATGATTTGTTGTTAATTCCCTATTGAAAACCATTGAATAATATTATTCTTTTGTGATTTATCAGTGTCTTTAATTTATAATTTTGTCATATTTGGTATACGAAAAGAATTTTCGCACAAGTCATTTACAAAAAGTCAAAGTCTAGAAATATATTATTAATATTCTTGTAAAGTTTTATTATTTTAAAATCATAATCTGATAATCATACATAAAATTCTTTTAATATTTTTCATTTATAATTAATGCACATAATACTACAAATTTCCATATAACGACTACAAATTTTCTAAACATGATTATACGGACCGGAGGAATGTATAAAAAGTTGGATTTCGTAATTTTTACGAAGCGGATTTCCTTAAATTTAAAATTGCCAAAACATGAATCTTTGCTTTATTTAAAATATTTTTGTAATTAGAAGTGCATGTCTACGACCAAACGTTGCCAAAATAAAGTCTGGGTAAGGACTTTTGTAGACTCGATGCATAGTAGCTGCTTATATAGAAGATGAAAGTAATTAATGTAAACAGTACAGAAGTGTGATAAATCACTGTTTCATTATTATAATCTGAAGCAAACGTATGTGATAAATTACACAGAGCTTATAATATACACTGCTGTATTCAGTTAAAGAAACAAGTAAAACTAACTATTCCATTTCATAAAAATACTCTAGTGGACAACTGCTAAGGACGGATTACAAACGGCTATATAGCGCCCAAAAAAATAACCGTCGTTGGATGCCATGTGAAATAAAATAATGGCACAATGCTAAGACATAACATTAGATAATTTATTGTGCTCTAAAGTTCACAGGGCTTTGAAAAGTATTCAAGGGACAAAATGGCCATTTTATGTTGAATACGTAAAAGTGAAAAAAAATGCAGTTACCGTCCGCAGACATTCTGGCATAAGGTTTTAATACGGGATATTGGGCTCCATGGAGGGCGATGTAAGATTCCACACTTTGTGTCATGCTTTGCACAACATTATCCTTCATGTCATGATTCACGCAACAGATCCTTCGTGTCATGCTTTGCTCAACATTATCCTTCGTGTCATGCTTTGCACATTGCTGTTGAGATAAATTTTCCCATTTCTCTGTCAGTGCACGGATGAGGTCGTCCTTGTTTATTGGAGGGCATTGTCGAACAGCAAGACTCTCTCCAAAGCATCCCATACATTTTCAGTGGAATTCTGGAGTGCTGTCCGTACGAGTCGTTAAATATCCTCACTCTCTAAGACTCTCCTGAACAGCAACCGTTCGATGACACGTTGCGATGTCGTCCATGAAAACAAATTTATCACCGACAGCACTACGGAACATACGAATACGAGGCAGCAGAACGTCATTAAAGCACTGTTGGCCAGTCATAATCCCACTGGAAGCACATAGAGCGACTTACGGCCGTTGATCGTGATCCCAGCCCATACTATGACACTACATGTAAGGATATCGGCCCCTTTCTTGTACGTTTGCCGGACTATAAGCAATACCACTCTCCCGCCAGATCAACCGGTATTTAAGCCAGATATTTAAAGTACCTGGCGTCTACAATCCGATGACAGACTGAATCTATTATCATCTGAAAATACTACACAAGCTCAGTCGTCTTAACTCCAACTGCGATGCTGATTGCAAACGGGCGGAACCATTGGAAACGGGTGGAACGGTGATGTCTAGACAATGGAATGACCACAATAAAATGTCGCTTGTAAAGTCCTTCTTGATGCAAACGTCTGGCTACAGTTTTTCGAGAGATTCGCTTGCCAATAGCAGCAAGTAACTGATTTGCTACCTGATTAGCTGTGCTGCGCCTGTTCCTTTTTGTCAATAGCACTATGTACCTATCTTTTCAAAGGGTCATACTGCGAACACGACCCCTCCCCGTGACGTTTGCTATGCGTTCCGTTTATTTGAAATGATTTCAAAGCCCTGAAAAAACACCGTGGCTGACGTCAAGCTGCCTAGCAACATCTGTTACCGTTTGCCCTTCTTCAATCTTGCCAATAATACGGCCAAGCAATAAATCATCTAAGAGATGAGATGTCGGGAAGATGTCGAAAATTGCAAGTTCGTCAACTGATTCCTTCTCGTTAAGTTTTGCTTTTGAACAATAACAGTCAATACACGTCAAATCCTTTACACTTCTTATCATCACTATCTCGTGACGAACAACTTTGACAATCCAAAATTTTCATACGCACAACACGCCTTACTGTATCCCGCACTTATGTTAATTTCCACAATTTCCTGCCTTCTGTTTTGTGGTTTCTATTGCTGCTACTGTCATCCCTCCTTAGCACTTGTCCATCAGCGTAATTTTACTCTTAAAATAAAGAACGTGCTCGGAAAGAACGAAAATAAAGAACGTGCTCGGAAACTCTTAAAATAAAGTCGTGCTCGGAAATACAAATCTTTGATTTAGATTTATATTTCCGAGCACGACAAACTAAAATACTGCATACCCATGCAGTATTTTAGTTTGTCAGCTTAATTAAATACTTTGGCAATCGTGCTTCATATTTGGTTTTGTCTGCCAGATCAGAGAGCGGATGAATTACAGGACGATGTTATGATCATCTATACCGATGTTTATTTACTTCAGAAATATTAATCATTATCAGAAGTGGGAGTCTACTGGGGTTCCCATCGTGAGAGGATTTTCTGCGATTTTCATGCATTTCTGTTGTTCTTTAGAAACGAAATTCAAAGTTCTGTAGAACCAACAGCGTAAAAATGTAACCAGTGAATAATAATAAACACTGGTAGCTTAATGACGATTACGCGGAATTGAAAGCGGAAACACAAGTGTTATAAGTAACTGAGATAGTTAGAACAGTGATTCCTATACTGCTATCAACGGATTCCTGGAGGTCTGAGAACTGACATTCACTGATATTCCCTGGGCCAAGCAAGTCCCTCATCTTGGGGTGATCCTCAATAAGTCACTTACATGGTCCCTATACATTACATGTATTATCTGGAAGTTTCGAGTTCGTAAAGGCAAATTATACACCTTAATTGCTCGAAACAGCGTATTATCTATTGACAACAAGTTACTGATTTACAAGCCCATTCTACGTCCACTTTTGTGTTATGCAAGTCCAGTTTGGGCATATACCAAGAAAACTAATAGGAAAAGATTGCAAGTCTGCCAAAATACTGTTCTACGACAAATTGTAAATGCTGAATGGTATGTACGGAATAATAGAATACGTGAAGAGTTAGGCATTGAGTTACTGCTCACTCATTATTGTAACTTAGCCAAAACATTTCATAAAATTCAGCAAAATATTGATAATCCCAGTATTAAAAATCCGTGATTACGACTATAACAGTTTGGAAAATATGTATAGGCCTATGGCCCAACTAAATGCACGTATCATGTAAATATGCAACTCTAATAATTTGATATAAGTGTTCATTTATGTATTTATTTTCATTCCTCTTATATGCTACACTTCGAGTTTTCTGTCTGTATTCTCATGTATATGTTATAGGTATATGTATATAATTACTCCAAGCTCATATCTTAGTATTTGAAATTTTGTATTCGATAATTCTTAATGGATTCAATTTGCCTATGTTTACAATACCTCATTTTTGTCACGGTCACCAGTTCCTCGACTTTTCTACTCGCACTAATTTAGACAGCAACTCCATTGTTATGAATACGTTAACAAGTATTCCTTGCTGACCTTAACAAAACTATTAAAAAAACTATTCGATTTATCTTTCGGTTATTGCATACCACCTTTCGAAATGATCAAACTGTTCTACAAGGGGTAGAGCCTTGGCGAGCCAAGGCTCTACCCCTTGTAGAGCCTTGGCTCTCAAAGGTCTCTCAAACACCTTTCTACAGAGGAGGTTATCTTCGCATGCCTTCGTGGTGTAGTGGTCAACACGCTGGGCCCGTATTCCAAAGATCCGTGGTTCAAGTGCCGGTGAAGGCGTTGCTCATTTTTCACATTTCCTGCTTCGAAAAAACCTAATGTCTCTACGGGCTATGTCCTTAAAGAAAATCATTTTCATTCTTATTTTTGTCATTGAATTGTATGCATTATATAGAATGTTTATCTTCATTTGCTAACGCTTTAATGCTTTTGGCTAAAACGTTTCTCCATTGCCTAGCTATTGTTTCTTTGAAGGGGAGAAATATATAAGGCAAAACGATGCAAAAATCTTCTACTTTTAATTGTAAATAGTACATTTTATTCTTCATTTTAATTTGGGTACTTCCCCTTTTTGTTCTAAAAATAGTCACTATTTATAACATATCAATCTAAACTGCATCACTTCAAAATTAATTCATATCATAAGAGCTTACATAATGCTGCAATGCAAATACCTCTTATATAATCATTGAATAAAATTTCTGTTGAAACCAAAACTTTTTTAATCTCTCCCACGCTTCTTCTGTATGCGCCATACGTTTTCCCGTTTGCCTATATCAAAATAAAAAGTCACCGCACGCTTCTGCAGCCATAATGATTTGTGAATCAGATTGTGCGTGCGTGCGTGCGTGTGCGCGTGTGTTTGTGTGTGCGTGTGCGCGTGCGTGTGTGCGCGTGTGTTTGTGTGCGTGCGTTGTGTGTGCGCGTGTGTGTGTGTGTGTGTGTGTGTGTGTGTGCGTGCGTGCGTGTGTGTGTGTGTGTGTGTGTGTGTGTGTGTGTGTGTGTGTGTGTGTGTGTTACACCTTAATATTGATGAAGATGACTTTAAAGTGTTCACAAAATAAATTAAATTAAATTTTGCATTTCAAATAAACTTTAATGGAGAGGAATTTTAACTAAAGTATTTCAATGGCATCTTTTCTAAACTCCTTCGCAAAACGTTTTACTTCTCCGAAAAACAAATTCTGAGATTTAATTTAACATAAGCATTCTTTAGAAATTACAATCACTGGACATTCATTTTATTTGTTGCCCAAACTCTGTTAGTGAATAAACTCTGTTAGTTCCTGATAGGTGCAAAGTATAAATACTTTGCACCTATCAGGAAGTTTTAGTTATTTTTAAACTGTTCCTTTTATTTAATTCCATTGAGTAATACGTCAAATTAATTTTCATTTAATTTGCAATTCAAAACATGCCCTAGTTTTGCAAGTGTACATTGAATACGTCTGAAAATAAACTTAACTTTCTCTGTTTTAACCTCATAACGTCACTCACCTTAATTAACTACTGAAGAAAATCAAATGCATTGTTTGCGTGGTATAGAGATCATTTGTAGAGCATAAAGCGTCGAAATCATGTTTTAATTTATTTCATTTGAGCTTTAAATTTTGAATTTATTTGAATGGAAACTGTCTGGAAGAACATACTTAGTTGAACAATAAGTATCGATACAAAATATCATTAAATAATAAATTATAATTGGAATTTATTATTTGATGAACATGATCGCAATCAAGGAAGCATAAGTGTTCTTGTATAATGGAGTATTTATGAATTTTTTAAAGCATTTTCCATAAAACCATTCAGTTTATTTTTATATAATTCAATAATAACTCTGTAAGGTACATGCAAGCGATATAGTAAGGAATGTCTTATCAAACTAAAAATATGTCAGAGCTAATGCATGTTTTTACTTCCTTCTACGAAGTAAAGGAAGTAATGAAATCACGAAAAATTCCGGGTTTCATATTTCAACGAAAATATTCATTTTGATCGCTATCGAATGCAATTTAACGATATTTTTGCGTGACATCTGTACGTAAGGACAGGATAAAGAATCTTTTTCTCCAGACGAATTATAGAATTGATTTAAAATGGATTCAGAAGAGATTTTTGTTTCTTGGCGTCTTTACGTACATACGTGTGTATGCATGTATCTCGCATAACTCAAAAACGAGCCGACTCAGATTGTTGAAATTTTGTACATAGGACTACTATAACATGTAGTTGTGCACCTCACTTTTTGGTTGCAATCGGCCTCACCAAAAGTATATACACCCACTTTGTTGCTCGGCTCAGTGATCTCAGTATTTTTATTCTTATTATGTTGGTAAATTTTTCATTTTTTGCCTTCAAAATGATTGAACTATGTTTTTCTTATCTTCCGGTTAAGGGTTTTATTCCTATAGTTAATCTGCATGCAATACTTTTTTTACCATAGCAGCCATGTTTGTTTACATTTGAAATTCAGCAGAACAGTGAATTAAGTCTTTCTGTACCTTCAGTGTCTTTTTGCCCCGTGAAAGCAAAACGAAACTTTTAGTTTTGTGCACCAAAAATTTGTCTTGTTGCCTGCTGGCCGAATTGCTTGTTTTGAGTATAAACTGTAATTTTAATTCTAAAAATTGTCTTTTTAATTGTTTTAACTGTATTTGGAGGTTTATGTTTTTCTATATGTTTCAATTTTTAATGAAGATATTTTGAGTTTTTATGTATTTTTTCCTTGTAGCGAAGTGAGAAGTGAATTAATTGAATGAGAAATATACCTCTAATGAAATTCGAGGAAATAAGTTTAAATGAAAGGCAGGAAAAAATGCGTATAATTTAATATTCCGTACAAGGAAGTCATGTGGTGTACACACCAATTTCTTTCAAAAATAGATTGTTAAAGAAGAATTTGTAAAGAAGCTAGACCTAATTAAACCGTATTATTACATATAACTATAAATATAACCGTATTATTAGTCCAAAGGGATGTAGTCCCGAAGTACTATTACTTTCGTTTGGGCGTTTTGCGTCGTTTCACAAAAATGTCCGATTCACTTTTCAAACTGTTGCCACAAAATTTTGCAGGCCTGTATTATATTTAAAGAAATTAAATAATGAAGAATCTGCATAAATTTAAGCATGTTTCTCGCATTATGATAAAACACCTAGAGC
>KK116692.1:194949-230614 GCA_000611955.2 Stegodyphus mimosarum | reverse complement strand
ATCGATTTCATATTTTGTAAAACTTTAACGAATTTTTGATTAAGAAATTCAAGGATTTCAAAGCGAGCAATGGCAACGTTGTACAGAAAAAACATTTTTATTTCCAGCACGTGAGGACTGTTGCCACTGCACGTGAGGAGTATTGGAACGGAAATTCTAAAGATATGCTCAATTTAAAATTATTTTGTGATATTGTTCTTGAACTGAATTTTATGGTTTAAGTGCGAAGAACATGATATTTAAAGAACAAAGGTAACGCACAAAATGTTAAAAAAATGTCCCTTTGGACGTAATTTAAAATCTGAAACCTTTCAGATTTTTTTTATAACTATAAATATAATCCATATATAACACCATACATCATAATTGTAGTAATCATATCATAATATAACTGTACATACAATCTATTTTGATTTGTAGTTAGTTCTTAAAAGATTTGCCGCAAATAAATCAGAGCGTGCACTGAAAATGTATATAAAGTGTCTCATAATTACATGACAGTATCTAAATGTCAAAGATACATTATTTTCGCTTGCCGAAATGCAGAAGGATACTAAGCCTCTCCATATTTTAATAGACTAAATTGGATTATTTAATTTAAGCAAACCATACAAAGATTATTCGTGTAAGCTTAATCCTAATTCGAAAATCGAAAGTAGATCTCATAATGTATGGTATTCGGTGATCTCCTGTCATTCAACCCCCCAAGGGGACTTTCAGCTGGCTATATTTAAAGTATCCCATTTCGCATAGTACGGTCTCAAATATGCATGCGATGCATGAGACTCCTAGCTGGGTTCCAATGTCATCTGCATTCATCTTCTGCTGATCATTACACTGTGATAATGAAGGATGGTTGGCATTCAGCAATGCGTAGCAAAGATAAGCAGTGTTATAAATCAAAAAAATCTGATCTATACACCACATGACTTCCTTGTACGCAATATTAAATTATACGCATTTCATTTAAACTTATTGGATTGATTAAATCTACTTCATCGGTAGCGCATAAGCCACAGTAGAATAAATGCACTCTTTAAAATTCACTATACTTGTTTACCACAGCGACACTTCGGCGCTAGCTTCATTTAACAGCGTTACATCTCATTCATTTTATAGCTTGTAAAGTTCTACTGTCCTTCTGTTGTGTAGAATCTTGAGAAATAGTGATTGCACTGAGGAAGGGTTAAAATTGCCCTTTATTAAACTCTTTAACTTATTTACAATGAGTCAACTTGACGCTAACATACTACGCTTCAACTTGGGCGGTAACTGAAACAGTAGAATCAAACTTAAGAATTCAAGATGTTCACAAATAATATAATTATACTACAGGGCTCATATAATCCTGTAGCCTACAACGTGTAGATGAGTCTAGTGGCAGCAAGATAATAACGCTTAAGCCACGTCAAATCAGCAGTAACTGCTAAACAGAAGTTTGCGTATAAGCACGCACGGCAATTTCCCGGACTCTCTCTCTCTTTCTGTACTGGAACGTCGATATTTAACTAATTCTTGCACTAGTAGAATTTGCATTTCCTACGCGCGCTACTGGTTATTTAAAATAAATATACAAGCTCATCAAGAGTGCAAAAAATTATGTATATCATCTGGAGAACTACCTAATCGTTACTACATGTTCTATTCAAATACTATAATAAATCTAAAACGATGTTTAAAGAAAACTAAACAAACAAAACTAAAAAATAAACAAAAAACTAAAAAATCTGAAAGATATCAGATTTTAAATTACGTCCAAAGGCGCTTTTTTTTTAACGTTTCGTGTGCTACCTTTTTTTTATTAAATATCATGTACTGCGTACTCAAACCATAAAATTCAGTTCAAAATCAATATCGCAAAATCATTTTAAAATGAACATATTTTTAGAATTTCCGTGAGTCTCGTGCTCTGGATAAAAATGTTTTTTTTTTTCGTACAGTGTTGCCATTGCTCGCTTTGAAATCATTTAGTTTGTTAATCAGAAATTCGTTGAAATGTTACAAAACATAAAATCGATAATAAAGCAAATTTCAAATTCAAAATTAGGGCTTCCAGATGCCCATATTCGCAGTAGGATTACGTCATTCAAAATTCGATGGCTCTAGGTTTTATCACAATGCGAGAAACATGCATACATTTATGCAGATTTTTCATTTTTTAAACTTTAATGCAGAGCGATAACATTTAGTGGCAACAATTTGAAAAGTGAAACGGGCATTCAGAGTGAATCGACGCAAAATCGCAAAACGAAAGTAATAGTCCTTCGGGACTAAATCCCTTTGGACTAAAAAGAGAGAGAGAGAAACAGTTTTTCGCAGACGATTCAGTATTTCTCATTCAATGAGTTCAGTTATTATTTCGCTACATGGCAAAAATACATAAAAACTCAAAAAAACTATATTAAAAATTACGAAGTAAATCTTAAACATTTTATTTCCTCGAATAACTTCCGGAGTGGACTTAATTCGCAATAATAAAAGAAGGCGTTATCTTTGTTCTTGCGAACTTAGTTTCTCTAGATTGGCAACAAATCCAATATTCTCCTAGGTTTCAAATGTAAACAAATATCCGCCATAAGAAAAATGATTAGGCTTAGCCGCACTTAAACAACTTTTAAATTGTTGATACTTCTACAAATTTTGCGTGCAGATTTACTAAAGGCATAAAAACCTTAACCGGAAGATAAGAACAACATAATTCAATCATTTTAAGGCAAAAAACGCGCAATTTACAAACTTATAAGAATAAAGAAACTGAGCTCACTGAGCCGAGTAACAGAGTGGATATATGTATACATATATTTATATGCTTTTAGTGCAGCCGATTGCAACCAAAATGCGAAGTGAACATCTACATGTTATAGCAGCCTTATATACAAAATTTCAACGTTCTGAGGCTCCTCGTTTTTGAGTTGTGCGAGATACATACATACATACGTACGTACGTATGCACAGACGCCACGAAAAAAACTCTTCAGAATCCATTTTAAATCAGTTTTATAATTATTTTGGGATGAAAGAGTCTTTTATTCTGTCTTTACATACGGATATCACTCAAAAACGTTGTTAAATTGCATTCGATAGCGGTCAAAATAGGTATTTTCGTCGAAATATGATACCCGAAATTTTTCTCGATTACAATATTTCTTTTTTGCTTCGTACAAGGAAGTAATTAACAACCAAGGTTAAGAACTCTCTGAAGTATATTATTAAGCTTATTCAATATGATATAATATAGCAAAATAATTTATTTCAGCTACGTTTTATTGATATATTTTTAGCTTCAACGTGCGATAATCTTTTCACGCCGCTTTTGACCTTCGGAAACTATGGGAAAAGGCTTAAAAGTAATAAACATATTAATAGGCGAAATGTTTACAGTGCAATATTTAACCAATTTTCTGTTTCAATCATATTTTCAGCTAGCCGAGTTTATATATGTTCGTGTTACTTCGTATAGTTATAATTTCCTTTTCACGCAAAACGTTTTTATGAAAAACAGACCAAAATAATTTAGTTTTTGAAGTTCAATATACTATATAGTTTTCCTTTCTGAACTGATATTTTTAAATTCAGAAATCAAATATCGGTTACCAAACACTGTCTCAAGTTACAAAAAAAACCTGCAGGTGTTCCTTAGCAGAAAATAAGGGATGCTCGTAATAAAAAAATTCTGCTTGAAACTAATTAATATTGAACATTTTCACTATGTTATTTTAATTATTTAGCCGTAATTTAGAGCCAGGAAAGCATTCCCACAAAACTCCTTACATTTGTGAATGAAAAATGTGATATTACTAACGAACTGAGTTATTCTGAAAAGATTTTCTTTCAAAAGAAGATACTATAGAAAATTAAAGGTATTTGTGATCGAAATTAATTATAATACACTCGGAATACATTAGCTGGCTTTTAATTGAAACTACTACTATACCCAAAGCACACTTTTATGACTAAGAACATTTATGATTTTTATGACTGTTATTTTCAAGAAACTTGTTATATTTACTTTCTTTTCACAATAAACAACTTAGCATATTTCTCGAAAGTTTTGTAAAAAGATCTCTTTAACCCAGTACAAGCACTAATAACTTTCCTCATATTTTTAAAGTTTAAAAATTAAGATTTCTTTCAGGTTTAAAAGTATAAAAGGACCAAACTACAAGTTCGAAATTACAACAATAAAAGGAAGATATTGCAGTATTTACTGAAAGGGTGCATTTTTGGCCGATAGTAGTAACTCTTCACCAACGCTATGAAGACTTTATTAGTTTAAGAATACACTTTTACAGAAGTATGTAACTTATTACACCAGTAGTACAGAACAGGTCAACAGGTAATATTTTCGTTCATACAAGAAATGCTTACGTGCCAGAAAAAAAATAATTTCTAATAAATTATGTTGTAGTGCTATAGGTTATTTTGAAGCAGGAGACGTGAAAAACGTACATTACCTTCACCGGTACTCGAACCCTGAACCTATCGAATACGCGTCGAGTATGCTTCCAATTACACCACGAAGGCATGCGGAAAGAAGGAAGAAAATATCTTATAATGTTTATTTCCCTCTTACTTTGCTGTATTTTACGCTGTATGATTTTTAATTTGAAAGAATTGAGCGATTATTCATTTAGCAGTATTCTAAAAGTAACTATATGTATTTTCTTATATTATGGAGTAATTTTAAGCATTCAAAGTGTACTTAAAAAGCAGTAAATCATATCTAAGAAATCGCCAAATTCTTGCTTTTAGATTTATTTAATACATAAATTTCAAGGTCTTTCATATTTTTTAAAATCAAGCACAGTTGTTGTCGATTTTAGAAATTCTAGACTGCTTTGAAATAAGTTTTAAAATATGCATTAAAATATGCATATAAATTTAGAATTAAATTACAGATAACATTTATATAATCTATTAACATTATTTAGTTATTAATAAGTCAACAAGTTTCACAAAGGTTAACTTGCTGAACAGTGTAGTTCATACCGAGTTCAAAACCTAGCGGACGGGATAGCTATATAGGCGATTTAATGGTTTTTATCATCTGTAACGCAGATAGAAGCTAGTTTCCCTTAGGAAGTCCTCCACAAAGCCATACCTCCTCTTAGGCAAATAATCTTGCGTACTTTGCTGTAATTAAGCAAACCGAACCTAGCAGTGTCAAAAGTCTAACATAAGATGAAATTCCTTCCTACAATGTCACAGCATACAGAAGCGCTACTATATTTTAAACTTGTTCTAAGCCAGTGATGTTCAAACTCCTTTCACGGAGCGTTTTCAAGAGCATAGTTTAATTTATAAAAATTCAGTCTTTTTTATTACCTTATATTTAGCCTATCGATTTATTTTATTTATTCAAAAATTTGATTACCGCACTTTGAAAACCTCGTGAAAATTTTTATAAGATCTGCTCTTTTCTAAGTCCATTCACTACCTATTCACAGTATTATTCACTTCACTCAGTACTCATATAACTCACAAGTAAACTTTCTCTCCTTTGATACCGGTTTGCCGGAAACCTGATATTTGCTGAAAGCTTATGTCACAAGTAGAAAAACTGTGAAATCTTAGGAGCTATAGGACCACAAAGCATCAGTAAAGTGTTAGAAACATAACACCAAAAGTCATTAAAATGCTCCTTTCACGTATTTATATGAACTACTAATGTAGTAAGAAGGTGAAGATTTCAATATAAAGGAAGGAAGAGCTTGTTGAAAAGAAACAATATATGTTGGGATGTTGAAAATGTGACTTGTTATTGACTTCAAACAAAATCTATTACAAGAGATAATCAACGTGCAATTCATCAAATACACAGTCAGATGGGCAGAAAGACAGTTCACAATGGACACATTTTACAGAAGCGACAGTCTCGCAGTTTGCACACTCATCATTTGTCAATGAATTGAAGCTTGGCGTAATCCACATTCCAGGTTCGTCGTTCAAGTATCCACCCTTATAAAAAAGCATACTTAATCAAGTTCTTGAAAGGAGCGCTGAATTGATATCGGAAAAAAAACTGCAGGGCCACAAAACTATCGTGATATCAAATGTGCTCCTGTGTTTCGATAATGATTGTGTCCGTTACGTAACGAAGAGAAAATTTGTAGTGTCTGAAAAAATGAATATCCAGAGGCTGGGTCTTTCCTGTACATTCTTCAGGTACCAGTTCTTTTTGTAGAACTTTACCATCAGATACTCCAGAAGCAGACAATGCATAATCTTTGTTAGAACACCATAAATCCACTAGAAGCAGGATTTTCTTCCTGACATCATGCATACTTGGCCAAAATACGTCACGATAGAACTGTTTGAGGTCTGCTTTCGACATGTTCGCTGTTTCTCCAGCATACGATGCCGTACGAGAATTTGCCGGCTTCGATTGCGGGAATTTTCCAGATGGCTCGGATACAAGCACATACGTTGGCCGCAGTATTTCGCCTTCTATTGAAATCACAAGCATAATCATTAAACTGTGCTGTGTTGCAGAGACTAATCTAACAGCAGTGCAAACAACTGTTGTTCCTCTGGTTCTCAGGGTTCGATCCCCATGTAACTCTTTGTCAAATCTTCTGTGGTCAGCATTGAAGACATGTGTCGGTGGAAAGTTTCGTGTAACGATGAGGTTGTGAATCTTCTCAACAAAATCATCGCACGCCGTGACCAATTTACCTCCTTATCCTGAAAGTTCCTGCCAACTGTGTGGATTATTGCTGTGTCAATAATGTTATTCCGCCTCTTGAAGCGATATACTCAGGAATGAGAAATTCATTCTATTTTTCGGATCCATCGTTATCTTAAGTTGCATGGCCCACAGTCGCAATGTCCGGTTTTGAATAATTGTTGCTTCTGTTTCCTTCTCTTTGAATTTCTGCAGGATAGTCCGACTGATTTTTAGGATCGATCGAGTATTCATTTTTTCTCCAAATTGTACAGAATGTTCATGTTCTTAGTTTTGTTCGAGGTTCGCCTGTCGTAGGATCTGCAGTCCAGTACGCTAAAGCGAGCTCCTTGTAAGTAGTCAAGTCTCTTCTGTCATATTTGCTGGACCATCATACTTCGGCCTTTTGGGCGAAAGCACATGCTCAGATGCCGATGAACTCGAAGTAGATGGAGGCGACTGTTCCAACGAGCTTTGTTGTTCTTCATCGACACTACATCTCCGAAGTCCATTTCCTCTTCCCATTCTTCTCCATCATCTCCAGAAAATCCCAATGTCCAGATCTCTTTCACAATCTCCATATCATTTTGCAGGAGAGTAGTTATGAGTTTTATCATCTCTGATTCCTGGATGTTCGGAGGCCGATTGCTTGTTCCGAATCGGGAGACGAAGGCCTTTAGGATCCACCTGCCATGTAAGAAGACATATAATACGTTACTAACTGACAGCACATGCAGGAACATACAAGAAATAGAGACACCATTACGGAAATATGTCCACCTATACACACTTTAATGATACTTTGTGGGTCCTATAGCTCCTAAACGCTCGTCCTTCCGCCTCTAAGACTTTAGTTTTTGTACCTGTGACATAAGCTTTCAGAAAATTATATGGGTTTCCGGCAAACTGGTATCAAAAGGTTTACTAAGGTGAAGACAAAATAATAAACCACGCAACCATTTTTTTTTCAACAAAAGAAGGAAATACTCGAAAAACGTGATCTATGAATATTTTTCACTCAAAATAGCTTTGACAATGTTTGGTGCATTATTATATTTGTTATTTACTGGCAAGACTAGTGTGCCGTAAACTCTAAAATTTTCACGAAGGGATTCCTTGTGATCTAAAAAGCATTTGAAGAATGTGAAGAATGATTTGAAGGATTGACCCCTTCAGTTTCCTAATGACAGCTGCTATAAACCAGTCTAATTTATTATTTTATTGCATTTTTCATAAATTTCCATTAATTTTTAAAAAAATTTTTAGAGATCCATTGGGCATCTGAAGCCCTCCTCCCCTATACATTTTTGAGCCGGGGATTGAGAGGTGGTGGGAGAGCTGGTTCTTCATTGTTGAGTGCATACCTGTTATGTAATACATACTTAGCTATATTTCAGTTGTTGAATTAAAATATCTTAATTGTAACGATTTATCTTAATTTTGTTATTAATAACTTAAAAGTTATTAATTTGTTTTATTTTGTAGTTGATCTTCAATTTCTTTGCCTTGTTGAAAAGTGATTGTTGTCATTTAATTTTTGGCAGTTTTGGTTAACTCTGAATTTAAGTTGCTTGAGTAATTATTTTTTATAGTTTTACTCTGTAATTCAAATAGTAACAATTTAATTTTTTGTTTAGTTAATACTTAATCTTAACTTGTTTGCTTAATGTTTAATTTCTGATTAAGTTGACCCGTAAGGTCAATGTTTTTTAAAAAAAAACTTTTTTAAAGTTTTTTTTGCCTTACACAAATTGGTTTAAAGTTTAATTTGGTTTTGTTAACGTACCCCTCTTTCTGCTAAGCTGGAATCCATATTTTCTGACTCTGGTGGTCGTGTTTGGTGTTGTGGAAAACACAAAAAAATTTTCTATGTAATTATTATAATTCCATTGAAGAAATTTTCTTCGGTCTTTTATCAATTTAGTATTTAAAAACAAATCCTTAATTCTTTTCTAAAAAACTTTACGTTGCATTTGGAAATCAAGATTTACGACTTTGTTTTGACGTTTGCTTGCTCTGCCAGACAGTGGTCTGAGAAATATCTTTCGTCAAGTGCGAAATCTGCACCCTGCTGAATCAGCTTGTTTTGTATGAAGCTACGCCACGCCAAGGTTGAGGGGTCGGGGTGATTCGCATTCTTACAGGCGTTCACCATGCTAAAATAGGACCCTGAACGAGGCTAGCTCCTGCTTGTCAGGTTGATGACCCTGGAGGGTCGGCGATTATTCGCCAACTTCTGTCTAACCAACCCCCTTGCTTCACCTTCCAGTTTTTGATTCCGCTCCTAGGGTTGCCATGCACTTGGCTGGTTTTGAACCGTCTCGGATCGCCAAACGAGAGGTTAGCGAGAAGAAGAAAAAGGGCGTGCAGCGATCTACGAGAGGAGAGAAGACTCTGAAGTTTGCGCCAGACGGGAGAAGGAAAATTTTTCTGAAGGTTGTCGACAGACGAGAAAGCAGTTGCTCCGTCCCGAGTGCTCTGTCTACGGAACAGTGGAAAGATGGCTGAAGAATATGCGGAGAGAAAACCACCTATGGATGGCGACGCAGTAAAGACGAAACCCAGATAGAAAGGGCGGAAGGCTCTGAGGCTTTCATTACAAGCTCAGCTTTACTAACTTTCATTCTCTTTCCTTTTTAGATTCAATATGGCAGAAGTTTTCTTCAATGTACGCTGTTAAGTAATTGTGAGTTCTTGTGGGGATCCCCTCTTTGTAGTGTAATTGGTATGTTGATTTTTATTTTCATTGAGAACCTTTCCACCACCACAAAATGTATATTGTTACTAGTTTTGTTTACCTTTAATAAATGAAAAATTTACTTTAACTTACTTGTATGTTTTCACTTATAATTTAGAACACTGGACCCAATAAATTTAAATAAAACTTGAACGGGTTATTGCCCAAATCTAAACACAACGCTTTGTTAATACTTTACTGCTGGAGTATTATCTTGTATTATTTACTGTTATATTTGAACACACAGGTTTTACAGTCTAAATGTTGTTATATCTTGTCTGTCACACAAATTTTACACCCATGCAGTATTTATTATAGTGTTATGTTTTAACGTTGGTTTTTCTTATTCTTGACTTTCATTTGTATTGAACATTGAAAACTGTAAAGGGAAAAATAACTCCAACATACCCAACAATGGAGTTAGTTCAAGAACAATGGAGGAGAATAATCTCAGTTACCCCAATTTTGTTGATTGGCAGTGACAAGTCTTAATATACTATTGCGTGCGTATGGGTTCGTAATAAATTGAATGCACAAGTCGGTAAAAAGTTAACAAAATTTACTTCTATCCCATGAAATAAAATATATTCTGAAATTTCCTCAGAGGTATTCGTATAGTATCGCAATATCTCACAGTAGTTATATTTTAAACTACTAAAACATTAAATAGAACTCAAATTCAAAGTCGAGAGAAAGCTAATCCGATCTCACCGCGAATTCGCTACAATCAATAACAGCCCTAAGTAAACAACTACAGTTCGCTTAAAACAGATGAGCCGAGATGTTTTAATCTGGCTTTTATAAGCTGATTAATCATGCACGAGAACATTTTGGTACTTTCCCGATTTTTCTGGATAGCAAAAGAATACAATTACGAGATATCCATTTATTAAATGCGCGTGCTCCTGTATTTTAACTTTTCCAGCGTTGCTTTCTCTTCGAATAAGTCTCGTGCTGTATTGCACGGGGATATAAAACAATTTTCATCATAATTCTACTAAAAATAACAAATTAAATGGAAATTCTGTAACAATACTATTTATTGGCATTGTTCGCGCCCTTCAGTCACCGCGGCAGCTGTCAGAGCTGTTTAACCACTAGCTATTTTCGTGAGAAATTCGAATTTTCTCCCCCCCCCTCCTTCCTTAATTTAGCTCATTTTTGTTGATGGAAACTTTATTTTCATGCCAAAAAGCAAATTTTCTGTATTCTAAATGGCTTCAAGAGGCTGTAAAATTCCTACAGATTTATTTGCTATATTTGTGGTGAATTAATAGTAGAAAGGCAAAAAAGAAACATGATAAGTTATGTTCGACAAATGTACCTCGTGTATTTTGTAGTCGAAATGAGAAATAAAGAACGAAAATCGGACACCGTTTGCTACACATGTGTTGAAGAACCTAGACGGTGGTTAAAGGGTAAGGAAGAAGTTTCATATTTCAAGTTCCAATGGTGTGGCGAGAACCACGAAATCACAGCAATGACTGTTACTTTTGTTCGACTGGTGTTTACTTTTTCAATATGAAGAATAAAAAAAAAGAGTCATCTATCCAAATGTGTTATCCGCTTTACGGCCAATTCCTTGTGGTCCAAACGTACCAGTGCGGATTCTTCCGTAAAATTTGACTGGAATAGACAGTCTCGCAAGGGATTCAAATGAAAATAAAGCGTACGAACCTGACGATATTTGTACCCTCCAGCTGTTTTCACAATCTGAACTAAACGACGTGGTTCGAGACTTGGTTCTGACGGAAGGAAATTCAGAATTACTTGGTTCGAGGTTTAAAGAGAAGAACTGCTTGCAGCTGCCAGTTCATTTTCCCGATTCAGGTACTGAGAAAGGAATTTTCTTCCGTATTTTTTAAAAGGAGGACACTTTATCATCTGCACTCATGTACGTGCACTTTCGATTCAATTTAAGCGACGAAAGCACCGACTGGAGACTGTTCATAGATTCGTCCAAAAGAAGTCTCAAAACTCTCCCTTCATTATAATGGAAATACGTAAGCATCAATAACGGTTGAACATTCTGCCCATTTAAAAGAGGGTTATGAAGATCTGGGATTCATTTTCCATAAAATTAAATACGAGGATACTTTGTGGATTACGTGCGACGATTTCAAAATAATAGCGATGTTTCTAAGAGAGATAAGAGATTTTATTAAGACATCAAAAAATGGAAAGGAGGTATCAAGGAAAATGGATTACTTCGATGATGTCTGACTGTTGCTAAATGCTACAGTGAGATAAACCCTATCAAGAACATAAGAGGTAAAAAGCGGAGAAGAGCATGGGCGGTTTGCGGAAACTTCCACATATGAAATGAAATTGTAAATTGTGCATTTTAAGTATATAGTCTTAGTGTAAGTTTTTTTAAGAAATTACAAGAACTTAACAAATTTTTCAAGCAAAATTAAACATTTTTATCAAAGTAAATAAATAAATAAATAAATCTGAAAGCTTTCAGATTTTATATCACAGCCAAAAAAGTTTCGTGTGTTACCTTTATTTATTAAATGTCATGTTCTTCGCACTTAAACCACAAAAAATTCAATTCAACAGCAATATCACGTATTATTTAAAAACAACATAGCTTTAGAATTTTCGATAGACAGTCTCGCGAGCTGGAGATAAAAATGTTTTTTTTTGACATAGTGTTGCCATTGTTCGCTTTGAAATCGTTGAGTTTGTTAATCAAAAATTCGTTACGTTTTGCAAAGTATGAATTAGATAATAAAACATATTCCAAATTTGGGCATCCAGATGCCCATATTCGAGGGGAGGACTACGTTATTCAAAATTTAATGGCTCTAGGTACCGTCGTTTTTTCACAATACGAGGAACATGCATACATTCATGCAGATTCTTCAATATTTAATAGAGTAATTGTTAAGTACACAAATGGTTCATTCACTGCCTAGTATCTTATTTTATTTTATTATTAGGCCAAAAGGGCGGGAGCCCAGAAGGGGTATTAGTCTCAAAATGCATTTTGTGGTGTTTCACTATAAACGGCGAACCACTTTTTAAATTGTTGCCACCAAATATTATCGCTCTACATTATATTCAAAGGAATTAAAATATTTCAAATAAGAAGGACATAAATTACTGAATGACTAACACAATAAAATTCATTTTGCTGAAAACGTGGAAGTTGACATGCTCTCTATTATATTATTCAAAGGAACAAAAGTTTAATATTTTTACTATATTTATTCATTTAAATAAAATTCGAAATTAATGTAAAATACAATGAATCAAAATTATTTTACTCAGTTCCTTCTCCTTTCTCGTGCAACATTTGCATAATAATTAGCAAATCTTAACATTAAATGCCCCACTCTTTTTCTTTAAATACTTAATTCCCATTGCGATTTTAGGTACTTAAATAGCTTTTTACTTCTTTAGTGATTTCCGTTCAAAGGCTTCTGATGCTGAGCTTGATAACTACAGCGAAAGTGGGGCTGGATCTAAAGGACTATTCAAAGCTGTAAAAGGACAAAACCTTTGCAACGAGAAAGTGTTATATAACTTTCGAAGAATTTTCTCGCCGTTTGTTTGGTGGAGAAAGATGACTTTTGAATCCTACTTCTAAATAGAAAATCGTAGCCTTTCTGTCCAGTCTTGGCTAATCACACGAATTTGTTGAGAAGCTGGAAAAGAATATTTTTAAAATTTAAGGATTATCTACTTATAATAATTTAGCGTTTTTACTTCCTTACTTACTTAAAAAGGAGGTATTGGAATCGCGAAAAATTTCGGGTATCATATTTCAAAGAGAATATCCATTTTGACAGCCATTGAATGCAGTTTAAGGGTGTTTTTGAGTGACATCTGTAGGTAAAACCACAATAAAGAACTCTTTTCCCCAAAAAAATTATAAAACTGATTTAAAATTGATTCTGAAGAGATTTTTGTGGCATCTGTGCTTACGTACGTATGTACGTATCTCGCGTAACTCAAAAACGAGTAGTCTCAAAACGTTGAAATTTTGTATATAGGACTGCTATAGCATGTAGATGTGCGCCTCCCTTTTTGGTTGCAATGGGAAGCACCAAAAGTATATAAATCTATTTATATATATATACCAAGTCTGTTACTCGGCTGAGTGAGTTCAGGTTTTTATTCTTACATGTTGGTAAATTGGGCATTTTTTGCTTTAAAAGGGATTGAATTATGTTGTTCTTATCTGCCGGTTAAAGTTTTATGCCTTTAGTAAATCTGCATGCAATATTTGTAGAATTATCAACAATTTAAAAGCTGTTTAAGTGCGGCTAAGCCTAATTATGGTCACAAAAGCAGCCATATTTGTTTACATTTGAAACTTAGCAGAATAGTGGATTTGATGCCAATCTAGAGAAACTAAGCTTCGCAACAATAAAGATAACGTCTTTTTTTTATCAAAGCGAAGCCTGAATCATAGGATATCATTCAAGGAAATACAAGTAAGTCTTTAAGATTTACTTCGTAACTTTTAATATGGATATTTATATATGGAGTTTTAAAGTATTTTTGCCTTGTTGCGAAGTGAGAACTGAATTAATTGAATAAGAAATACTGGATCGCATGTGAAAAACTGTTCCTTTTTTTTTTTTTTTTTTTTTTTTTTTTTTTTTTTTTTATTCTTTTTTTTTTTTTTTTTTTTTTGTTTAATTTCTTTCATACATCGTTTTAGATTTATTATAGCATTTGAATAGAACATGTGGCATCGATTAGATAATTCTTCAGATGATATATATGATTTTTGTGCATGCTGAGTTATAAAATGAATGAGATGTAACGCTGTTAAGGGAACCTAGTGCCAGAGTGCTGGTATGGAAACAAATATAGTGTTTTTTAAAGAGTACATTTATTATATTCTGGTTTATGTGCTATCTACGAAGTAGATTTAATTCAATCCAATATGTTTAAATGAAAAGCAGGAAAAATGCGTATAATTTAGTATTCCGTGCTAGGAAGTCATGTAGTGTACACATTAGACTTTTTTCGTTTTGAATCACAGATAGTGATGAAGCGGGAGATGCTCACGGGAGTCCAGGGCATCCCCTTCGATAAAATGTTTTCACTATAATATTGTTACGTGCGTAGGGGTTCGTTATATATTGAATGTACGAGTCGTAAAAAGTTAACAAAAATTTATTCTTTCCACAAGAAATAAATTAAAATTCTGAAATATTTCTTCACAGATATTCGCACAATATCACAATATCTCAAACGTTTAGCAAACACTCAGTTCAAAACAGATAAAATAATTCTATCTCACAACGAAATCGCTACAGCATTAAGTAAACAAGCAGCAGTTCGCTTTTTACAACAGGAACAACAACAACAACTGAGATGAGCTGTTTCAACTCGGCTTTTATAAGCTTTTTAATTATCAGTAGAACAATCACGATTTTTCTAGATTTTTCTGGATGGCAACAGTAATTACGAGATATTTATTTATTAAGCATTAAATGCACGCGCTCTTTTATTTTTATTGTTATTTTTTTTCGACGTAGCTTTGTCTTCAAAGATCGTTTGCGTTGCACAGGGAAATAAAAAGGAATTTTAATTACAATTCTAAATAAATAGCCAAATAAATGTGAAATTCGTAACATTATGATAAGCAATTAAAGTGGATGCCATGCTCATGAGAAGAAATTCGTTAAGTAAATGCCTTGCGCTTGCGTAAATGTCTCTGCATGTTTGAAACAAAAAGAAACTGTTATACAGCAAGAAGAACAAACCTTCCAAATTCATGCATAATACTGTACTTCCTAGCTTCGTTCTTTCAAATTGTAATGGATTATGTTCTCAACCTACATAAATGAGGAAAGGCAGAATTAACTCCAGTTAGGAAAAGTAAACATCTTATTTGCAATGATTAAAATCGGAAACACGTGGTTAACAGAAGAGTATTTTGAACATGAGCTATCGAAAGCGATGGCCATATTCTCTTCTTATTAATTAGTGAATGAAAGGAGCGCTTTCCAGAAATTTTCAGTGAATGATTAGTCAATAAAACTTTAAGAATTATATTTGTTTTAACACTGACGGAGATATCTGGAAAGATTTGCTGCACATCGTTTTCCAGTCAGAGGTAAGTACTTCCGTGCCTTTAATAGTACCTAACAGCATTTTAATCTAAATATTAGCGCTTCTTCGCATATGCTGTAGGTAATCTCAAAAAATATATTCTTTAAGTAAACTTTATTTTCTACTGATGTTAAAAATTTAAACTTCATTTAAAATTTTTAATAACAATACTAAATTTAAACTTTATTTTCTACTGTTATGATGTTTTAAAACGGACGAATCAGATTCAGAAATTAAAATTAAAATACTTCTCCGTTTCTACTTTTTGGAGCCAGTCACAAATAACTTATCAGAAATTACACGCATTGTTAATTTGTCGCTTGTATGTTAGTCCAGTAAGTGTGGAGTTGTTTGAAATCCTTTTTATGTCATAGACATTACTATTTGACACCTGTAACATTGTGGCTACTGTACGCGATGGAAAACCGGCTTCGGGTCTAATCTCTGAAGGCAAAGGTACGCGATGATACCCTTCATTTAGGCAGTATTGAGTACGTACAGAATCTGAGTACAGAATCTGAGTAGATTATGATATTATTATTAATGACGCTAGTGGCATTACGTTATTCAAAGAAAAAATCCTATAGTTATTTAAAGTTTGGATTTACTTGTCTTGACAATGAGAGTCAATTAAAAGACTTCAGCACATTGTATGCTACGAAGGGCTCGCAAACGAGTGTATGAAACATGAAACACTTAAGCGACACTAAGAGACGAAACACGCAAATGTAAAAAGAAAATCTGTCAAATCTTTCCAACAGTGTGTTGAAGAACTGAATAAAGAAATCAAAGCTATTTTTTTTCTTCTAATATAGGTTCCGCAACTAGACAGGCCTTAGAAGCTTCCTATATGTAACAAATCTTCATATCACGACAAAGCGGGGAACCCCCATTTTATAGGTAAGACCTTAATACTTTCCGATACAGAAGATACAATTAAAACAACTTTTAGTAAAAATTATCTAAGGATATTGATTTAATCTCAAACGATAAAGTTACACTCTGAATCAGTGACAGACTAATAATGTATAATCTGGACTTGGCAGTAGAATAAATGAAAGTCTGTTTTATTCATGTCAGACAGACGAAACAGCAGACGTTTCGAACGATGCACAGTTGGTTTGTTACGTCAGCTATGAGTTTTAATAGTGACATTCATGAAGGTATATTATTTTCGTAGACTCTACCACCTCGTACAACTGTAGAACAAATTTTTTAAGTCTAAACAAAGAAGAATGCAAGAACTTAAAACTGATCGGAAAATTGTGCCGGTTTTTATTCGGATGTGGCTCATGCACTCACCCATATGCGTGTGGCATTGTAGCTAAAGTTACAGCTGTGGCACTTGATGTTGGCCGAACCCATTGTTTCACTCACAGGAAAACCTTGGCGGCCAAAGATATATAATTTAAATCCAAACGTTTGTCAGATGGCAACATTAAGATAATCAATTTTATTAAAGCAAAGCCTCTGAACAGCAGAATATTTTCATTATTTTGTGGTGACATGAGTGGTAAGGACAAACAGTGTCTTCTTCATTCTAAGTTCGCTGGCATGAGGTCAGGTGCTCACACTCTGTGAATTAAGACGGGAAGTCATGTTATTTGCAAATGAAATCAACGAAAATTGGACGTCATTTCTTACTGATGAAATGTGGCTATATACATTGACATACCTGTAATGACACCGGAATAAACTGCAAGCATAAGGTATGGTTAATTTCTGGACCTCAATACTAGTGAAAACGGTACATCCAACGGTGCTTTAATTCCAAAAATTAGAATTCAGTTTGCTTCTACACATCTGTGAGCGAAAGAGTTTTCATAACTAGTTAAATTAAAGCAAAGCATCGTAATGTACCATCACTAACTCAATTAAAAGCAAAGTGCCAAAGTATCAAATTATTAGCCTGCTTCCAAATATAAGAATAGTTGTGCAAAATCGGCAAGCTCAACTTTTTAATGTGAATACCAGCATTTAGCTATGAATCGCTAAAACTAAATATTTTTTTCTCTTAACTCAGGTACTTAACATGAAATATAAAATTAAATGCATTTTATTAATTGTATTTAAAAAATGTATGTGTATTGATAGCAATATATGCTAAAAAACTGGTCTTAAAGAAGACAAGAATAAGGTAGTCCGCGAACATTCTAATTTGTAAAAGTGATCCTCACTTGAGAAAACTTTAAGAAAGGCTGAAATAAAAGATAATGCATCATGTTTTGAAAAGCTACCTATGAAGGCATACAATATTCGGCAAATATGTAGCCTATAAACTTTATTTTAGTAGAATAAATATAAAAGCGATAACATATGTTTAGACTTGAGCAAAATAAAATTAACTTCATTACCGTATTTTAGTCGAAAAAGAAATAGCCTGCATGCTTAGATAAATGAAAAATATATTCACACTTTCATTTTGTCAAAAAAGAAGTAGGTGTTTTTAACATAACAATATTTCATTTCTTTAGATGTACGATTTTTGTTGAAATATGATCAACATAAAGTTCCTTCTCTTGCACTATAGTTAATACGTATCAGACCAAAAAAAAAATCTGCTTTCCTAAAAGAACGCATTTTAGTTAATCGCAATACTTCCGAGTTTGATGCCGCTAAATACAATGTATGGCAGATTAAACAGCAAATGATCCAGATTCCGTGAAGCGAAATTACTGGAAAAAAAATACAGATAAAAAAAATTATCACGTTCATAAATTTTAGGTGTTATGAAACACACTGAATGGTGAGTTGACGATAAAGTTGTCCTGTAAAGAGAAAGAATATTTATTCATTCACAGATAGACGTCAAAAACGCAATAAGATGACGCAACAGGTAAATATCAACTTTCAACAGCTCATTTTATAACACCTCTTTCCACAACCTGCTAAGTAACGTTACATCAGCGCCCTCTCACGGAAGTAGCAGCAAGAGCGGAAAAAAGTCCTCCGAACGCGCGCCTGTTGATTTTCACCTTCCCGTTGTTGTCAGTAGCGTTGAAATGTCTGAGAAGTCGACTCTCGCGCGAGTTTCGGAGACTGTTCATGCAAAGCAGAATGGAGAACCATTATTCAATGGTCATGGACGTAAAATGCTGCCAAAATTTCTTTCTTACGACCGCGACCTAGCTCCCGAAGAGCCGGAGTCTCAACAAGTGCTCGAACTGACTCGAGTTTATAGGCAACTCCTGACTGGAATCCGTGAGGATCCCAATAGACAAGGACTGCTGAAAACACCCGAAAGAGCAGCCAAAGCATTTCTTTTCTTTACCAAGGGATATGAGCAAACTTTAGAAGGTAAGGTTTTTAAGTAGTAACTACACTGGAAGATTAATTACTGAAACTTGCAAGTTAAAAAGGTAAAGGTTCTCTGCATAAGATTTTCCACTCTTTATGAGAAAGGAGACAGGCTGCGTGCCGATAGTATCACAGAGACATTTAGTAGCAGTCTCCGTGTGAATTCATTGGATTCTACTTCTTATTATAGATACAATGATAATGAAATTGATTCAAATAATTTTATGGAATCCATGCAAGAACTAACTTTAACAAGCAAGCAAAAATATATAGGTGTATTTTTCAAGGGGAAAGTAACACAAATAAATATGTGGGAGAAAATTTAAATATTGGTTAAATTTATCTCTGACTTATTTCAATTCATTTTTCGTATCGTTTTATATGAAAGAATTAAACAATCTGAATGTAACATATTATTTATACAAAACACTCTTATTTTGTAAGGTATAATTGCTCTTTAATTTTTTTAATTAATACTAATAATATATCATTTTTGCTTCATTTCGTATGAAACATGATGTAAAATAAGGCAAACAGCCTCTTCTAGAAAGTTAAGTTCTTCAAAAGTCTTATTTCATCGCCAGCCTACAACTGTTGCCTAATCTCATTATAGCACCATTGAGCCTTCACGCAACAGGAGAAAAGACAGAAATATACTATCGCAAAATTTCTATTCAGTTCTTAATGACCACAAAATTTCTATTCATTCTTAATGACCGCAAAATTTCGAGTGGGAAATTTTACTACCGCAATAAGTAACTTATTTTTGCAAAGACTATTTAAAATAATGACTGAGCTCATAAATGAGCTTCTTTAGAGAATTAAACGATGTAAAGTAGCATTTATCAATTTCTTAAATTTTAAAATAATAAAATTCTTAATAATAATGTTTAGTATATGGTATATCCTTTAAATGCATTTTGTCTTTATGTAAAGTTTATTATACATACATGTTTATATATTTATTTGTATATGTGTATGTGCGTGTAGGCAAAAAAAGAAGTAAAAAAGCATTTTAAAAACCGAATGATCAATCTAGTCAAAATTAGCGCTTTCAGCTGCTAATTTTTTATGAATTTAAATAAGAAAGGAATTCTCAATCCTAGAAAAAGTCGTTTTTTTTTTCTAGGATTGAGAATTCCTTTCTTATATATATATGAATTATTACCTACGTTAAAGATATACTCATGTTGTAACGAATTTTCTCTTTCCTTACCGACTTCCCTCGTTGTCCATATCCGGCATGTCCAGCTGGCAATCGGAAGGTCCGGAGCTCGAATTCCATCTAGGGTATTGCTGATTTTTCCTATTTCTGGATTTGAAAATCTTTACAGAACCTACAAGTGGCCCCGAACTAAAATAGGGTAAATCATAGTTCGGTACAACTAGGAATTGGCCTTTCGATCCTTTCCTCCTCAGTTACTCTTTTAAGTAGGGGACACTGTGAATAATCTTTTCCTTCCTTGCCGCTCGTCTTCGGGTTGTAATTGGAAGCTCATCGTGCTAGTATCGGGCAGTCTTGAGTTCGAATCACGGCTAGGACATCGCTTATTTTTCATATTTCTTGCACTGAAATTAGCCTAATTATCCTACACTGTGCTTTGTCATTCACAGAAAATAATCGCAATTTTCCCGCTTTTTTACTGGTTTTCTTGAAACCTGTAAATTTCGGTTTGGTCTGATAAATATTCGAGCTTTCATAATTCTTACCGTTTTGTAGTAAAGTGTTATAATTTGTACATACATTTTGAAAACTATGAATACCAAATAATCGCAACAAGACTAAGTGCTGTTGCTTTTTGATTGGAAAAACATTCTTCCTTTATCGTATTTTTATTCTTCCTTTATCTAATTCGTAAGATATTTCATTTTCTTTAAATACCAATCTTAGTAACGATGACTTTTGTTTGAAGTCAAGCAAAAGTGCAATATTTTTAAACAAATACAATTATATTTACCATAGCCTTGAAAACTTAAACTCTGCTCTGACTAAAAACTGCTAACTGTATTTAAATATAAATTTCAGATGGAGCAAAGCAAAAAAAAAATATGCAAATGGCTTTCATATTACTTTATTATTTGTAGTCTGTAAGTTACTTAACGAAAACATATGTGAACAGAACGAACGAGTGTGAAAACTGTTATCACTGTTGTGCGGAGAAAGCACATTTCCATCGAAGTCAAATAATAATCTTTTATCTGTTACGTAACTAATGTTTTGAATGCATTCGTTGAAATAAGAAGACAAATTTATGGGTTTTTTGACAGAAGTTAAACAGTTCACGATCAGATCTTGATAAAATCGCCATTTTCCCTCCCACGCCTCGAGCCAAAAGAGAAAGAAAAAAAGAGTTTCCCCTTCCCTCCTCATCGAGAAACAGAGAAAAAGTTTAAGGATTTCAAGATTATGAGTTTAGATAGTATGAGCGAAGCGTCAAAAGAATGTTAGCGTAATTAATTATAATTCTTACTCATATAACAATTAAAAGCAAATCGTATGTTAATTACAATACTAAAAAGGTTATATTATTTTCTTATTTCAAATTATTTATTTTCTCATCGTATGTCCTTTTTTCTGAACTGCAAATCAAAGATCCTATTTCAAAAGGGATCTAGAAAATACTATGATAAAATAATTTTTAACTACCGCCCTCGGCGATATAATGGTTAATAAAGTCGGCTGTCATATTATTAGATTCGAGTTCGAATCCTGAAGAACACAGGGAAGTTTATAACTATACAGTGTCTTTGCAGCAAGTAAGGCACTTGAAATCTGTTACAACAAAAGTGCCCTTGAGAGACTGGCATTAGAGGAAAAAGTGGTAAGATACCCTTGATTCCCAACTACAACTGTTTTCAATCGCAGTATGGATGATTCTCTTTTGACAGAGTTTTAAGCCCAGTGCAACGAAAGACAGGCGCCCTCTCAACATTCCCCCCCCCCATTTTTCATGATGCAATTTAAGTGGTTATTGCTCCCAAATAAGCTGTCTTAATACCTGCTGCATAACATTGAATGAATTATTGGCCAGGGTTGGTGCAGAATATAAAATCCATAAACACAAGCTGAAAATCAGATATGTAATGCGCACGACGCAAAATTAGTTTATAAAAGTAATAGAAGTGAACAACAGAAGACAATACAATTTTAGAAAAAGAGAATAGGAAGTAAATGTGGAGTTTTTATGTTGACAAGGGAAAATGATCTCACCTAATTCATGCGCTTATATATCACAACGCAATTTCACACTTTCACTTAGGTTGCTAATTTGATTTTGGGACTGAACATTCTATTGTTCTGCTAACATGATCTTCATGGAAGTAATATCTGTTGGTAGAGAATTTCGCAGTATAGTAGCTCTTTCAGTGGTATCCTTAAGTTCTGTATAAGGTTCTATTCAAAAGATTTGGCTAGCTAATTGATTCGCCCATTGCCTTGGAGAAATTCATCCATGAGGTTTGCTCGATGTAGGAAGCGCATCTTCGTCCATAAAAATAAATTCAAATCCACATGCCACTTGCAAAAGGCTTTGCCTAATGTAACAAGACTTCATTTTATATTGTGGACCAGTGAATGGCAAACTCAATTATCAAAAAGCCAAAGATAACCATTTAGTATCTTTGTATAGTATCTTTCTGTATGACGATTAAGATTTCTTTTAAGAGCTAAATGTCTTTTCAAGAACCATATTTAAGATCTTGATCTGAGTCGATTTAAAGTAGCTACTAACATTAAATAAAACCAGATACCAGATGGCTAGCCAAATTTCTTGAATAGAACCTCATACAGAACTTAAGGATACGGCTGAAAGAGCTATTACAAACATAAAACTAACACGGCATGGAAAATTTCTCCTCTTCACCAGTGGTATTTCGCTGAACAACCAGGTCTGTCACTTCTGAGTAAAATATCTAGGCCTATCCAAACGGCCATGGCCAGATTCAGAAGTGGGCATCTTCGATGCATGGAATTCAAAGAGGGAGAAAAGACCTTCCCCTCGTGTGTCTGTTTCCTCCCTGTCTCTCCCGCTCACCTACTGGATTGTATAGGCGTCTGCTGGAGACAGCTGTCGGCTGAGCAGGAGATATCTGCGAATTGCTTGTGCGTCAAGGTCCCTTGGGCATCGTGTAGGCTATCCTGCCGCAAGGGGATTTAAAACAACAACAGATATCATAATAATAATAATTTTATTTACTGACGAAACATTTTACATCAAAATAAAAATATGAGAAAATACGCATTTAATCTGAACAATGGCACTTTTTTGGAAAGTTTGGATGCGCCAGGATTACGTGGCATAATTTTTAATTTCAAGCAAGATTTTAGGTTCTCACGAATAAAGCGATTTACTTTTGATATGATTCATGCTTGAAAAAGACTGTTCTCATGAATATGTATATTATCATGTCTTCCTTCTCCAAGTCTTCCACAGCAGACCATTTATGCTATGAATTAAGATCATATTAATTTATCCATACCAGAATTAAGGCCTAATAATTTGAAGCTTCATAATTTTTTTAACTCCAGTAACTACCTTTCAAAAGAGCTAAAGTCAATATTAAAGGGACAAATATTCAGTTCTGCTACTTAGAATTGATAAGCTTTTTTTTTTTTTACTTTCTCCTGCGAAGTAAAAAGAAAGTATTCTAATCGCGAAAAATTTCGGGTATCATATTTCAATGAAAATATCTATTTTGACCACTACCGAATGCAATTTAACAATGTTTTTGCGTGGCATCTTGTACGTAAGGACAGAATAAAGGAATCTTTTTCCCAAAACGAATTATAAAACTGATTCAAAATGGATTCTGAAGAGATTTTTTTCGTGTCCCCTGTGCGTACGTATGCGCATTCATACGTACGTATATATGTATGTATCTCGCATAACTCAAAAACGAGTAGCCTCAGAACGTTGAAATTTTGTATATAGGATTGCAATAATATGAAGATGTGCACCTCCTATTTTGGTTGCAATCGGCCGCACCAAAAGTATGTAAATACATGTATATACATATCCATTCTGTTACTCGGCTCAGTGAGTTTAGTTTTTATTGTTATATGTTGGTAAACTGTGCTTTTTGGGGGTGGGCTTTAAAAATGATTGAATTATGTTGTTCTTATTTTCCGGTTAAGGTTCTTAGCCTTTAGCAAATCTGTATGTTATAATTGCAGAATTATTAACAATTTAAAAGTTGTTTAAGTGCGGCTAAGCTTAATTATGGTCACGAATGCAGCCATATTTGTTTACATTTGAAACTTAGCAGAATAGTGGATTTGATGCCAATCTAGAGAAACTAAGCTTCGCAACAACAAAGATAACGCCTTCTTTTATTATTGCGAATTAAATCATGCTTAATCCACTCCGGAATTTGTTCGAGGAAATAAGTGTTTAAGATTTGCTTCGTATTTTTTAATATAGATATTGTGAGTTTTTATCTATTTTCGCCTTGTCGCAGAGTGAGATTTGAATTAATTGAATGAGAAATACTGAATCGTCTGTGAAAAACTGTTTCTTTCTTTTTTTTCTTTGTTTGTTTGTTTAATTTCTTTTATATATCGTTTTAGATTTATCATAGTATTTGAACAGAAGTTCTGGCAACGATTAGATAATTCTTCAGATGATATGCATAATTTTTGTGCATTCTGAGTTAAAAAATGAACGAGATGTAACGCTGTTAAGTGAATTTAGGGTCAGAGTGTCGCTATGGTAAACAAATATGATGAATTTTAAAAATGAGAGCATTTATTCTGTTGTGGTTTATGCACTATCGACGAAGTAGATTTAAGTTGAAATGAAATGCAAAATGCATATAATTTAATATTCCATACAAGGAAGTCATGTGGGGTACACATAAGATTTTTTTAACAAAGGGTAATGTCACTATGCTATTTCCGAACTTCTAAAACCTCCTTAGAAAAGCTTTCTTCATATTTAAAACTGTTGTTTTGAAACAGTGTCAATTACGGAATTATTTTCTTGGCGATGTTTCATTAAACTTGGAAAATGAATTAATGTTTCTTTTTCAAAATCTTGAATAAAAAGAGTTAATTTTGTTATTAGATATATTAGGAATTAAATGCATTTTTATTTAAATCAATCAGATTAAAAAGTAAAAAAATAATAATATTCATAAGAACTGCCTCTGTTGTTTTTAAATAGCTTAGTTTGCTAATCAATAACAAACAGATTCAATTTAATAGATAAATATCTTACATTTTCCCCACAGATTTGAATAAAAGTTGAAACAACGCGAAATCGTAGTTCGAGACTAATATGCCCTTTGGGCTAAAAATTCTCAGAAATAATTCTAATACTTTCACTTTAACAGTGGAGAAATATCAACCCGGAAATTACTGCTCGCTTAGGACATCGAATTCAAAAGACAAATCCGCGACAAATGCCTGAGTGAAATAGAATTTACGTAATGTATGAAAGGAAGTAATGAAATATAAGAGTTATTCGGGAAAACATTGGAATCTTCAGCAGATTAAATTTAATGAGGTCAAAGAATTATCATTAAAATTTTGTTCAAAAATCAATAATACAGAAACAGACTTCTGGATGATGTATACACAAAATTCAGTTTTGCTAATTCTGCGTTTTAAAACTTCTGGTCGGATATATAAGAAAGCGGGTGTTCTTAATAAAATTATATTTCATACATGACATTCGCAATATAACAAACGATACATACAATTGTATAGAGCATCAAAACATTGAAGTTGAAAAGAAAAAAAATAGAAGTAGTAAGGTTATTAATTATGCTCTTAAATTTAATATGTTCTCAGATTTACGAATTTTACAAAGGTCAAGGATTTAGTCAAAATATCTGAAGAATGTTTTGAAGTTGGTACGTGATTCGTTTTTATTACTCCTTTATCTACCAAAACTTTAATAGAATGATACCTGGTATCAATATGCCTTGATCCCTTACTATTTTCAAAACTTTTTTAGAATGAATGCACCGGAGTCATCTAAATTTAAATTACAACACAAAGGCTTTTCGTGTTATATCAGCTACAGTACTAGCTAAGGAACAATTTCAGATGAAGCTAGATGCAGAAATATATTCTACTTCACAAAATGATGTGGCAGCATAGTTCTTGTTTGCTTGAAAATCGCTACAATAGATTTCCGTAGTAAATCATTATGCACCCCTTGTAAACGTGTTTGAACCTCTTGTCGATTTATCACTAACCCAATCTGAGTTTGAAAATGCTTCCATTCATTAGCAGTACAGTTTCTTTGAAATATTTAAAAATTCTTTTTTGCTGATTACCATGTTATCGATTCAGCGTCTAAATTCTGACTGAGATAAGATACAGAAAAAGAAATATATGTACGGCTTTCTTGGGAAATATACATCAAACGACGAATCAGCTCACGATAAGGCAAGTTATAAACAATTTCATCAACTGAATTTATTTCGAAAGTAGAATCCAGAGGTACTTTTGATTCTTTACAATTCTACGTGTTAAATCTTAGTAAAATTTTATTTATCTTTTCATAAATGTATGTTATGTTGGCTGAATTCTCTAATCCTACATACCTGTTGAGTTCTTTGTTTTCCAGGCTATTTCATTCATAGCATTTTCATTTCCAATCACAAGACTATCACCTTATTATTAAATAATGAAGAATCTGTTCATCGAATTGTGAAGAAACGGTGGCAACTAGAGCCACTAAATTTTGAATGCACATAGTTCTTCACCCGAATATGCGCAACTCAAACCCTGAATTTCTAATTTTTTTTATTTATTTCATATTTTATGCAAATTTAAGGATATTTTCATTTACAGCTCAACTGTATTAAAGCAATGTATTGTCACTGGGCACAACGTAAGATATTTTATGTTTTAAATTAAATTAGATTTAATTAGACAACTTTTTCTTTCAGATTTAATCTGCCTATTATGTATTAACAAACTAAATGATTTAAATGCAGCGAATTAGTTAGGCTAGCGAACACACTCGTAAATGACAATTACTACATCTTCCTTAGTGTAAATTTAAAAAAAAATCATTCTTTCATCTTTTAAAATTTGTGTTCTGTCGTACGAGTATCGTCTTAGCTCCTCAAGGCTATACAAAGAAAAATCTTCTCAACTTTAAGGCATTTCCACTAAGATAACACCATCAGAAAGTTTGATAGGCACTTCGTCCTTTAATACTTCACTTAGAAAGCTACAGGTATATGTAATTGACGAATAAGCCAGTTCTTTTACATGACTAAAAGAATCATTCTTATTATATACTGTAGTTTTTCTACGTGGGTATGTACTTTAGTATCTACACCTCCTTTTGGCATCCTTTAGCTGCTAAGCGTGCTTTGTAGTACCATTGCATTTATTTCGAAAACTCCACATTGTGTCAACAATTATAGCGCCTTTAGGTAAGCATGCTTCTTCCAAGTTTCCATTTTTTAAGTGATATCAATGTTTCTGAACAACTTCATTCTACTGAATATCCTTCACAGGATCTTGGTGTTTGTGTTCTTCACTTGATGTCAACAGATAATATTTAACAATTAATTCACAGTCAGTTAAGTATTAAGGCTTCTTCACAGTTTTTCAAGAATTTTTTTATATGTATGAGCCGCGTGAGCGGTCTGATGCTTAAAGAGGTAATTATAAAAAAGAAAATATATATAATTATTTTAATGTGTTCAATCGGTGTAATTTTACAGGTGCAAGTAATAATAAATAATACTAGAGGTGAAGACTTGCATTTATTGCTTTTAAATCGACGATTTATTAATAATAAATAAATTAAAATTGAAAGAAAAATTAGATATCTTATGCTTTGCCCAATGATAAAACCACTGGTGCATGAAAGATAAAAATAGTTTGTGCATGAAAGATAAAAATAGTTTACTTCAGGCAACATATTACCTTTGAATAAGAGTGTTTGTAAATCAAAATGTCATAAAATTTGCACAACATCTCTACATATAATAAAACAAAGAGTCTGTGTGTGTGTGTCTTTCGTTCGTGTTGCGAGTAAGCTAATAGTCCCAGGGCCACGACATTTGGTACGTAGGTGTATCTACACAAGAGCCAGTGCACCTAGAAACGATTTTTTCGAAATTCCAATTAGAATTTTTTTTATTTTATGTTTTGTGACCAAATCGAGTGATTTTGAGACATAATGGGCTACAGGAAAGCGAGATTTCACTCTATACATTTCATTTTTACATCGTCGTGAAGCGTAGACACTTAGCTATTTTACGAAATTAAAATAAATTTCGTATTTCAATTAATCGATTAAATACGAATTTATTTAGGAAGGTGAGCTTAACACCTTTTCAGCGGAATTTTTTTAAAAAAACTTATTTTAAAAAATGTGCTGTTTATTTTTTGATTTTTGGACACGTTGAACTTTAAATCCTTTCGACTCCTTTTAAAAAAGAATTTTGGAAAAATAATAATATTTTGTATTTTTTAAAAATTTTTTAAATGAAGCTTCCGAATACACTTCTCACATCTCAGATATTTTAAAATGTAGTTTTGGCAACAATTTTCCTTTCTTATTGTTGTTGATAGATTTTTGATGAAATTGCATCATTTTGAATAATTCTTTTAAAAATTTCGGTTTGGCAACAATTTTTCATCGTATTTCTTATGTTACTGTTTTTAAGAGACTGAAAAGTTTAAGAAATTAAAAAGTTGTTTCTTTTTGCAACGGTAAATTGTTTAATTACTTTATTATTATAATTAACATTTGTATCTATATTATGTTTTAATTATATATAATTTTAATTATAAAAAAGTTTTGCATGATATTTTTTAATCTGTTTAAGTTCTTAATCTGTTTATACCATTTGAGTTCTTAAGATTTTGCAAAGGGAAGTTGGTTAATTTATTTATTAGGATAATTAATATTTGTATTAAGGGATATTGCTTATTTCGTTGTATGCTTTTTATATGTAATGCATTTCTAACTGAATTTTTTTTACGTTGTTGTTTGTTTCTTTTTCGATAAAATTGTTCTGCAGAGTAAAATTCTGTGCAGTTTTCAAATTTCATGTTTGGTGTTCTCTTTAAGCATTTTTCTGGTGCACTTAAAAGCCAGACGAAGGCTGGCCGCGCAGCGGCTAGTATTAAATAAATTAAAAACCAAACTCAAAATTTAGGCTTCGATGTGTACATGTTCGAGGGGGGGATTATGTATGTCGAAACTTTGATTCCTCTACGTGCCGCCGTTTTTTAATCACGCGAGGAACATACGTACATACAGTTTCTTCATTACTTAAGAACTTTCTGTATTACATCGAATATCATCGTTTCAAGGATTTTGGTAGTCTTCTTTGATCAAAATCTCTAAATTGAATATGTGTTAAATTTCTCGAAGGCATCAGTTCCACTGCAAATGCTTTCATTACTTAGATTTTCGTTTAATGATGTTTCATATGTTCATTGTTTTGCATTATCAAAAAGTGCAACATGCTTGAAAACTCCTTTCTGAAGCTAACATCTCGACCTAAAATTATTTCAATTTCTGGAATCCAAACTATGTATCCATCTTTACGTCTACCGTACTCAACTACGAATCTTTATACTGCTTTCTTGTCGAATTTCTGTAACTTTGAAATAGACACAAAGCAGTTTGCTCCAAAAGTGTTAAAACGACAAATGGTAGGCGATTTCTTATACTAAAGTGTGTATAAAGATTTATAATCTGTTCTAGTATCGAGCCTATTCTGTTAATGATCTAAGCAACTTAGTTAACAAATTCAAACCAGAATTAACACTTTAAAGTTCGTATGTTAAAGGTCTGATGCATTTTTAGAACTTGCTATTTTTAGAAAAAATAATTTTTCTGATAAGTTCTATGCGTATACCAAGTTCCAAGTTCCACTTATGCCGAGATTATTAAGCATTCTGCTTGATGTGTTCCGGCTGTCATCAGATGTTTGCACTGTGGGCGCTGAAGAGAGAATTAGTCCGAAGCGTGAGTCCAAAAGTGCAGGAGCTAATGGTGAAGGGGCGTGACCAGTTGTCACGTGGGCTGGAAGCTGACTTATCATTGGTTGCGAATCTTCTAAAGAATACTTCGTTAAAGTTGCAATTAAATAAAATATAAAACATACATGAAAGTAGAAATAGTAAAATAATTGCATAAACCAGTCCTCTATATTATTTACATATGTACATAGTCCAAGTCCATCAGGAGATAAACACAAGACATGGAAAGATGAGCCTGTAGGTCACATGGGTAGTCACCCACCCAAGTTCAGGCTCAGACGCTTGCTGCTTGAGTTTGGATCTCTGAAATACTATTGAGATCAATATTTAATAATCTCTAATTAAGTGGGAAAGTCTTGATTTTCCTTAATCAGGTAAGCAGCGTAAGGCCTGAGAAACCTATCTTCAGCAAGTATCTCGTAGTGAAACAAGTTCATAAGATGTTCACAATTTAACGCACCTTTGAGGAAACTTGCATTAATCTTGCGAATAAATTGATTTAGTGGTTCAATTTTCATATCTTTATGCAATACTTCGTTTCTGACATAATAGTAGGCATTTGTGCTAATCCTAAGAAACTTGTTCTGCACTTTTTAAAGTTTCTCTATATCTTTTTCAGTGGCGGTAGCCCAGGCTGACGCCGCATATGTCATAATTGGTCTGATGGTACTAAGATAAATTAGTCTTTTCTTATACAGATCCAGTTTCGAAAATTTTCCGATAATTGAGTAAAGACATTTCATGACTCTTAGCGCATGGCTACGAGTATTCTCAATGTGTGGAGTCCACGTGAGTCTATTATTGATAGTTATGCCAAGATATTTAGTTTTGTTGACAATTGGCACAGGTTCATTAAACAGTAATAGCTCCTTTTTAAGGTGAGAATTCTTCTTTCTTTTCCTTACAATAAGGAGTTGCGATTCTTGTGCATTAATCCGCACTTTCCAACGTTTGCACCAGTCTTCAATGTAAGGGACGTTTTCCTGTAGTTTTTTGATTGCGTGATTAACATTCGCTGACTTCACTGCAACAGCAGTGTCGTCAGCATGGCATGCAAGTATTGCATTACTATTGTAGTGGATTTTCGGGAAATCTGCCACGTAGAACAAGTAAAGTATCGGACCTAAAACCGATCCCTGAGGAATGCCACTCAGCATGATTCTTTTAGTAGAGAGAGAGTTTCCAACGGAGACTTTGAAAGTTCTGTTTGAAATGAAAGAGGATGAGTTCTCTTTCAAAATCAAGATCAATCAATTTACAAATTAGCCCCTCATGCCAAACGCGGTCGAAAGCTATGCGTATACCATTGTTATTGCAGCCTTTTATAATGTATAGGAAATCCGTGTTGAACGCGTGAGTTGTATCATCAAATCACAGTCATTATTTCTGTATCCGAAAATCTTTCACCACAAATTACTTTTGCAATTTGCACAATTTCTTTGACTTCATTTTCAGTCGAGAGGAATCTTGTAAAATTGTTGATGAATTCTAGGCAGAGCTGATGGCAGCAAGAATTCAATTTTGATGAAAGCTTGTTGAGCCGTGTATGAAAGAAATTCTAGCCTTGGGCAATTTAAATAGAAGCAATTAAGATAACACGTATACGCGAAATCTCGTTCCTCACATTTATGTTCGACAAAGATTTATTTATGATCTTCTCTTCCAGCAATATCATTTTGTTTTGAAGTATAAAGATTGCTATTCTAGGATTTGTAGTAATATTAAAAATAACTTCATTTATTTGCGGATTGTTAAATTCAGTGCAGCCATCTGTTAACATCTCTTTAACTCTGTAATCACAATTTTTAACTAATCACAATTCTTAACTGCAGGAATGAACTGCCTTAATTATTTCTGCGATTTTAGATGTATTCTTTAGAAAGTAAACAAACCTAGATTTTGAAAAATCATCTTTAATTATAAAAGAGTACTATTTTAACCTAAAGAAAATTCTGACATTGGTCCACAAACATGTGCACTTACAATTTCATCAATTTTTATTCTTCTATTTAGGCACGTTTCGTAAACTGAATTACGCATCATTTTTCCATAAACATAAGCATTATTCAGTTCTTCAATTAATTTCACTTTAATTTTTTTGTTTCTTCAATATTTTCTGGAGTAAATTTGATTACTAAGTCGTTCATTCTACATTTAAACATTAAATATAATTCTTGATTTTTGATCGATCACGATTCTATTTCACGAATGTCTAATTTGTCGACAGTAGTACAAGAAGTTTCTCTATATTTAATTCTTATTACCAGTTTGTGTACATCAGTGGCTTGTCTAACATCAATAGCAACAATTTCATTTCTTTAGTTCTGAATTCACGGAAGTTTTAAGAAGCATATTCACCTAAATTATAACTTGACACTGAACCAGAAAGGAAATTGTTTTTGAAGTACATCAAGTTTGTCTGTTCCAATAAAGCATTTCATTTATTTTACGCGTACCTTTAGAATATATATGAACTCCATTTCCAAGTCTGAGGGGCTTAAGTATCTCAAAAGAACATAAAGATAGTTCCGAAATTCAGACACCACTAAATAAACCGAGTCTGCAGACTTTTGTTCGCAATCATCATGAAATTTAATTAATATTTCAGAGAAATTAAAAGATTTCTTTAGCAATTTTATTACCTCTACCCCATTCCTTAAGTTTCTCTTCATAACTTTCAGTATCAACTTCCAGTTTATAAAAGTGCCATTTAATGCATCCCGTGCAACTAGAAATGCACTTATTTGAAATTTCCATTGTGTCCATACAGAACAACCGACCAAATGTTTTCATTTGTAATACCTCCACTTTTAAAAAAATTAGAGTAGTTCACATAGCGTTAAAAATGTGAATAGAACAGCTTTCAATTGTGCAACCTACCTTTAAAACAAAAATTAACAGCAAGTTCTAAAAACGCATCAGAACTTTAAGATACGAACTTAAAGTGTTATTTCTGGTTCCATAACGTGCAATAGGAAAGATAGGCCTGTTGTTCTAAAAAAATTTATTTTATGCATAAGATACATGCAGATATATGTATTGTTTGTCCCGTTATATGTATCGTCTGTTGCATAGTGAGCATGTTTGTTGCATGCTCACTACGCTACAAACGATACATGTAACGGAACAGATTATCAAAACACTGAAGTTGATGTAGAAGCAGATGTGGTACGGTGATAATTCTCAATACTTCTTCACGTTCTGAAACTTGAAACGGCATTTAAACATTAAATATAATTCTTGATTTTTGATCGATCACGATTCTATGCAAACTTAAGATCTTATGGGAAAAGATGAGGCAGATATTAAGAAGATTATTAAAGGGAGGGGCAGATTTTAAAAATTCTTCAGGATTTTACAGCTTTAAATTAGTAACATATTTTGTCCCTTATATTCCGAACATTTTAAAGTAGGGATGGTCAACCTGCGGCACGCGTGCCACAGTGTAGCACGGTGGAGTTTTAACAGTGGCACGCGAAGACATCTTGAAAAATTAGAAGATTTGAAAAGTAATAATATCGTCTGTATCAATTCTGTCGATGGATACACATAAGCACATTAGAAAAATATATAATAATTCAGTTTCTCTGCAAGACGTTAAATGTTACCCAACTAAAATCCAAATCCAAATTATCGATTTTACACTGAATATTACACTGAATAGCAAAGATAAGGAACTTAATTCATCTACAAGTGATGCAAATTATATTGAATTTTGGAAATTTGTACCAAGAAGCAATTTTCCAAATTTACACGATTTGACTGTCAGTTGTAGATTTGGATCAACATATGTTTATGAACAAATGTTTCCTAATATGAACATAATAAAATCAAAATATCGTTCGAGATTAACTGTGTAAGGTTTATCAAAATTTTAATAACAGTTATTTTAAGTTTATGCATCTTTCCTGTCTTTTCTAGCTTCAGCTTACAATTTCGTACCAGAGTGTACTATTTTTAGAAACGCGGTTCATGCAAATGAGTAAGAATAGTATTCAAGTCGATGTTTCACCGACTTCGTGAGAGACCCTGAGTTCCTGACTAGCACGCGTTTGTCTTTTGGCTACGTCTCTCTAAACTATTGCTACGCTCAGCCGTACTTTAGGCCTTTGTTTCGCTTCGCCAACTTAATTAAGATTTAGGGGCCATCTACTTAGAATCTTGATTGCTTCGGATATATTCTTCAGTTAGCTTTAGTTAAGCTTAGTTAAGTTTAATTTCATATTAATTTAAGTTCAAGACCAAGTGGTGCCAAGTGGACCAAGCTTTGCTCTGCGTTCCGAGATAGGAACTGATTGTATCATATTTATTTTGAGAAATAAAATGTTCTTAAGTTTTACGTTTCTGTTCACACACTTTAGCGATTATTCGCTGATTAGTGTTAGGGATTTTAAAGAATTGAACTGTGAATGAAATAGGTGAAACCCTACAATTGATATGCACCTTAAACACCTAATGTTCTTAACGTCTTTCAAGAACTAATCCTAATATAGATCACTTGGTAAAAAACTACATATTCAAAAACCACAGTTATTAAGTTCTGACTGTTTAATAGTTTATTTAGAATTAAATGTTTCAGTGTATTAACTTTTTTTATACATAACCTAATTGGCTGAACTTTTAAAATGTTTATTAATAACAAAACTCTAGTTTGTACGATTGTTTTATTTATTATATTATTGTTTAAATGGCCAGTACTCAGCCTTACATAAAAAAATGGCCATTTTGCATAAAAAATCTTATAATCAGCCTATAAATAACATTTTTCTCCTTTTTATATTTTTTAGTATGTTGGAAAAGTTGGAAGTGGTACACATAACTGTTTTTTTTCTTCGGATAGTGGGACTTTTCCCAAAAGGGTTGATCACCTTTGTTTTAAGAATTGAGAACAATACATTTATCAATCCGTGGATATAAATGACGATATGAAAATAAAGTCAGTCACAAAGAATGAATTGTATTAGTTATTAATTAGAATACGAGAACGAACGAACGAGAAGAGAACGAAACACGTTTTGAAGCATATTAATCAACTTTTATGAAGCTTTAATTCATTTTCCTCTGATGAGTCCTCAGTTAAAGTTTCAATAAAAGGAGATTAATTTTTATATTTTTATTATCTTGTATATATATTTTCACTTTTTACATTTTTAGTTTTCGAGTTTGTACTACTATGATGATTTTTATTTTGAAATGTTTTGATTTTGTGTTTAACTCATTTACAAGGATTCAATTATTAATATTGTTGAGGAATCGCCTTGCTTTGACTCACTTCTAGATGCTTGACGTTTATATATATATATAAACTTAAAGCATCTGTTATAAGCAAAAATATAAGTGTGTATGAGTGCCTTAACTGACCACTATAAGAAACTGTTTATGAAAATGAATGTTATCTATCAATAAGCACGTCTTAGGGAAACTTTCCAATAACAAGCTTGATTTCAAAATTGATGGGAGAGGGCTTGCAGTTACAGATGGACAAAATATTACGCAAATATGCTCATAGGATTCTTTTATTGCGTTAGATATCATGAGTAAAGTCAGTTTATTTAAACTCTTCTTTGCTGTTGTTATCAATATTGTGTGTATCATCAACTTCGCCTTACTTTTTTGTCAAATTATATCCTGTCTTATCACCGAAATAACATTTATTTTAGCGCTCACGAAAATATTTTGAAATAATCTTAACTGATTTCACAAAATTTTAATGAAAACATAGTTTAATCCTTCTAAATCCTGAATTAATTTCATACTTTTTGGACAGTATTTAAGCACGAAAGTTATTGGAACCGTTATTGGAACACGTACAAGATAAAATTTCATTTTCAAGACATTGCTTAAAATACTATATATATATATACACTCACGTTTGTGAAAATTGCAACACCAAGAAGGAATCGTCATATTTGAATGATATATA
>KK116692.1:177633-193565 GCA_000611955.2 Stegodyphus mimosarum | reverse complement strand
AAAAAACATGTAAAAATTTTTTGTGGGTGTGTTTCATACTTAAATTTAGTAACAATTATTACATAACATACATTTTCTCAAAATATTAAAATATTAATTTAATAAAAATACAATTGTTTAGAACGGAGCAAAAAATGGCTCACATAAGTAATGGGACATCATTAGACTATGCAACAAAAATCGTCTAAAAATATTTTTTGGGGTTTTTAATTTTACTCAAAAGCAATTGTCAATAATTTATAAAATCGTCTGCATTATTTCTTTCCAGTTTGTTTTGGAAGTTTTGTGTTTTTTAGCTCTGTGCAGCCATGAATGCTAAACGAAAAGAATTTCAGAAACTTTGCCTGAAATTCGAAAATTAGTTATTATTTTGCATATTGAACGTAGAAAATATATTAGAGAAACTACTGAAACAGTTAACTTGAGTCATTCAACAGTTTTCAATATCATTAAACGATATAAAAAGAATCATATGATTCAGGATAAAAGAAGATCTGGCCGACCATCAAAGCTATCCAATGGAATAAAGCGAATTATCGTTCGAAATATTAAAAAAAATTCAAGAATAAGTGCTCATAAAGTTGCTGCTGATTTACAAGCATTATATGGAGTAATTGTTAATCCTGAGACTATTCGAAGAGCATGTCGATCTACTGGATATCACAATAGAGCAGCCAGGAAAAAATTCTTCGTAAGTGAAAAGAATAGAAAACTCAGACTGGCTTTCGCAAAATCCAACATAAATAAGAATTTTGATTACTGGAAAGAAGTTATATTTGCTGATGAGAGTAAATTTAATATATTTGGTTCTGACGGTAGAATCTTGGTGTGGAGAAAACCCAGGGAAAAATTTCGCAAACAGAACTTGGTGGCAACAGTAAAACATGGTGGAGGAGGAGTTATGGTATGGGGGTGTATGTCGTCCGCTGGAGTTGGTAATCTTGTTTTTATTGACAGTATAATGGATCAGTAAAAGTATATTGGCATATTAAATCAAAATTTGAAATCTTCAGCACGAAAATTGAACCTTCCTAACGATTTTAAATTCTACCAGGACAATGACCCCAAGCACACTGCTTTGAACGTTAGACTCTGGCTGCTGTATAACTGTCCTGAAATAATAAAAACACCACCACAGTCTCCAGACTTAAATCCCATAGAGAATATTTGGCAAGAATTGGAATCAAGAATTCGCAAACACACCATTTCTTCAAAACAACAATTAAAATCGGTGCTTCAAGAAGAATAAAATCACTCCAGAAATCACAAAAAAATTATTCGAATTCCTCCCAAGAAGATTAAAACATGTTCTAAAAGTAAAAGGAAATCCAATAAAATATTAAAACCTTTTAAAAAGTAAAATTTTTGGATAAATATTTGGTGGAAAAGTAAGTGCCCCATCACTTATGTGAGCCATTTTTTGCTCCGTTCTAAACAATTGTATTTTTATTAAATTAATATTTTAATATTTTGAGAAAATGTATGTTATGTAATAATTGTTACTAAATTTAAGTATGAAACACACCCACAAAACATTTTTACATGTTTTTTTTAATTTATTTTACCACACTTTCCTTTTGTAAAGCACAAGTGTCCCATCACTTTTGTGAGACACTGTATATATACGAGCTGTCATATCAGTTCTTTGAGAAAAGCATGTACAAATGTATTCCAGTAATCTTTTGGAATACATTTGTACATGTTTGTACATAATTCCAGTACTTTTTCCAGTAATCAGTATGCTCCATATATTCGCACAAATAAACAACAGCTTTGAATTTTAGTTTCAAATAAATTCATAAGCAATATTTTGCATTTATGAGTATCTATTTTATAAACACGAAATATACACAACGTATCACTAGCGACGTCCTTTCTTTTCAGACGGAATCATTTAATCTGGCATATGTCATACCGATCAGATCTTGGTAATGTTGCCTTAATTTTTCAGGGTTAAGATAAATATCGAATCAACGAAAAGCTTTCATACTTTCCGGATTTGGAGGTGCTTTTGACCCCGCAGACACTGTTATTTCAGTCGGGAATCTATATCTGATGTTTCACAATACAGGCAAGCGTGTTACAATCGGGCCTAATATATCAATTGCACTCGTGTTAACTCTTTCTAAAGTAAAGACAAGCTACGTCAGAAGCACCGATAACAGCTATCGCATTTTCTAACTTTATAGATAAGTATTCTTACGTTCTGATATCCAGCGTTACTTTGTTATCAACATTAAGTAATACTCAAAATGATGTTTACAAGACAGAGCAGAAAAAGCAACATCTGTTATGCACCGCATGTGATTATATTTTTGATCTATTGCAACATCTAATATCAGTTTTATATAAGCTTGATTCTTTCTGATAAAACTAGAGTTTTCCGCTATGTTTTAAATAGTTCTGCAAAAAAGAATTCGGGGGAGGGGAAACTGAAAGATTTCAGATTTTATATTACACCCACAGGGGCGTTTTTATAACGTTTTATGTGTTACCTTTATTTATTAAATATCGTGTTCTTTGCACTTAAACCATAAAATTCAATTCAACAGCAATATAATAAAATAATTTAAAAAGAGCATATCTTTAGAATTTCCGATATACAGTTTCGTGCGCTGGAGATACTTTTTTTTTCGCACAGTGTTGTCGTTGCTCACTTTGAAATCCTTGGGTTTGTTAATCAAGAATTCGCTGAAGTTTCACAAGATATGAAATAGTTAATAAAACAAATTCCAAATTTGGGCTTCCAGATGCCCATATTTGAGTGGAGGACTACGTTATTCAAAATTCGATGTCTCTAGGTACCGTTGTTTTTTTTACAGTGTGAGAAACATACATACATACATTCATGCAGATTCTTCATTATTTAATTTCTTTAAATGTAATGTAATATGTGATCTAATATTTGGTAGCAACAGTTTGAAAAGTGAAACGCCGTTTATAATGAACCAAAGCAGAATGCCAAAACGAAATGAATAGCCCTTCTGCGCAAATAACACCTTCGGGCTAATAATTATATAATTCCATAATGAAATATTTCTGGAAAGAAAATTAATTATGCGAACTATATTCGCGGTAAGGAGAACCTCAAAATTTCATGCGAACTTGACAAATGCAGACGAAACATGGTTTCTTATAACGTGACAAATTGCAAGTTCTGTGGACAACATAAACAAAACTGCGAAATAATTTGTTGCTCAATATTGTTGCGTTTTACGGGTTCGTGGATTTGAGAGTATCCGATGAAAACACGATGCAGAACAATAAAAAGCACAATTTATTTACAAGAATCACTATTTACAGCACAGTTCCAAAATCACCTTTAAAAGCGTCGAAAATCTACAGTAAATACGCTGAAACAATCAGCAACACAGCTTCAGGCTGTAACTCTAAAGGTAGCTTCACAGCAACACTAAACTTATAATAAACACCATGGAACAATCACCAATACACTGTCAAGCTATACTGTAAAGGTCGCTTCACGGCAAAGCACTATCTCGATCGCTTTCCGTTCTCAAAACTCTCTCGTAGCTTAGCACTCACAGTAAGCAGCTATTCTCATAATTCTCACAACACTCACAATTAATCACACTCTTAATCACACTCTGCTAGCTCTCAGAAACGCAAGGGTTTATATAGCTTTTCATTAGGTTCCACAGGTTTCGAGAAATATCTCGACAGGAAATTATTCTAGAAGCTTCCCGATTGGACCATGGGATATCGCCAATTTGGTCGCCAAATGGGCGATAGAGTCGCCAATCTGGCAACCCTACCATACACTATTTTATGGCAACCCTAGTGCTATGCCGGAAAGCTTACATACAGGCGCAACCGCCGAATTTTTCGCAACAATATTTAAAATCGTATCGCGCGTTTCATTTTATTTACAAACATTTTTCTTGATCTATTTGAAATTATGACTCTTTTTAATAGTTTGAAACAAGTGTTAAAGGAAATGTATGTAAAAATGTGTTTCCTTTAAAAAACGGAGCATGTTGACTTTTCCACGATCATTCGTGATGGAAACGTTGGGTCATCCGGAAAATTCTGCGGCTTTTCGATGATAGATACGAAAAGTATGAAACGAACAGTACGAAAAACATGCGCAAACTTCACTGACGCACATAAGTATTCATTTATGACTTTTTGTTATCTCTCTGCATCCGGAAAATTCCTTTTTTTTAAAAAGCTGTTAGGTTTTCGTTTGTAAAGAAGTTAATCGAAGTCGTGTCACTCTTCAAAAAAGTGAATCGTTCATAGAATTCTGAAGTGCCCTGAAGAGATGGGAATGCAAGGAACAGGCTTTAATAGATATGGCGGAGTGATACGAAACATCACAGTTTATGCTCAATAAGGCTCTATCGTGACATTCATCGAAATGTAGGGCTGAGTTATGAGTGTTGTCACGATGGAAGACAAAGTCTTGTGGCTGAACATAGGTGTTGTCATGATGGAAGACAACATCGAAGTTTTAATCTCCTTCTCCCGAGAGTCAGAACTTTATCTAGTGATTTTTTTTGTTCGATTTTGTAGTAGTCTTATGTTCGACTGCGCGCTTCTTATAGGACTGATGTTCTGTGATCCGAGAACTCGCACACATTGACCTTATCTAGAGTACGAAAAAGTTCGAGTATTCATGTAAAAGGTTGGCTGTTTTAATGAATAGTTCTCTTAATAGTCGTGGTAATAAAGTTGTGTTTTAGCAATGTGGCGTCATGTCTTCTGAGAATATTTACTGAGCCATATCTTTCACACCTATAATCTGAACAATTGGTCAGTTCTGGGCACTTTGCTTAGATTTTTGCTTTTAAAACTGCCATTTTAGGAACAGTATTTTTCCAAAGTTATTGTCTAATTTGGTGGCAACAATTCTTACTTTATATTCCCTTTATAGTTCCATCGCACAAAGCATTACTTTTTTGGAATGCAGTCTTTTCTGATGGCATTAAAGGAAGTCCTTCTTGCTTACCCCATGTTCCTTTTTTTTTGTAACATTATTCTATATTGTCTCCACCTCTCATCCCCGGCAATGAGCCGTTTAAAAAATGAAATTCTTTATTTTTTTCCAGCAAATAACCTCAGGTTATAATAATATAATCTTTAGTTATTCTTTATTTTTTTCGTCAAATAATCTCATGTTATAATTCAGTAAATAATCTAAACAGGAGCAAGCATATTCTGTTCTTTCGTAGCATCTTATATACCAGATTTTCTTCAAATGATCATGTGCTTTTTTTCTTTTCGCCATCGACGGAACAGCTGGCCCACTGGGGATCAATGGGCCAGCTGTTCCGTCGATGGCGAAAAGAAAGAAAGCACATGATCATCCAGCTGTTCCGTCGATGGCGAAAAGAAAGAAAGCACATGATCATCCAGCTGTTCCGTCGATGGCGAAAAGAAAGAAAGCACATGATCATTTGAAGAAGATCTGGTATGATCATGTGCTGTCTTTTTGCAATATTTAAACTGTCTGGTAGTCCTGAATTGTATAACATGGATTTTCAGCGATAGCTCTTTTTAATAGGCCCTTGCTTACACTGGGTAGTCATGCAAAACGGATATCATCTTCGAAGCTGAAATTTCCATGCTATAAAATTTTCAAATCGCCTTCAAGCTGTGTCATCAGAAATAGCACTTTATCCATGTATAGCAAAAATTTTTCAAACAGTCTGAATAACATTTTTTCCTTTTTTAAAATCAAAGAGCATTAAATGATGAAAATTAATTTTTAAGCTCCTCATACTAAACGCTACATTGAAAAAATATTACACGCCGGTACATGACAGAATTAAGCAACACGAACACAAAAAAACCCATATTTAAACACCCAGTTCAATCAAGATCATTTTGTATCATCAGAAGCAGCATTCATTATCTAGCTGTTAAGCATTTAGTTTTAGATTATGAACATAAAAAACTACTTTTATTCAAGTTTTGTTATTTGCCGTTATTTTCTGTACTTTTTGATGTTCAATTCATAAAATAAGTTAGAAAATAATATAAATCTAAATGAATGTACAAATGTAATTTTCAAGTTTTATATTTGCTACAGATTACGAGTAAAGTATCCAGCGAAGAATGAGTACCAAGGTGAAGAAACTACACTATTTACAGTACCCAAAAAAAATGCTTCGGAATTTATATAAATATGCAATATCAGTAATGAATATAAATGCAGATAAGAAGTCCAAAATGAGTTCACATTAAAAGCAAATATCATTATTATAAGTACAGAATCATGCAGAACTAGGTGTGTGTAAAAATCATTTGAAACTACGCGCAGTCATTGTGTATCAACTAGTGATGAAGACTAAATAACAGTAGCTATTGTATTTCTAATCGCTGCTCTATTTCTGTTAATATCCTCCATCAACGCTTTCTAGCCCTCAGTAGCTGGCAGACGGAAAGGTACCGCGTATGATCAGCTAAAAACGTCATGATCTAAGTCACTAGGTGCACCCCATCGGCAAAGATCGTTGCCTTTCATGTTTGGAAAATCGCTTTTACAGCATCGAACTTGCGTTTTGCCAAAACTTCTAGAAAGTCGCCAAGTTGGCAAGAAATCTTTAGATATCGCCAAGGCCTATCAGTAGAGTTTCTGACTATATCTTAGGTTCTCGCTGAGATATTTTAAAAGTTTAAACGTTATTAGATTCAAAATTATAAACTTGTAATTATATATAAGAAGTAAAGATTTATATACAAAACAGCTATAAATTCAGTTTCATAAAAATACACCCTAAAACTATTACCTAAAAATGCAATAAACAAACAAATGTTCGTACATAAATAATAAATAAAAACAATGCATAACATTATATCACTAATAATATGATAAAACAATCAGATAGATTCAAAGAATCAAATATTTACAGAAATTTGCAACAGTATGTTTTGTATACCAGCATGTTCTGCACAATGTTTAAATGCTATAAATAAAATACTATATCAATCACGCTATCATTTCGAAGTTATTAATTTCCGTCAAAATTCCAGTTGCTAAAAGGTACACATCTTGCTTCTTTACTGTCTGCACGATGTGTTGCTTTATTTTAATTATTTGCATTTATATTTTCAGTGAAACATTTTTAAGGTTTAAAGTCAGGTTTTGCAACTCTTCTGTCTTGAGTCTTCAATGTGCTAATGTAATCCTTGTTTGTTATTTCAGTATATTTTTCTTCTTTCTTATTTCTTCTGTGACAAAAAAAAATCATATCTAATTTTGCTTGTCCAGCACTTTTGTTTTACATTTTGTTCAATTAGTGAAAGCTACTTTTTTTCCTTTCTTTTTCCAAAGTTTCGTTTTCTTTCATATTTTTATTCTGTTGTCAAATTTTGAAAAATTTCGTAGGGTTATATTTCAGTTCAGCAAACATTTTTCTGTTTCCAACAGCTTTAAAATGGCAAGTAATAGTACTCTAAGTTATCACGTCTTAAGCATTCCTCTGTTTTGTAGGAAGTTATCGCTAAGATACAATTCAGCCAAATACGTCTAAACAAACATACAAATTTCAGTTAAAAGAGATTTATTTTTACTGTAACTTGGGCTTCTTAAATTACAATAAACAAACAATTACAATTATCTACAACAGAATGGACAGCTCTTGTTATTTATTTTTTTATTCAAAGCACCATTGATTCTTTCTTGTAACTGTTTAAACAACAGAAATTAAACAAAATCATCTTGGCTTCTTTTTCCTAAAGTAACTTGATTCAAACTCAAACTTACATTAAGGCAATAACTGCACTAAGAGACTTAAAAACAGCTACAGTTTAGTTATTGGTTTATTACTAATAGTTCACCTTTGAAAATTCTCCGCATTAAGTGGAGCATTCCATATTAAATAGAAAATTTTTCATATTCATTTATTAATTAAAATTCCACATAGACCGAAAGCTGAAAAATATTTTGCTACAATTAATTATTAACTCTTAAGTTATTTTCCATATAATTCGTTATTGAAAAGCTACTAATGCTTAAACAATCACATTCCATTTCGAAGCTATATATTATATTTATTCAATAATTTTTTGTCACGGTGTGCGGAAAAAATGTCACCCGGAAAAAAGGGAGACGGAAAGAAAGCCCCCGGAAAATAAGGAACGGAAAAAATGTCACTCGGAAAATAAGGAACGGAAAAGAAGAGACTCTAAAATCTCGCCAAATAATGTCGCCAATCGGAGTTGGGAAAAAACCTGCCAAATTCTAATTTAACCGGCAGGGTTATAGCGGGCTCTCTTGAGGGAGGTTTTAAGGGTAAGACGTTGAGCTAGCTACAGCCGAGCAAGGTCATTTCGATAGCAGGTTTTAATATTCTTATCGCAAACTGTGACTAAATTTTATCTACAACGGTTTGTTATAATACTGCTTTTAACGCTCAGTTACGCGACAATGTTTCACCCCTGAACCACAGCTTAAGGCTATAACTACATGGGCTACGAGGGGAACAATCACTAATGACCATGGCCCGCTGGTCAACCCTCTATTTTTACCATCGGACAGGCCAGCAGCTCGCTTATCTTCTTTCAATCATCGTCAGAAGATTTGCCTATTCCGCAGGTATGGTTGGTATGATAAAACTTTTATCTCCCATCTTGGCGATATTTCTAAACATCCCTTATTTTTCCCATTGCAAAAGAATGGTGACTTTTTTCCGTTCCCTAATTTTCCGGTGCCTATCTTTCCGTTTCTTATTTTCCGGGTGACATTTTTTCCTACAACCTTTTGTCACACAGTGTTACCACGTTATGCGTTACTAATCCATTCCAGATACTTGAACTCACTTCAGGCTGATCATATAATAAACGAATTTTTCTAATCTATATACATTGAAGTGCCACTGGATTAAGGATAGACATGGCTAAGCAAATTTTCTAGCGCTGCGCCGTATTTATGTTCACGTGAAGGCGTTGTGGTAATAGCATATATATAGCTAGTACTGTGGTTGTTGTTAATCAGTCGTTTCAATTGCCAGTATGGGTAAAATTTCTGATTGAGACATCTTCGATCGCGAACAGATGAGTGCTCGACGCATGGGCCATTCAGTTTCCGAAATCTACAGAGGTCTAGGATTTTCAAGGTCGACAGTGTCAAAAGTATACCGAGAATACACAAATGGTTGGGGAAAAAAAACTAGCGATCTCACAAATTGCAAAGAACACTTAGCCTTGAACGAACGTGGTATGAAACTTCTCAGCCGTATTGTACATAGCCAACGAAGCCAAACCTAGCTCAAATTACCACCCAGCTGAATCAAGGCGCCAGTCGTAATAGGGAAAAAACGGATCGTGCAACTCGCTTCTTCATATGGGCTTCGGGAGCTGTAGACTCACGTAACATTGCACAATGCATGCCATCGAGCTGCACTTCTTGCCTGGGCAAGAGAACATAGAGAATGGAATCTAGAGGACTGGAAACGAGTAGCATGGAGTGATGAGTTTCGATTCCGACTACTTAATAACCGACTAGAAGCTGAGGATATGGCGTGAGACTTATGAAGCCATGGATCCTGCGTGCCAAGTTGGAACTGTACAAGGATTTTTGGTACTTGCAACCAACCAATATGATTCGGTACGTAGACTTCTTAGGCTGTCATCTCTATCCATTTATTCTGTCCTGTCATTCACACGGAAATGGAGTATTCTAGCAAGATAATAGCACCTCTCATAGGTCTCGGTTCGCTACGAACTGATTGGATGAGCATTCCTCTGAATTCTCTGTCATGATATGAGTATTTGATAGTATGTGTATTTATGTTTGATTTGTATTTAGTATCTGAAAGTATTTGATTTGTATTTAATATTTGATAGTATTTGATTTGTATTTGGTGTTTGATAGAATATGATTTGTTGAAATTAACTTATTGCAATTATTGCTTATTTTGTTATTATAATGTAATGTTTAATTTTGCATTGATGCCTTAGTTGTAAGTTTGCCTTCCTGTCCAGGGACTGTACTGCCCGGGACGTGCAGTCCTTGGAAAGGGGGGCAGTGTTACGGATTTCGTATTTCTTTAGCTAATTTTTTAGAATTGTAAAAGTAAAAATCAAAGAGCGGTGCATTTAATATGTAATAAATAAATATCTCGTAATTACTGTTGCCATCCATAAAAATCGAAAAAATAGGTTTTACCAGAATATTCTAGTGAATAATAAAAGCTTATAAAAGTCGAATTAAAACACCTCAGCTCAGTTGTAGCTGTTTTAAGCGAACTGTTGTTTATTTAATGCTGTTATTGATTGTAGCGAATTCGCTCTGAGATAGAATTAGTTTATCTGTTTTGAATCGAGTTCTGTTTAACGTTTGACATATTGTGATATTGCACAAATATCTCTGAGGAAATAATATTTCAGCATTTTGTTTTATTTATTGTGAAAAGAATAAATTTCATTAACTTTTTAACGGCTTGTGCATTCAATCCATTACGAACCGTACGCACGCAACAATATGAAGAAGAATGTGTGTTTGTGTGTTCGTTTGATTGTTCGCGTTATTGATATCTGATCAATTATGATAGATGTTTTGCCACATTTAATCGACTAAAATTGAATTTAAGTTAAATATTGGATGTAACTTGAGCTGTTATGACCCTTTGATTAGAAAGACGAAAATCATTAAAAACTGCATGCCATTGTTGCTGATATAATGAGACAGAATTAGTTTATTTTTCTATTGAAATTTTGTATGTGAGTTCCATATCACATCAGACTGGAAAATGTATGACTATGAATTGTATTTTTTGCATCGCTATTAGAGAAGGATTGCAGCGGTATCGTTCTGTCTGTTGTTAGATGCATTACTCACACTGTAACTTAACTGGTACTTCCGCTAGTGAGAAATAAAGAGTAAATAATTAATACTTTTTTTATAAAAAAAACATATTGTTATTATTGCAACACTGTGTAATACTAAAATATAAATGTAGAGGTGAAATATGTACTGCGTATGAATGAAAATTTTCCGATTTTCTCTTTTCTTCTGTCTTTTCCCTACTTGAACCCTGTTGAGAATCACCAGCTCTGACCTTAACTAAAAATCTGTCTAAGGACCTTAACTAAAAATCTGTCTAAGGAACTTAACTTTTGCCATCTCTTCAGAATATTTCGGAAATGTGACGCTGTTTGGTCATTCCAGACAATGCTATTGTGGTTTATTTGAGCTTTGTTGGAACCGTACTTCACTGGAAAAATTTTTCCCATTCATCCATTTGTAAAAGATTTCCTTGATTAATGAAGTCTGGACTTCCTCAACCTTCTCCTGATCTGAGCCTAGAGAGAGTGTAGCCGTCTTAGTCTTTTGCTCCTTCTTCTTAAATTCCTGCAGATTCTTAGTAGTCAGCTCTATTTGTATCTCTATAGTGTCCTCTACATAATTATCACTCACATCCAGACTTACACAGCGAGATCATTGCCACAGCTTTAAAATTCATTTCAAAATTCAAAAACTTGCTGGGAAATAAAACCCTCAATCTTTACAAATTTTCCAAACTTATTAGCAAAATCATTGACAGCATCTTTGTAAGTACTGCCTTCCTCTCATGCCAATGCTTTTCTTAAAATTATCAAAACAGCCATGGCTGGCTTTAAATACATCATTTTCTTTCTTCGCTCTTGCTTTGTTTCTGTAAAGCTCGGCATATATCAACTTTGCTGTTTCGCAAATTATCGCCTCTGTTACGCTATCGCTAGCACTTTATTTTCCTGCTGTGCAGATCAAAAGCAATTTATCACCTTGTTCTATCGTCTCCCATCTTCGTGTTTCTGTTGTCTGTAACGTCTTTGGTAACCGACTTCATTCCCTTTCCCCGCGTTATCCTAATTAACAGCGTCTTTATTTTTCACAATCGTAGATACTCTTGTTCTCGACATACGATCTGGAGTAGCCAAGTTACAGATATGCATGCATTCTTCATACTTTTCAACAAATGCTTTTTTCACATCCATGTTGATTTTAACCTTTCTCTTTATTGCTTGACTTTCTTAAATCTCACGTTAATGAGTTTACAAAACATTTATGTGGAAAAACGGGTTTTATTAAAAACACGCAGATTATTTACTGAATAGTAGCAACAAGCGTACTGATGCTCATGGTTAGTCGTAGCCCTGTCTCGAAAGAGCTAAACAAGGGCAATGTGCGCAATCGTGACTCGTGGAACTCAAATCTTATTTGAAACAAATATCGTACACCAAATAAAACATTTCGAGTTCAGACAGGACGTATATCAAGTTTGATGCATTTTAAAGTGGTAGTATACCGAAGTACAACTGTATATTGGATTCGTTCAAGATTTTGTAAATTTGAATATATACCTGAAATAATTCTGAAGTAATAATTTTAAGAAACCATAAATTACACTGCTCGACGTTGAAAATGCAACGCCAAGAAGGAGTGGTTAGAAAGTGATGAAATTTGGGAAAAAGACAGAGACAGCAAGCAGCAATAAAGTGATCTTTATTTCAAAATGATAGTCAGAATACAGAGCGAGAACGGCGTCAGCTGAGTAAGATGTAGGACCACCGCGGACAGCGATGCGCGAAGAAACACGTCTAGGCATAGAGTCAATAAGAGTGCGGATGGTGTCCTGGGGAATAGCACTCTATACCCTTTCAACCATTTGCCACAGTTCGTCTTCTGAACGAGGCAGGGGCAGAGTCTACAAACGGCGTTCAATCACATCCCACACATGTTCGATTGGTGACAGGTCAGGAGAGTACGGTGGCCAGGGAAGCATCTGTATACCTTGCAGAGCATGTTGGCAGATGCTCACTGTGTGGTCGATTGAAAAATTGCATTAGGCAGCCGCTGAAGGTAAGGGATTGCCACCGGCCGCAGAGCGTTATCCAAGTATCGTTTTGAGCCGTCATAGTGCCCTAAATACGGACTAGAGGTGACCTGGAATCGTAGGCAATAGCGCCCCAAACCATTATACCACGTTGTTGCGCGGTGGGGCGTTCCACAGTTACTGCCGGATTAGATCTGTCTCCACGTCGACGCCACACACGTATGCGGCGGCTGTCACTGGATAAACAGAAGCGTGACTCATCTCAGAACACGACGTTTCGCCATTCTGTCATCCACATCGCTTCAGTCCGGCACCGTTCTAAACGTTGTCGTGTATGCTGTGGGGTCAATGGCGGTCTTCTTAACGGACGCCGTTAGTGCAGGCCACGTTCAACCAATCGCCGGGAAATGGTTCTCGTCGACACGGGAATATCCAGGGTATCTTGCACATGCTGCAGAATCTCGGTACAAGTGACTTGCGGGACCGCCACAGCTTGTCGGCGGATGCGTCGATCCACGCGTGCTGACGTCACTCTGGCTGCACCTGCAACCCTCCTTCTTCCCACATTTCCTTGTTCCAACCATGTTCGCCATCATTTCCTTGTTCCAACCATGTTCGCCATAGCCGATGCACCGTGCTCGCATCCATGTGGGTATCAGCTGCGATTTGACGTAAGGACCAACCCGCCCTTTTCAGTCCGATCACCATACCCCTCGTAAAATCGTCTATCTGCTGGAAGTGCCTTCGTTGATGGCGGTCTGGCATTCTCTCCTATTACACGTATCCTCTGGGACAAAAACCAACTTTCTTCCATAATTCGTCTGGCAGAAATAACGACACGAATATTGCCCATTCTGCACGTTCTTTCCCTTATATCTTACTTCATGTGCGTCGGAGAGCTGCGCATTTCACATCATTTGCATAACTCAGTGACGTGCGTCTACTCTAAAATTTGCATAAATTTCTGGTGTTGCATTTTCAATGTCGAGTAATGTAAAACCATTACTAGTGGCCGACTGTAAAAGACCTTAAACTTCGATGGACCCCGATTCAATTTGTGCAGACTGACTGGGCCACATGAGAATTCCGTAGTTTTCTCACTTTTGTAACGTAAATATGAATCAATATATTTATTATATTCATCTCCCTTACTAGACTTTCTAAGCCTTCTAAGCTTCCCTTATTATTTATTTTAGTTACATCAAAAGCATTAATTTAGCTAGAATTAATTATCACCACGTGAAAATACATGCGCTTATTTGATAAATGAAAAACTTAATTTAAAACATAGATGTGATTTTATTTCACTGGATCCTTGCATATGAGGCTTGCAACAAACATGCCCCTGAGTTGTACTAATTTTTATTTTGCGGGGCGCCAATTCCACTTACAGTAAACAATAAATATCTCGGAATAGGTTTTTCTGGAGGAGTTAATGGACAAGTTTCTAAACATTCAAATAGTTGATAGGATTTTAGGAATCATTAGCAGAAATTAATATAAAACATTAACCCCGTAGTGTTTACGATAGTGTAACTAAAATCTTTGCACCCGGTAGTTAACTTAAATATGTTTGTATGAATTGTTGTAAATTACAATTGTTGAATAAAACCTTGCTAACAGAACTCAAAAATATTAATGAACGTTTTAGAACTTTTGTATGGAAATCACTTAATGAAATCACATTCACATATAATAATAGTTTTAAGGGTTTAGTTAAAATTTTTAACTTACTGCATATAATTGTATGCCAGGCTTTTGACATTTGAATGTCCAATGCTTTTAAGAAATATACCGAGTTTTGGAATAATATGTGAAAGCTACTTAAAACTACGTGTAAATAATGAAGGCAAAGAAAACGGTAGTGTGGGGGTGATTTTGAAATCTCATGCTGTCCTTTTCAACTTCACAACTCTTGAAACCGATTTCAAGCACATAAAAAGGGGAAAATACGTCAACAGAATTTTCTTTACCTACGAAAAATGATAAAAGCAGATGCTTCTAAGATTTTTAAAATATTATAGAAAACTTTCGTAATACATTTTTTTATTAAGTTCTTTTTTTCTCGAAACCGAAAGATGAATTTTTAACAAATTATCGCTATTGATAACACTATATCTCTTAGGAATTTTACAGTATATTTGACATTCATCTTGTTGTGCAATGACGTAAACTTATGTAACCGATATGCAGAGATTTTTTTGTACACAATTCAAACTACTTCTGCTTATTATAACCTTTTAATAGTTTTCCCTAAATCCTCTACATAAAAGATAATAACTTTGAAATTATTTTCTACAATAAAGTTTCTTTAGACCGTTGTGTTTCCTGTTTTACTATTAGCTTTTTAACGAATAGGTCAATAAAACGTACTAATTCAAATTTTCAAATTTTATTCATTCAAATTAATTCAAATAATTATTCTAAGAAACTTATTTTTGCTAAGACTTAAGTAGGTAAATGCGTATAGTATTATCTGAAAATTTAGCGCATATTAAATACAGAATTTCAAGGAAATAGTGCAAGGTGGACATCATCCATTTTAAAGTAGTAAATAGTTATCTAATATTACAATTACCGGTTTTCATGAACAGGGAAATGTATCATTTTTTTCTCACCCATTTCAAGTGTTATTTCTCATTAAATTGTTTCTAATGTATTTATTTTTGTATTTCATAAAATCCAGAATTCAGTTGCATTCTTACTAGAGAAACTTACCAAAATCACTCCCATCCTGAAATCACTATTTTTGTTACGTCAGTAATGCCATTGAATTACTGTTAATAAAGCTTGTTAAGTCAAACATAAGAAGATCTGTTCGAATAAATAAATCAAGAAAACCCGAATGGAATCTGTGAGGAAAGAGATTGAGCGGTCGAACGAGCAATGGATGACATTGAGCGATCATTCGAACGACCCTTTTCGACAACTTAGAAGTGATTACTATCAACCATCCATCACGTGATGACGAACGTATTTTGCGCGTTTTATTTCCTCCTGCGTGATTTTATATCAAAATGGCCATTAATGAAAGTTCGGTTGTTTAGCGTTTCTTTTGTTAATGTTTTGAAATATAATGTGTTTTCTGTTTAAAACAAATGATGAATTACCCCCTTTTCTGTCTTTCTTTCTCTCTCCCCCTCTACTCTT